>CM034412.1:3600000-4200000 GCA_019925095.2 Dendrolimus kikuchii | reverse complement strand
TCGCCTCTTACGACAGGCCGCCGGGCCGCAGGAAATTGTATTCTTTCTCCGTTCCTGCACGGATAAAGTATATAATATAGTTTGTACTTTATTTTTAAGTGTATATTTATTGTAGTTATTTTTCATCGAAAAACTTGTGAACATCTAAGAAATAAATTCAAATTATTTTGTCAAAGCCCAAATCGAAAGTGCGATAGTTTCTCAGTAAACTGTAATGCTGCTTTAATAACGCCTACTCATAGCAAAGATATTAAAATCATATTAAAACTCTCTTTTTGAAATTCGTTAAATATTTCCAGTACATAAAAGATAAAAAAGAGAGCAAACAGCACTGCGCACGAATGCGCAAATGCAAATAGAAGAATGTAAACTGAACAAAGGGATGGTATTTCAGTGGCTAAAAATTTTGTAAGAGCTTTTATTCCTGTGTTGTGCACGTTTGCTACTTTTTTTGTATATTTCACAAAGTCTGTTGAAGATGTACAAGTCCATATTTCGTTGTTTGAATTCAAGTTTTAAAATCAAACTTGTAGTCGCCCGTTTTCGAAATTCGACCATAATAATTCATTTAAATGATAAGTTTGAACATTATTAAGGTTCTGTTTTCAAAGACTATACTTCGATAATCACATATTTAGCCAAGGCTACACTATTAATTTGACTTTAATAATAAACAAAAGAGTATATATGCTAGTACATAATCAAATTGATCGTGTGCTAGCAGAAGGTGATGTCAGGAGCCTTAAGAATAGACGAGCGTGCATGACAAGAGCTATGAATGTCAAAGAAGCAAATGAGGTGTGTAAAAATAAGCCTAAATGGCGCTCTGTTGGTCGTGCCTACCCCGCAAGGGAACTGGTGTGTAGTTATGTATGTATATATGCGTGCGTGTGTCCGTGTGTGTATTTTATTTATTGATTTAATGTATTTTTTATGCATAATTTAAAAAATAGCATTCTGCACTCCTTCTCTATATAAACTATAACTGTGCGAAATTTCATACTCCTCCGTCCGCACAATTTTCGTAAAAATGGGTACAAAGTTTTTGCTTCACGTATTAATATATACATAAATAATTATTTTGAAATTAAGTTCTATATCAAAGTAACCTTGTGTAATAATATTAGGACTTAAGTATTATTGAGCTTAAAATTCTCAATTTTGGAGGAAACTAGAATTTTCCCCACTGCTATGCCACGCGTCAGACCCTGGACAGTTGCTCTGTTTTACTTACATAAACTTAATTATGCAATTAACAAATTGCACCTTGTGCTCCTAATGTTCCTGTCTAATGAACACCTGGTATCAGCTTCAGGTGCAAACCTCAAATGACTGCATCATAACGTTTAGTCGTATATATATAAACAAGATAATTTTTATTTCTATTTCATACAAATCCTATATAAACAGAGTGAGACAACAACAATAAATCGTTTCGTGTTAAATTCAAGCTCAAATTTGTGCTAAATGCGTCGTTGCGAAATCGAGAGGGCGACAGCGAGTGTGGGTCACAACGTACAAATTTGTACCAAACCGGGTTCAGGGATATCCCAATTACATGACAAATTCAACATTTAAATATAAATTAAATTATTAAAACCGAAGTACATTATGTAGCAGGTCGTTGCCAGTTCAGAAAGCTGGCTGCATTGCCACGCTATATGGAAATACTTATTTGTTGGGCGAAATATGAGCCAGCCTTCTGATCATGGGTAGTGTCAAAGTGTTTCTAACAGATGTCAAGAACTCATTAGACAAATATGTAACCTTTTCCTAAAGCTCCTTATTTTTGCGGGGTTGACATATTCAGCCGAAGACGCGGCGTTGCCAACCTCTGGCTCGGTGGTTCGAAGATGTGACGGGGCTAGTGTGTCAACACATGTCGCATCCCACACTAGCGGTAGCCCTCATCTTTTAAGGGACGAGTGACATTACGGCCGGTCTCTTCCCGTCGTTAGGCACCAAGCCAATTAATTCTAGAATGGAGGGTTGTTTTTTGTTCCACATACATACATACATAACTTCACGCCAGTTCCCTTGCGGGGTAGGCACGACCAACAGAGCGCCATTCAGGCTTATTCTTACACACCTCACTTGCTTCTTTGACATTCATAGCTCTTGTCATGCACGCTCGTCTGTTCTTAAGGCTCCTGACATCACCTTCTGCTAGTATACGATCAATTTGATCATGGAAGGTGTATCGTGGCCTTCCACGACTTCTGCATCCATCCACTTTTGCATTGTATATGTGTTTAGTTATTCTTTCATCATGCATTCTTTTCACATGCCCGAACCACCGGAGCATTCCTTTCCTTACCTTCACCCCGACACTCTCTTTCAGACCAACTCTCTTTCTTACTTCGGTATTACGAACGCGGTCCGCGAGCGTCACTCCGCAGATATTGCGCAGTGCTCGCATCTCGACCGCGTTTTTTTTTTTATAAACATAAAAATCCGTTGCGTGGTTTAAAAGGAGTTATATATACAGATGAATGTGGAAAGCGACTTTTTTATACTGTATAAAGAAGATAGAGAAGAACATATTAGCTACTCTTGGTAGAAGGTTGAGGCGAAATAACGTGTTTCACAGACTAGTAATCTAAATACACATGTAATAATATGCACATTAGGTTAGAAAAACTGCCTAATCAGTGGTCTCTTTCGTGTCAGATTTCGCATCCATTGCAAGGACACTTGGCATCAGACACTAAGACACCACGACTTTCAGAATTCTGTTTGTTTAGTCCTTCTTCTGAACCTTAAAAATAAGCCGATTCTCCCGAGATTTGATATGTAAATACTTTCGACGACGAAGTTGAACATAGTTTATTCTTGGAAGAGCAAAATTACTTGAAGTATTAGGGAAAAATAATTCTAACAAAATCATATTTTTGTTACAGAAAATGTCACGACTCACCTCGGGGATTATGCAAACATAATCACATGATCTCACCGCCGGAGCTGGAATTATTCGACATAATAAAATGGAACTCAACAAAGGGGGTAGACAGAGAACTAATAATAGAAGACGAATACAACGTAACCAACAATATATACAACATAGCGAGGAACATAAACGAAAATGTAACAAACACACAAAGTTCAGAGAAAAGGAATTGTATAAATAATACCAACGTCACATCACTAGATTGTGACGATGACGATTATGACAGTTTCGAGATTAGTGTTGTGATTGTGTTGTGTTTGTTGATCGTTGTGACTGTTATTGGTAACACGTTGATCATATCTGCTGTTGTGACGACGAAACGGTTAAGGACTGTCACTAATTGTTTCGTGACCAGTTTGGCTGCTGCTGATTTGTTGGTCGGCATATTTGTTATGCCACCAGCCATTGCTGTACATATTAGTGGTAAGTTATGATTCTTAAACTTGTGGTAGGAAACGTGCATGAAGTATATCGATGGCAGCTCAGTAGTGGGCACTAGCGAAATAATTTTTTTTTCATCTTTATTAAACTTTGTTTGGATAATATTTAATCTAGGATTGTCTTAAAGTAATTTTTGAGCTTTTAGAAAAACAAATGATTAGGAATACATATATAGTGTTTTTTAAAATGCCATATAATAATAATACAGATGTGTTATCACTAGTTTATAATGATGATGATGATTGTGTTGTTTTTATTGATCTTTGTGACTATCATTGGTAACATGTTGATTATATCTACGGTTGTAACTGCGACACGGTTTAGGAGTGTTACAATTTATTTCGTGACCAGTTGGGCTGCTGCTGAATTTTTTGTCGGCATATTTATTATGAACACAAGAAGTCAAAATTTCGCTGAACCCTGTAACTCTCAGACCAGACAATACAAAAATAAGACTCGTTTTATATTTTCTACTACAGGCAATAAGTGTGTATTATATATGAGATATTTATATAATGACGTCACATAGGTCTACCGAAATCGCTTACAAGATGATCAATATTTATATTGGCTTTATACAAAAGCCTAACATAAGTAAATCCCATAAACATTGTGAACAAAAACAAATAACACACCCACGCTATGATTAAAGTAGATAAGCGACGGATGAAATAAGGGCAAAGTTATAATGGCATTGGCAGAGTAAGGTGACATATGAACAGTGAGATGTATTGCGAATAAAACAACAAGCTGAACATAACAGGAAACAGCGTAGTCTACCCTTATTTTTCAAGGGAGAAAAATAAGGGTGTATTTCTTATTGCGAAGCTGGCAAACAGGCATATCGCCCAGGTTATGGAGAGTGGTTACTGTTGCCTATAGACGTTTGAACCACCATAAACGAAGCCAACTCGTTTCAGCCTTTAGGGTGATAATAATAAACAGGATAGCATACGGAGATGAAATAGAGGAGTCAGAGAGCAGGAATGGGACAGAGAGGATGGTATATAGATTGGAATAGGAGATCAGAGGGAAGATGGCATAAGGAAGATGGGATAGGACAGTAAGGATAGATAAAATGGGATAAGGAAGATGGGATAGGAAAGTTGGGATAGGTAATTTGGGATAGGGAAGATGGGATAGGAAAGATGGGATAGGGAAGATGAGATAGGAAAGTTGGTATAGAGAAGAGAGAAGTTGGGATAGGGAATATGGGATAGGAAAGTTGGGATAGAGAATATAGGAAAAGGAAGATAGGATAGGGAAGATTGGATAGGAAAGTTGGGATAGGTAATTTGGGATAGGGAAGATGGGATAGGGAATATGGGATAGGGAAGATGGGATAGGGAAGTTGGTATAGAGAAGATGGGATAGGGAATATGGGATAGGAAAGTTGGGATAAAGAATATAGGAAAAGGAAGATAGGATAGGGAAGATCGGATAGGAAAATTGGGAAAGAAAAGATGGGATAGGGAACCTGGGATAGGGAGAAGGAGTTTTGGCCAATCAGAATGAATTATAATGGCTCACTTCCCCCTCCACTCTCAGTCAACGTAACAAAAAATAGAAACACGATTAGTTCAAGGCTAATCGTTTCACGCCAATATTCTTTGAGAGCGTGGTATCAAATTGGTCGAGCTGGGACTAAAAGATGTAGTCATACTACGTTTACCAAGATCACTACTCCAGTTCTCGTCTGCTCCATCGTCCACGGATCCTGCAATAGAAGTGACAGACGCATTGGCACTTCTTGCTAATTCTGTGAGCTATATCAGTTTTCTTTAATTTGATTCAGATTGCAAATATACTGACGATATTATTTTACTGCCGCCAGAATAATAATACCAAATAGGTATATATTACAAATTGAAATAATTAGAGGCATACAAATTAAATTTTATGGAGGGTAATTTGACGGAGAATTACCCACAAGTGCGTATTCAGAGGTTATTTTTAGAAGGAAAATGTCGCGAGGAAAAAGAATTTTGGGATCCACTTTATTACGTCAAACCTAAATCCCTGGCTCCCACAATGAAATATGTTTCATAGATTTTTTTTTAATATCGAGAACTTGCTCTCTCTTATATCTTATATTAAGTTACGATGCTTTGGAATAATTATTTGCTGTATTTTTAAATTGCTTCTTCTGGTTGTGACAGAGATCTGGTACACCTGTAATAACACATTATAACATTTTTACACCTAAAAGAATAGGAGTTAAAATAATATCACACAAAGCTAAGTACACGAAAAACATATTTTTATATCGCGATTATTAGCTGTGTAAGGCACTAATTATTTATTAATGTAGATCCTCTCAAAGATATAGTTTAAACCAATTTAACACACAAATGAAAAAAAAAATTAAATACAGTCAAACCTGGATAAGTGAGAGCTCAAGGGACCGCGATCTTTTTTTCTCTTATAGAGGTTTCTTACTAACCCGAGTTTTTAGCTTACAGAGTTACAGAAGGGGTCTGTCTCACTTATAAAGGTCTATAAAAAAACGGCAAATATGACGCAATTAGAAACAAAATACGTGTATGTATGGGAAACTCAGAAAGCCGGCTTTTCTTGATTTTTCTATGTCCCTCAGAGCACTGAGACTTAATTCTTTTGATTTTATAATATTATAGTAGGTGGATTCTGCTAAGCCAAACTCACTCTGTCTTGGATTTCGTAATTTCCCAGATTCAAAAGCATTCAGTTTTTAGTTTATCACTTAAAGACAACACATTGTGTTTTCGTTTAGACATTATAAGTAAGTACAGGAACTTTCTTCGCGCAGCTGTTTATAAACTGACTGCAATAAGCTTGACAAACAAGTCAATACGCACATTTGTTTTTTTTTTAAATGAATTCCTCGAACTATAATAACAAAACAATAAGACGCACATTTGGTTGGAATTAAAAAATATGTGACTCATTTCTCATTTAAGAATGAGTCATATATAGTAAAAGTTAAACACGTTTAACTGTCGCTTATAGAGGTATCGTCAAGTATCAATCTCACTTAAAGAGGTTCACGCGTGGAAGATGACTGTCACTTATACAGGTTTTATGTTTCTCACTTATAGAGGTATTAGGAAGGCAAAATGACGGGACCTGGGAAATACTCTCACTTAATAGAGTTTTTCGCTTACCCAGTTCTCACTTACTCAGGTTTGACTGTACTCTTTTTCTCTTGTGTTTAATAATTGTTACAGGAACTTTTATTTTGACATAATTATAACTGTTGCGGACAGAGAGCACCCTCCTGACCCGCCCGCCGGAGCACACTTACTCTCCTCCCACATACCGCCGACGCCTATAGCTCGCGTGATTAGCAGCTAGGCTTTGGACGGAATGCGGGATATAGGAGCGGCTTTGGAGGCCGAAGAATTTACACTCGACTCTCTCGCGCACTTATTATATGTATAATTAATTCAATTTATGTAAATAGTTCAATAATAATAATCATACAGTCCATTATATCGAGTTTAATTTTCAAGAAAGAAGCAACTGCTACCAATAATAATAATAATGTTGTTTAAATATTGACATCACTTAATTAGACATTTTATGTAGGTAATGTTCTTGCCTCTAATTTAAAAAAGAAATCGAACCCAATTTTTTTTCAGTGCTAATGATTAATACCTATAACGCCATCTAGCGAATTGAAAGTGGAACTAACCATAAGAGCAGGATATAAAAATTATCGTAGTCATTACGTCGCCATGGTACATTAGATCGAGCGACCTCCATCGGGACCTGAAAGTGGAGTCTGTTACTAGCATTATCAGAAAGTACGCGGCAGCTCACGAGCATCGGCTTCACCATCATGTGTCTAGGCGATCTAGCTCCTCGACAACACGGATATAATGAGAAGGCCCAAAAGGACAAAACCGTTTGAACTAGTGCTATAAACAAAACTAAAGCGTAGTGTACTGTGCTAACTTATTAAAGAACACATGAACAAAGGTCTTCCCCTTAATAGAGACAATAGGAAAAGTGCTAATGGACCCTTTCTTAGTTAGAATACTTTTAGTGAATTTAGGTTATATTTAAATTACTTATTAGTCTTTTTAGATTAGATGTGTTTGTTTAAATACAACATTTACGAAAAAAAATTACGTCGTCATATCTACGTGTTGAGAACTTTTTAGTTCATCACAGGGTAGTTTTTATTGAATATAGTCTGTTTACAACTGACTGTGTAAATAGACTGCATTGCAAAAAATTAAATAATTATTGTTCACTGTAAAAACACCAACTCGTTTCTCTTGCATCTTCCATTCAAACCATCAAAACTATGTATTAGTAAATGATTTACAACGATGATGCCAATGAAACGCTATCGGATCGGATACAAATCTTTCCTCTTTATAATATTAATATAATATCCGTGCAGGAACGGAGAAAGAATACAATTTCCTGCGGCCGGGCGGCCTGTCGTAAGAGGCGACCAAACAACCCATAGCCAGGTGGTAGGGCATTTGCCCGACTGGATGGCTACCACTCCTGGTCTAAAGTATGTCGCCATAACAACCTTGAGTTGTGTTCCGGCATTAGTGGCCAGGTTCCAGTCTCCCTTAAGAGAGCAGCAGCGCATTTGTAGCACCTTTGGTGTTGCAAATTTCCATAGGCGACGGTAACCGCTATCCATCAAGTGGGCCGTCTGCTTGTCTGCTGAACTCCTGCAATAAAAAAAAAAAAAAAAAAAAAAAAAATAAACGTAGTGTTACAACCTAGGCGCCGACATAGACAAATTCCACGTACAAATCTGTAGAAGCATATTTTATTACCTGTCGGCATTTAAACTGATTGTAATCCTTTTATGAACGTCTTCTTGTGTTCATTTATTTATTGGCATACGTTTCTAACTGTTGTGGAGAATAGCCTATTGTCCTAGTTCATTAGCATGATTAGCCAGGTGTTGCGGATTCTTTTGCATTTGTGAAGTATAAAAAGACGGCCTGGTGGAGAAAGGGGGCAGTTGAGCGACGATTACGATACGGGCGTGACGTGTGTACATTCGAGAATCTAATAGTGACGGACTTTGTGCGTTTTATTGAATTAAGACCTTCTACATTACGTTTGGATTTGTTGTGTTCGGTTATATTTGTACCTGTGTTATACGTGTTGGTATAGTTCTAATTACCTCTATAGTAATTCTAACGGCATTTTAATTCGAGTCCCGCTAAACTCGTAACAGTAGATTAGATTTAAACAACATTACATAGTGTAATTAATTCATTGAAAAAATCTTGTTTAAGTAATGTACAAAAATTATCCTCTAATAAAACGATGTATATGTATACCTACGTAGACTGGAGACGCCTGCATTATAATTATCACCAAGTACCACCATCCTTACGAGTTACGTAAAATCTCCTCAAACCGAAATCTCAGTCAAAGTACAAGGCAAACAAACATTTCGATGCCGTATATAGATGTAATGAACCCGAAATGTGGCTATGTCATCTATCTAGATGGCGTTTGGGGTACGAGGGGTACTTACCCGAGGTAAGTACGGGGAAGATGGAAGAAAAACGGTGTAGGGTGACCAGGAAAGCGGCTCCGGAGAAACAATTTTTTTTTTTTTTTTAATGTTTAAGGCTTGGCAACTAGGCCTTTAAGCCAGGCGCAGTTGTATTGTAGGCTACATTCCACACCATTCAACGGAGTTCTTGTGAAAACTCGAAAGGCCACATTTGACTATACAGTTCAAATCAAATCAATCAATCAATCAAATCAATATCCTACAACTATTGTTCATTTTAGAGTAATTTTACACATTTTTAGAATATAAAACTGCACAGCACAACATCTCCTTTCAGTTCCCGCCAAAAACTCCTAAAAAATTATTATTCTTCACCCAAGCATAGACAAAAAAAGGAAGAAAGAAAAAATTATATTTGAAGTAATTGAAAAGGGGCACTTTATTAACAATGAATTTAAAATAATAAGGTAATATATGCATACCAATATATTAATAATTTGTCATATGTAAGAAACTCTTTGATATTACCCGTTATCTGAAGGCTGGCTCATATTTCGCACAACAAATAAGCATTGCCATACAGCGCGGCAATGCAGCCAGCCTTCTGGGCACGCTCCCCGTTGGCAGTTATCTGCTATGTACTGCATTTTAGTTTCGATGTCTTTGTCACGTTATAATTTTGTATTGATATAAATATATAATTACATAATTTATCTATATATACAAATATAATAATATTTTGGAATACGCAAGTCCTATATTATAGTCTCATAATGTCATTTATAAAGAACATATTAACTGTCTTAGTCATATAAGCCTCAATTCCTATAAAGACAGCTGTAGTTCGCATAGGCTTCTATCCTTGGATCAAAGACGTACAGTTTTAGATATGTCATTGCTTTTTGATATAGGTCACAGCCGTCTTGACTGTCCTGCTGAATTTTCCTTGTAATTCTAATTACTCGCAAAATTCTTTGTTTTCTCGTATGGTTCATACTTATAATAAATAATAAATTTTGTAACATTGATCTGCTGCTGTCCTCCAAATACAAATTCAAAAGTAACAGTATTAATGACTTGCTGAATTTTCTAAAACAACCGGACTTTATTTGTTTGATTTAAAGTTAACATTTGCTTTGTAAAATTATTACTAGAGTGATAGTTTATACAGGCAAACATGTTAAAGGATCCAGTCTTTTAGGATTTATATGTAGGTCTACTCTTGGCTTAAAGAAACCTATGAGCTTCATTCATACTGCACGTTAATTAGAAGTGTGTTGGATTATAATTCTACTATCTGGTCTCCACTCCAAAGAAAGCATTGCGAATAATTTCATATAGATATAATTTTATTCGAACTCTTAAAATGTATCATGACCGATTGAAATATTACTCTCTGACATCCTTAAAAAATCGTAAAAGCATATTAAACCTCGTCTCTCTTGGCACAATTTTACATGGACGTATAGATTCACCCTATTAAACGTCTTTACTTAACATAAATACCCATTATCGATGTAGAAAACCAGGAGTCTTTTCCTTTCAAGTGTATCGTAATAATTACTAACACTCACACTTTACTAAGCGAGAGTTGGGTATGGAAGAAAGAGCATGAAAGTAGAGTAAACGCGGTCGAGATGCGAGCACTGCGCAAAATCTGCGGAGTGACGCTCGCGGACCGCGTTCGTAATACCGAAGTAAGAAAGAGAGTTGGTCTGAAAGAGAGTGTCGAGGTGAAGGTAAGGAAAGGAATGCTCCGGTGGTTCGGGCATGTGGAAAGAATGCATGATGAA
This sequence comes from Dendrolimus kikuchii, assembly GCA_019925095.2. NCBI lineage: Eukaryota > Metazoa > Arthropoda > Insecta > Lepidoptera > Lasiocampidae > Dendrolimus > Dendrolimus kikuchii. The sequence continues at coordinate 4,189,337 of CM034412.1, read as the reverse complement.
AGAATGACTAAACAGATATACAATGCAAAAGTGGATGGATGCAGAAGTCGTGGAAGGCCACGACACACCTTCCATGATCAAATTGATCGTGTACTAGCAGAAGGTGATGTCAGGAGCCTTAAGAACAGACGAGATTGCATGACAAGAGTTATGAATGTTAAAGAGGCAAGTGAGGTGTGTAAGAATAAGCCTAAATGGCACTCTGTTGTTCGTGCCTACCCCGCAAGGGAACTGGCGTGAAGTTATGTATGTATGTATGTACTCACACTTTACAAACATTGATATTCCTACACCCAAACACATTTCTAACCATTATTACACACTCATCCACACAAGCACGCAAGCACCCGCGTACACACATACTCACACTCACACACATCTCTCTATGTTTATTTCGTTTTTATTTTATTATTATTCTTTTTTTTCTTTCATTGTAGTGCTCTTTGGTGGTGGTTATTATTGAAATAGTGCTTAATGGGAGGCGAGGGCCAGGAGTACCATCATACAGGGTTTACCTAGTTTGGGCTCCTGTCTTTCCCATTTAATTAAGTTTATCAAATTTTTGTACTCTTTAAATTTTCTTTTTCTTTTTATGGGAAGTAAATAAATAAATTATTATTAAAAAAATAAATTAATAATACTTCTTATTTCAATCAATTGGTTCGAATGTGTCGCTTTTATAATGAACTTACCAAATTAAATGCGCACATTGATATTTTTAATTCTAGTCAATTTAAGTTTATGAATAAATGAAATAAATTTCTCTCACACAATCGGTATTAATATCTATTGTGGATTTTTCACTAATATTTTTTATATATACATAATACATACATAACTTCACGCCAGTTCCCTTGCGGGGTAGGCACGAACAACAGAGCGCCATTTAGGCTTATTCTTACATACCTCACTTTCTTCTTTGACATTCATAACTCTTGTCATGCACGCTCGTCTGTTCTTAAGGCTCCTGACATCACCTTCTGCTAGTACACGATCAATTTGATCATGGAAGGTGTGTCGTGGCCTTCCACGACTTCTGCATCCATCCACTTTTGCATTGTATATCTGTTTATTCATTCTTTCATCATGCATTCTTTCTACATGCCCGAACCACCGGAGCATTCCTTTCCTTACCTTCACCCCGACACTCTCTTTCAGACCAACTCTCTTTCTTACTTCGGTATTACGAACGCGGTTCGCGAGCGTCACTCCGCAGATTTTGCGCAGTGCTCGCATCTCGACCGCGTTTACTCTACTTTCATGCTCTTTCTTCCATACCCAATTCTCGCTTCCATACGTGAGCGTAGGTAAAATGAATATAAACAACTTTCTATAGAATATCTACTTTGTCGTTCGTCTAATTAGCACATAGTTTGGTTTATAATCTCGCCCTTATATTGTTATTGTTTCATTTTTAATGATTGTAATCTGTTTTGTGCTTAAATAAATATAGGCCTTACTTTTTCTTGTAAACTCTTTATTGTACATATATAGCTAAATATGTACATACATATATACATTCATTAGTAAGAAGTTAATAATATTTTAAAAGTTCTAAGGTTTCAAAATCTTGGTCACAACAACACAAAATACTGAATGGCAAAGAAGAGTCGTATTTCAAATACGCAGGTCATGATATTTGTTTTCTTGAAACGATATTTTTCCTCACGGAACCAAATTTGGGTTACCTGTCTATTTTGTGTACTAAAGGAGGTTTCCAAAATTAATGGTCCTACCCGTCGAAATGTCTGTAACAAATTTTATTTACTGTACATAAATCAACTTGGTTTTCGGATTCAGTTTGTATGTCTGCGTTTAAAGGATATTTAAGTGTTGGTTTAATTCTAAATGACAATGTAAAAATGCTTTTAATCTTTTTAGTACACAACTAGTTGAAGTTATATAATGTTACGAGTTAGCAGGACTCGAATTAAAATGCCGTTAGAATTATTATAGAGTTTATTAGAACTATACAAACACGTATAACACATGTACAAATATAACCGAACTCACACTCACTCCACTTTCATCAGATCCGGCAGATCTCATGCCTTTGACACCAGGACATTTCTTAATTGGTCGTACCTTTACTTCACTGCCACAATCAGACCAACAGCAGAACTCAACTTCTTCATTGACCAGATATGAACGAATTGAAAAATTGCGTCAGCACTTTTGGGAAAGATGGAGTAAAGAGTACGTGTCCGAACTACAGCAAAGGACTAAATGGCGTTCAAACACGGATGGACTACAGTTAAATTCGCTAGTCGTCATCAAGGAGGATAATATTCCACCTCTAAAATGGAAACTGGGAAGAATTGTAGTAATTCATCCCGGACGCGATGGCATTGTTCGTGTTGCAGACATTAAGACCAGCGGGGGAATTATCCGGCGAGCATTTAGTCGTATATGTCCATTACCAGTGTTCAATGATTCTGGTTGAAATCTAGATTTCAACGCCCGCGGGCATGTTAAGAAGCGCCTGCTAAATTGGCCATACCAATTGTGCCTATATGCATTTTACAGGCGTTTAATATTAACGGAGTTTTTTTTGTATCCACCGTCATAAAATATATCTCTCTCTGTACGTCGATTACACGGAAGAACAGTCTCTGAAATTTCTGCTCTTTTAATTTTATCCTGTCTCCGCAACAACAACAAATACAAACGTAATGCAGATGGTCGTAATTCAATAAAACGCGCAAAGTCCGTCACTATTAGATTCCCGAATATACACACGTCACGCCCGTATCGTAGTTGTAGCTCAACTGACCCTTCTCTCAATCAGGCCGTCGTTTTATACTTCACAAATGCAAATGTGGCCGCCCGGAAACGTCGACACAATTTCCTACAATTAGCTTGTAATTGTAATCCGCAACACCTGGTCAATGATGCTTCTGAGCGAGTACAATAGGCTGTTGTCCACAATAACTAGAAACGTATGCCAATAAATAAGTGAACAAAAGAAGACGATCATAAAAGGATTACAATTAGTTCAAATGTCGACAGGTAATAAAATGTGCTTCTACAGATCTGTACGTGGAATTTGTCTTTTTCGGGGCCTAAGTTGTAACAATAATATAGTGAGGGAGTTTTAGTGAAGAAGCTAAGATTAAAGTTTTGCTGTTTAGTTTTATTAAAAAAAAACCAGCTGAATGAAAACTGACTTCATAATTAATGAGTAAAATATAATAAAAGCTTCCGTTGTATCTATCGTTACTATTATATGTATAAGGCTGTTTTATAATATTGCGTGCAATTAAGAATATTTTATCTATCTATACTAAAATAAACCAAAATTCAAATTCAAATTAAAACAAACCAAACACGACATAACGCAAAAACCACTAATGACTGCAAAAAAGGGAAATCTCTCGTCACGTTGAAAAAGTAAAATAAGTATATTAAACTTCGGTATTTTGTGTGAAAATGAACTTGAAAAGGCTGCTAAAGTAAATTCAAAGGTAAAAAACGCTCGCTTGGTAATTATCGAGAGCCCATTCAATATAGGACATCAATCATTATTTTAAAAAGGACTTGTTAGTGAATAGAGGGCTTCAAACGATAACGACGTGAAAGTCGACGACCCTTATTGTTTGTCGAAACATGGGTGTGTATTGGACTTAGTAATAACGTTCATACAGCCCCAGATAAACTAAAAAAGAGATGGATTATGTGAAGGATGACATGATTATTTATGGTATGACAGCGAATGTACGCCAGATTAGAGGAGTATGAGTAGCCAAAGACTTATGTCGACCTCAAATGATAGAAAAATTATGAAAAATAGAGGAAGAGTCGCAGGGGAGCTATTTTGTGAAGCTTAAGGTGGATCGTAAAAACCCCTTATAGTTCAATACTAATAACTCAGCCATATTTATTTCCATTTGCTGCAAATCATATCTTTCGCGAAAGGAAATCCGACTAAGGACAGCAGGAAAGTGCGGTAGGGGCTGTTAAATTCGCGATGTTGGGGACAATAATAGCACCTCGTGGTAGAGGGCCACCGTTTATGGGGGGATCAGTGGACTCACCTCTACTGTACAAAGTGGTACTACCCTGCTTTTCGAGGTTACTACCAAGTTGGAGCATTAGAGAGAGACAGTATACTGCCAATAGGGGTAAACCCTGTGCCATTCTGATTAAGTGCACTCTCTCACCAGGGACTCAGGTAGGTTTAGTTGCTAGTTTATTGGACCTCCTCTTTAACCGGAGGAAAATCGATTTGCCGGTTGGTCAAGAGTCCCACACATACACAAAGCAGGTGGCACTAGGCGTTGCATTTGGCCTTCCCCTGTATCCAAACCCGTGTGCGTATCCCAAGAAAAGACATTCCCCTAGCCACTCTACGGATCCTATCCGGTGGTGGCCTGTCCCCTGTGTCCGTTGTCAGGGTTAACCAAGCACCTGACGTCTTCCTTCTCCCTTCCGCAGGGTGATTTATACCTCACCCTACATGATGCTGCAATATTATTACACTAACCAGGGCCCCAAGTCTATTAAAATGGTATCGGAAAGTAAAAGATTTCCATAATAATATCACCATAATTGTTGCATCTGCATGTTGTTGTTTACAAAAACAAAACCATTATGGGGCGTTTATGATTCCAGTGACCGACTATACCGACACGATTGTAATTGCAGACTTGGGGCCTACGGCTTATCTTGGCTTGTGAATACAAGAGCAACAACGAGCTCTGTTATCATAGATTTACTTGTACCCATCTGAGGGGATTACCCAAAACGTAATTTAAAATCGAAAATTCTATAGATTCAATAGAACAGAAAGGGAGAAGCCTCTTAAAATTAACATGTACTGTATAAGCGGTAGAAACTTTCTGTTGGAACTTCGGGATCTGTTTCATTTGGCTAGGCTTGTTTCAGTCTGTTCTATAGATTCCTATAGAACAAATAGGGAAAAGCCTCATAAAATGAACATGTACTATATAAGCGATAGACACTTTCTGTTTTAAATTATCTTTAGGATACTCCCCTCAGACGGGTACAAGTAAATCTATGATAACTGAGCTCGGTTAATGCTTATAAATGGATCTGTTTCATTTAGTATTTATAATGCCTAAAGCCTATAAATTATGTGTACAATTTATCTTTGATTAAATTAATAGTTCCTTAACACAATTTATGTACAGGTATTTATTGTAGTATATAATTTTTAGGGTTTTCCAAAGTATAAGTAATAACATAAAAATAATTTTTTATGTAATTTAAATTTATATATTTGAACAAATATTATTTAAACTTCAAATATACTTACATATATAAACGAAATACCACTCACTGACTGATTAATCACGAGATCTCCGAAATCATACATCCGATTGACTTAAATTTTGCATAGGTACTCCTTTCGCAATGTGGACGCGTACTAAGAACAGATTTTACGAAATGTCGTACCCAAAATAAAGTTTTAAACTACCATCACAAATTAAACCATCGTTGCTATGGTAACCATTGCCCTGACAACTGTTGCTATCATAATCATTGCCCTGATAGCCTTTGCCATGGTAATCGTTGCTATCTTAGTCATTGCCTATGATGGTAACCTTTGCCACGGTAACCGTTGCTATCTCAATCATTGCCCTGGTAGCCTTTGCGATGGTAATCGTTGCTATCTTAGTCATTACCGTTGTTGGTAACCTTTGCCACGGTAACCGTTGTTATCTCAATCATTGCCCTGGTAGCCTTTGCCACGGTAACCGTTGCTATCTCATTCATTGCCCTGGTAATCATTGCTATCTTAGTCATTGCCTTTGATGGTAACCTTTGCCACGGTAACCGTTGCTATCTCAATCATTGCCCTGGTAGCCTTTGCGATGGTAATCATTGCTATCTTAGTCATTGCCTTTTGTGGTAACCTTTGCCACGGTAACCGTTGTTATCTCAATCATTGCCCTGGTAGCCTTTGCCATGGTAACCGTTGTTATCTTAATCATTGTTTTAGTAGCCTTTACCATGATAACCGTTGCTATCTCAATCATTTCCTTGGTAGCCTTTACCACCTTGGTAACCCTTCAACCGTTGCCATAGTAAAATTTGCTAACTTAATCATTGGCTTGGTAGCCATTGCCACCTTAGTAGCCGTTGCTATCTCAATCATTGCCTTGGTAGCCTTGGCCACCTTGGTAACCATTAAACCGTTGCCATAGTAAACTTTGCTAACTTAATCATTGGTAGCCTTTGCCACCTTAGTAGCCGTTGCTATCTTAATCATTGTCTTGGTAGCCTTTGCCATGGTAACCGTTGGCATAGTAACAGTTGTTATAGTATTTATATGTTGGCTTATGTTGGTCTGACGCTCTGCGAAGTGGGCATGGCTCAGCTAGTAGAATTATTATATATTTGTATTCGAATATAAATTGGTCTTCAAGTATCAAGCGTATATTTCTCCCCTTGACAAACTGTAGTAGCACACACAAGTTGTCTGTGATATACGTATGTTATTTGAACCTTAATTAAAAAGTCACCTTTGTAAAGTTAACGATCTAGCAAGTTCTATCACGAACTTAATCGAACTTCTATTATTAAAAACTTTCGAAGGTCCCTCCCATGCGATTTTGCAAAACTTATCTCGAAAATTCTTTTCACGCTTCACTGATAAATGATTAATCCATTCATCGTCAAAGTTTAACTTGCTTTAACTAAATTAAAATATGTGAACTAAAAAAAAATTAATTCGAATTATATATAAGAGTTTAATATGTAATATTTATTTTTACTGCATGTGTTTAGCAGACAGGCACACGGCCCACCTGATAGAAAGCGGTAACCGTCGCCTGTGGACATTTGTAACACCAAACCAATGTGCTGCTGCTCTTTAAAGGGAAACTAAGAACATGGCCACTAATGCCAGAACACAACTCAAGGTTGTTATGGCGGCATACGTTAGGCCAAGGGTGGTAGACATCCAGTCGGGTAAATAATCTACGATCTGTGGGTATAATATTAAAGGAATAAATAATATGGATTAAAGAAAAGACATAAATTTACGAAATTAATTTTAAAATATATATTTTCCCAGTAGTAAAGGAGACGGATAGGTTTTTATACATTGTTGGTCCCAGACTGTAAAGAAACTCATCTCTTTACAGTCTGGGCCCATACATCTCTTTACATAACGACTATCAAGTCGTTATAAGATTTCTTTTTATTATGTTGAATATTTTTTGAATTATAGTGCGTTTAATTATTTTGAATGAATCAATCGTGTGGTGTAAGCCTTTTCATATTCTTAATTGTTGAAATTCATTTTGACAAATCAAGTGTGTTGTTGTTTTTTGAGATTTCTCTTTTTCTAGATATAATTTAAGGGTTTATGTTTGTATGCAAAATGTCGAAAAGTTTTATGCGTCGTAAAACAGTAATCCTTCTATAAAAACATCCCATGAACGTCCTACTACTGGGCTCGGGCCTCCCTCTTCAGGGGAACGGACAGTATACCCGCCACGCTTGTCCAAGGCGGCTTGGCAGGTTTGGCACATTAGTTATCTCGATGTGCAGATTTCATCACCATCTTTTCCTTCACCGTTGTACCACGTTTCCTTTTTTTTTTATTATGAACAACTCTACGGACTCGAGTTTTGTACCCTTTTTTACAACTTAATTTCTAGATTAAATTTTTTGAATTTAACACGCTTATTAGTTATTTTGGTTCTTGTGTGTGACATTAATTTATTGATTTTTGTGTTGAGGTGTATGTATCTTACGAATAACTTATTATATTAATTTATTCTAGTTTTAATACTAAAGTTATACTAACTTGTTACAGTTATAACGTAGTGTTATAACTGTAACAATATCCACATTAGGCCAGAAAACTGCCTAAGTAGTGCATGCCTTCCGGCCAGGATTCAAACCCGCGCCCTTTGCGTTTGGGACGCGTGCACTGACCATCACGCTACTAATATAGGTAATCATAATAATCCTTAGCGTGTGTGAGTAGCGACACGTCGGACCTGAATCCGGGGGCCAAGACAAGGCCACCCGCCTCCGTGCTTGCCTTAGCCAGCCGGCACGGAGTGAAGAACGCTAGATCTAAGACTCAAGCTCCAAGGGTGGAAGTGATAAATGGCATAACGTCAGAAGTAGCTTCGGTAAACCTGCAGCCCACGCCTCGACACCCCTTAGCAAATCCGTGCAGGAACGGAGAAAGAATACAATTTCCTGCGGCCGGGCGGCCTGTCGTAAAAGGCGACAAAACAACCCATGGCCAGGTGGTAGGGCATTTTCCCGACTGGACGGCTACCACCCCTGGTCTAAAGCACGTCGACATAACAACCTTGAGTTGTGTTCCGGCATTAGTGACCAGGTTCCAGTCTCCCTTAAGAGAGCAGCAGCGCATTCGTAGTACCTTTGGTGTTGCAAATGTCCATAGGTGATGGTAACCGCTTTCCATCAAGTGGGCCGTCTGCCTGTCTGCTGAATTCTTGCAATAAAAAAAAATAAAAAAAATCACACCCAAGTTGCCCCTCGCCAAACTTGGCATGTTTAGGGGTCCATGCAGTGAGTGGCGAGTCACCGTCTGCCCATTTTTTCCATGTTCCTTGAACATTGCAACGGACAGACGCCATTGTCCCCGATCTGTAACTACACTAGCAGTTCATCTAATACTCCGGTACCTTTCTTTCTCATTCCCTACAATAGTTCTACACCTACCAAGGCTTGTCCTGGGGTGCATTTTTAATATGGCGTAGAGAGGAACTATCGCCAGCCAATCTCACGCCACATTTAGGCTTTCCCAAAGCCCTACGCAAGCCTTCCAAAAGTTCGGGCAATTTTTAGGGCCCGTGGTCTGTAGAGACATACATGTATACTCCTTACTCATACCAAATGTATGTTGCCCACATGAAACTTAGGTCTTGCTTCGTCACTGTTTCGTGACTATCAATTTCCAGCTGCTAGTAGCGAAGTATGAAGCCGGAATGATGACGATTAATATGTCGATCATTATCCGTCCAACTCAGGACATAAAGGTAATTAAAACGTTACTAGAGCTTAATCTTCGACCTGTGCAGTCCACACTTCACAGAATATCGTTAAGATCGAGGTGCCAACAAAAATGGATTAACACCTGCATACCATAAAACACACTTTATTACCTTTCCGCGTTTGGACTTCTTTTGTTTACTTTGTGTTTAAAATTTGTGATTAGAAAACAGCCCACTGTGTATTGTAATCTTTTATGGCAGTCATTAGCCAGGTGTGTGTCGGACTGATTCTAACAAATTCGGTCCACGCGGTCGGGGAGACATATTGTATCGATGCAGTATAAAGCAATGGCCCAATGGCCGCAGTCGAGCGAGAACCACGATCAAGGCGAGACTTGTGTACATTTGGTGATCTATTTAGTGACGGACTTTGCGCGTATTTAATTGTGCTTTACGTTTGGACTTATTGCGTTCGGCTATATTTGTACCTATGTTATACGTGTTTGTATAGTTCTAATAAACTCTATAATCCTGCAACTCGTAACAATATAATAAAGTACTAAAGTTCGTGGCATGAAACAAGTCCTACGGAAAATATAGCCAGGAAATAAATACGGGTTCAATTATGGTATCATTAATATTCATTATTCAGTAATTACTTACATAGATACTCCGCCTTCGCCGGAATGCGCATATCCTGTCTTCACAACGTTTTGTTTAATCCCAAGTCCCCTGATTATCTCAAGGAATGCTTTCACATACATACATACATAACTTCACGCCAGTTCCCTTGCGGGGTAGGCACGAACAACAGAGCGCCATTTAGGCCAATTCTTACACACCTCACTTGCTTCTTTGACATTCATAACTCTTGTCATGCACACTCGTCTGTTCTTAAGGCTCCTGACATCACCCTCCGCTAGTACACGATCGATTTGATCATGGAAGGTGTGTCGTGGCCTTCCACGACTTCTGCATCCATGGAATCCTTTCAGTACCTCAATTACAGTGATTCAAGATTATCCTAGAATTTGAAACTGAAAACGCCTGTCAGCAGAACAAGTTTTTACAACAAGTCTTTTATCGTCTAGGCCATTCAACTCTGGAATGCATTATTACTAAACATCAAGGTGCTGGTACCTACGCTTACGTATGGAAGCGAAAGTTGGATATGGAAGAGAGAGCGTGAAAGTAGAATAAACGCGGTTGAGATGCGAGCACTGCGCAAAATTTGCGGAGTAACGCTCGCGGACCGCGTTCGTAATACCGAAGTAAGAAAGAGAGTTGGTCTGAAAGAAAGTGTCGGGGTGAAGGTAAGGAAAGGAATGCTCCGGTGGTTCGGGCATGTGGAAAGAATGCATGATGAAAGAATGACTAAACAGATATACAATGCAAAAGTGGATGGATGCAGAAGTCGTGGAAGGCCACGACACACCTTCCATGATCAAATTGATCGTGTACTAGCGGAGGGTGATGTCAGGAGCCTTAAGAACAGACGAGTGTGCATGACAAGAGTTATGAATGTCAAAGAAGCAAGTGAGGTGTGTAAGAATGGGCCTAAATGGCGCTCTGTTGTTCGTGCCTACCCCGCAAGGGAACTGGCGTGAAGTTATGTATGTATGTATGTATCAAGCAGACACGATCATTACCTTCTTTTCTAATCTTAACAGATTAGTTAAAATTACAACCTGAAGCTATAGTGTTATTGTTAATTAGATAATAATTATGTATTATTGTTTATAATTGGACGTAGTTTAGCAGAAACGAACTAACACACAAAAAGTCGTTTTTTGAGTTATTGAGGTTTTAAGTTAAGACAAAGATTGCTGGTAAATTGGTATATACAACTCATTTTTGACCACAATGTGGGTTGAGTCCTTTCTGCTAAACTACGTCCAATGATTACTATTTATTAATTAATAAACTAAATTATTGTACTAGTAGTGGTTTAGGAACTACCGACTTTTGTTGTCCTTCTTATACTCCATCCTAAGGTTGTCTGGAAGAAATCGCCATGGGCAAGAACGCAGATTCTATTCGTATATTACGTTCTTAATTTTATGTAGCATTATCGTACAATGATCGATCGTGATTGATCGATTATTGATCGTGTACTAGCAGAAGGTGATGTCAGGAGCTTTAAGAACAGACGAGCGGGAATGACAAGAGTTATGAACGTCAAAGAAGCAAGTGAGGTGTGTAAGAATAAGCCTGAATGGCGCTCTGATCTTCGTGCCTACCCCGCAAGGGAACTGGCGTGAAGTTATGTATGTATGTATGTACGTATTATCGTACAATAAAGTATATAATATTTTCTTAAGTTTCTTGCGCCGCTTCTTCTCTTCAAGCCATAACATGTTGCGAAGCGGTAGTAAATTAGATTAGGCTCCCATAGAGTAAATAATAACCATAAACAAAATTAAAATTTAATAATTAAAATTAACAAGTTGGCGGTAGGCTAAATAAAACTTTAACAATACTCGTTGACACTTGACATCTTTGTCTTCCGTGATCACGGCCACTGAAAAGTGGCCGAAACGTCGGAAAAACCAAAATCAAATAAAATTACCGCGCTTAAAACCGTTAAAACGTAGTTTTATTAAATAAAGTATATTCTATTATATTCTATTCTACATAGATTTACGAGATAGCTGATAACTCCGCTAGTGATATATGGCAATTTCAACGCCGTGTCTGCGGGATTTTTTTTTGTGGCGACAAGTATATTTGTAAAACATACAAGGCAGAAAGTGAAAAGTTGAGACCTTTTGAACTCCATATTACATCGTGTACGCTTCATTGATTCTGAAAATTTAGGTAAGTAAAGCCTTTTGTAAAGCTATAGCTCTCTATAAAAGCGATAATCAGATAATAGAAGGTACAAAGTGGATGAAACATCACAAGGAAAGGGATGAGAGCACTCCAGGAGTGATTGGATGGCACTGGAGGAACTTCGGGATAATCACTCCGATTAAGTATTAGGTATTTTTACTTTGAATATAAGAGGGTCTTCGTCTAAGCTTTATTTCATTATATTGTTACAACCTAGGCGCTGACAAAGACAAATTCCACGTACAGATTTGTAGAAGTACGTTTATTATTACCCGTCGGCATTTGAACTAATTGTGGTTCTTTTATGATCGTCTTCTTTTGTTAACTTATTGATTAGCATACGTTTCTAGAGAACAGTCCATTGTTTTATTGTACTCGTATATGGCCCCTTGCGGCGGAATCATTAGTAAGGTGTTGCGGATTAAGTCGACTACGATACGGGCACATTTGTATCTATAAGGTATAAAACGACGGCTTGATGGAGGGAGACGGCAGTTCAGCGACAACTACGATCAAGGCGTGACGTGTGTACAATCGGGAACCTAATAGTGACGGACTTTGGACGATTTATTGAATTACGACCTTCTGCGTTACGTTTGGATTTGTTGTGTTCGGCTATATTTGTACCTGTGTTATACGTGTTTGTATAGTTCTATTAAACTCGATAAGAATTCCAACGGCATTTTAATTGGAGTCTCGCAACTCGTAACAATATGTAGCTATGTTACCGCTAAATTACAAAAATCTTTTTTTTAAGAATATAAGCCGGCAAACAAACACACAATTTGTACCTACGTCCCCACTCCCCAAGATAAGCAAGTTACACTTGTGTTATAAGTAATATATAATGAACCACTCTGGGGCAAATTACAGACGAACAGACCATACTAACAGAAATGTAACCTTCGAAGCTCTTCGGTAAAAGACCTTTGCCGATGACAACCCTCGGCACAATTAGGATCGTTGTTAAGATCTGTGGAATACAGATCTGTAGTGAATATCTATTCGTGCATGGACGGAGAAAGATTACAAATTCCTGCGGCCGGGCAGCCTATTGTAAGAGGCGACAAAACTACTCACAGTCAGGTGGTAGAGTATTTGCCCGCCATAACAATCTTGAGTTGTGTTCTGGCATTAGGCATTTGTAGCCCCTTTGCAAATGTCCATTGGCGATGGTAACCGCTTTCCAACAGGTGGGCCGTCTGCTTGTCTGCAGACCTCACACAATAAAACAATTTAAAATAATCTCTCAATTATACCAACAAAAATGTAGCAGTGTGCGAGCGTGATAACGACTTCCATTAGTTACCTACATAGGTCCTTAACACACTTATTCCTACCTTGTCCCTAATTGCGATCGTACAATGGTTTGAAAACCCTTCACAATGGAATGTTCTGAACTTTTCCTTGCAATGAGCAAAATAAGGACAATATCTGTGTTTAATAGGTCTCGTTGGAAGCGTGGGCGTAATTCATTGTAAGAAAGAGCTGTTAGTTTCAGCTGCCATTTTGTAATTTCAATTTAGGTATGTTTGTTAATGGGATCTTGTTTTGTTGTAGGGTTTAGGTCAAGTTGAGATACGTTTTATCGATGAATACGTCTTACGGTCTTATACCGTCTTTACCGTTACCTACGCTAGCTCTCGCTAGAATGTTAGGTGAAAAGCCAGATACAGAAGGCAGGATTCTTTGACACAGCACAATTAGCCAGTAGGCTCCTGTTTCTGGAGCCCTAAGCGTCGTTGCTTTAGATTCCAAACTCAGTTGCTGACGCGGCTCCAGATTTTATATTTCTCTAATCAATATTATATTTTAGATATATGTTATAAAAAAAATATTTGTATTTTTTAAGATTTATATATCGATTGTTTTAAATTGGTCTCAATTTTTTATCATATTTAAAATCCAAATAATAACGACGAAATAATGCAAGTTTTAATAGCAGATAATTACCAGATAGGTTAAACCGGTTTACTTGATCTAAATTGTTCACCGTTGCCTGTGAACGTTTATAACACCAGAGGAAGACAAACACCAGAGGAAGACAAACACTAGAGGAAGACAAACACTAGAGGAAGACAAACACCAGAGGAAGACAAACATCTTGCCGATCTCGAAATATTATATAATCTTTTCTTAATCTCGGAGTGTACCGTACACGGCGAGATCGGTAAACCCGACGGCACAAACCCACAAGGTAATTTATATTACTTAGGTACCTGGTACTCCAGCCGGCGCTGGTGGGAATAAGAATAAGGGGGAACACTAACCGTCAGTATCTTAATGAAGGGGCGCCCCTTGAGAGGAAATATATAAAACATCCTACTTATCTACTACAAGGGAAACTGCAGGGGATAAAGAAATTGTCCGTCTAAATACACCCGCGCCTCGTCCTTTTCCGACGCAACCACATGTGATTTACAACTGTTATAATATTCCACTCACTATATTATACACTTGGTTTCTTGTTATATCTTAAATATTAATTTTAAACACGAGAGAGCAGCAATCCGTGCCTTATATGAAATTCCGCGGCATCCCTACATTTCTACGCGATAAAAAAGTGGCCTCGTATGAATCGCGTAACAATCGAAAACCGGCGTATGTTCTAATTCAATGTCATTATTCTGTATTTCGACCACAGAGACTAGTGTTAATATATTCTTTTTTCTTATATGACAGGTAAATGGGAGCTTGGTTGGATCCTTTGCGACATCTGGATCAGCTTAGATATCCTGCTTTGCACGGCTTCCATCCTCTCACTCTGCGCGATCAGCGTCGACCGGTACCTCGCCGTGACGAGACCTTTGACTTACTCAAGAAGACGAAGGTCTAAGAAGCTTGCTCTCACCATGATATTCTTCGTGTGGATTTCTGCTGGCACTATCACTTGTCCTCCTATGTTTGGCTGGTAAATAATTTGGACATTCTTCTATAATAAAGATTTTAATATAGGTATAACAAATATGCTAATAAATTTGAAACACGGAACAGATGTGAGTGCAACACCAAAATATCATGGACCAGAGAGATGAATGAATTAATAGCTATCTATAACCCTTATTCATAGAAGACTGATAAAACATAATGATATATCTCAATGACATCATCCGCCGAGCTCTTGTCAGCGTCGGCGTACCAACCATGCTAGTGGTAAATAGCTTGGTGCGCGACGATGAAAAGAGGCCGGATGGAATGTCACTTATTCCTTGGAAGATGGGATGGACGCTTGTGCGGGACGCAACATGCATTGATACTCTGGCGGCATCACATCTTCCAGTGACTAAAGTCAGGGGCTGGCTCAACAGCTGAAGATCTCAAACGGCGCAAATATGGAACCCTTGGAAGAGGTTACATATTTGTATCTTTTGGAGTTGAAACTAGGTCTGCAATGTACATCGGTAAAGGGCTTCTTCAAAGAAATTTGTAAGAAATTCTTTGGTACCACCCGTGATCATAAGGCTGGTTCGTATTTCGCGCAAGGAATCAGCATTGCCATACAGCGTGGCAATGCAGCTAGCTTCCTGGGAACGCTTCCCTCAGGCAGCGATTTGTTACATATTTTATATCAATTTATTTACAATATTATTTGATTTATATATATTGTTACGACCTAGACGCCGACAAAGACAAATTAACACCTGCATACCTGTAGAAACACATTTTATTACCTTTCGGCATTTGGACTTTTGTTTACTTTGTGTTTAAAATTTGTGATTAGAAAACAGACCATTGTATATTGTTATCTTTTATGGCAGTCATTAGACAGGTGTGTCGGATTTAAAGTACAAACTGATTCTAGGAAATTCGGTCCCATGCGGCCGGGCAGACATATTGCATCTGTGCAGTATAAAGCAATGCCTCGATTGAGGGACGAGGCAGTCGAGCGATAATCACGAGCGAAACAAGACGTGTGTACTACAATCGGGAATCTTTTAGTAACGGACTTTGCGCGTTTTATGGAATTACGAATTTCTGCATTACATTTGGACTTTTTGTGTTCGGTTATATTTGTACCTGTGTTATACGTGTTTGTATAGTTCTAATAAACTCTATAATAATTCCAACGACATTTTAATTCGAGTCTCGCGACTCGTAACAATATATTTATGAGAGCAGTGTACATGGTTGGTGTCTTGAAAAAAGGTCAAGTAGGATGCTCTTCAACGAAATGTGCATGAATGCAAAGAGAAAGTAGATGAAATGCATGGTGTATACAAAAAGGATCTGTCTAGCCCCTAGGAAACAGGCGTGTATAACTGTACGTTCTTTTTATTCCAGCAGTTCAGCAATACAATAATATAATAATAATAATAAATTCCGGCCGGGGCTTGTCCTTGGGTGTATCAAAATATGCAGACAGACGCCATAGTCCCCATATTCCCAGACCCCTAGTACCATTAGCAGTTCACCCCAATAGCCCGGTACTTTTTGTCCTCATTTCCCACAATAGTTCCACACTGGCCGGGGCTTGTCCTTGGGTGCATTGTTTGTTACATGGCGTAGACAGGGATAATCGCCGGTCAGTGTCACGCCACATTTACATTAAATTTGTCACGGGTCTATACGTGTTGGCCTTCCCATGGCCCCACGCAAGCCTTCCAAATGTCCGGGCCATTTTTATGGCCCGTGGTCTCAAGACATACAAACATAATAATAATAATAATGTCGGGCATGCCACCGCCCTGGTGAGTCTCTCAGACATGTCACTTCCGGTTGTTCTCGTCTTGCTAACAGCGAGTACTTGCACAGGCACAACCTAGTAGCCGGGATCATCCACCAGCAACTTGCTCTTAAATACGCACTTGTCTCGTCGGAGGTACCTTATTATCAATACAAACCCGAGCCAGTTCTTGACAATGGTCAATATCTGCTCTACTGGGACGGATCTGATATTGTGATAGTTGATCGGTCTGCGAGACGTGCTATAATTGTAGATGTCGCGATTCCCCATGATGGTAACCTCGTGAATGCCGAGAAAGATAAACAAATAAAGTATATTGATCTTGCTCACGAGGTTACCGCTGTGTGGAACCTGGACTCTACAATCATATTACCGGTAGTGGTGTCAGTGAATGGACTAATAGAATAACGAAGAGCCTTGACCGCCACCTTGAAAGGCTCTCGCTTGGTATTTGGTTGAAGGGTCGGATGCAGAAGGCAGCTCTGTTGGATACGGCCCGTATTGTGAGGAGATTCCTGTGTCTGGGGCCTTAACCACCGGTAGCCTGGACCCTAGGCCCCACTGCCGGCGAAGATCAGTTTCTTTTTTTTTTTTTTTTATAAATAAATTTGTATATTTTATAAGAAAAATCGAAGTAAAATGTCATTTGTTGCCTCATGTCAGTGACGTGGCTCACAGAAAGTGGTAATACTCGGCAAGCACTCTATCGAATTGTATTCGAATAGATGATTCGATAAAAGTTGTTACACGGGTATTTATTTTAATTTTAAAGTAACAAAGTATTTTATTGTTGGTTTTATTTCAATTTATTTATTTGATTTATTAATTAATAATTACACAAGTAGAATTAGTTTTATTAATTATCATTCGTCATTTTGGTCTTACGCCAAAAGGAAGGTTTGCACTGAAAAACAGCTTTGTGTCGGATATAATTCCAGCACAGCAATATGCTGAGTGCAAACCTTGTTAGCTAAAAATGCGGCGTACAAATTCTCAACATATGCTTCGTGTATAATGTATATGTATATGTATGTATAAGGAATGTAATTACGTCGCTATTTTTTCAAATAAAGTCTTTCTTTCTTTCTTTACTATGTGTACTAGTAAATGTCAAAGAGAAAAGTCAATGATTGGAATTGTGTTTAGATGTGGAAAGTGAAATAAAGTGTTCATGTCGTGCTTTGAATTTTTCTGAAGTTCGACGTCCGACAATCAGAAATCGATTCTACATTTTCTTTTATTTCTCCAGGTATGAGCCAGATCACAATCAAGGCGGTGTTTGCCGTTATAACCAGAACCCAGGGTACGTGGTCTTCTCTGCCATGGGTTCTTTCTTTCTTCCAATGGCTGTCATGGTCTACGTTTATGCAAGAATCTCCTGCGTGGTTGCCAGGAGACATCATCAACTAGCTAGCAGTACTAAATGTAACAAGGTTGGTAATTTTTGATTTACTGAACGTTTTATTAAGTGCATAGTAAATCGGTCATAGTTGCATCGATGACCAATATACGCACGTAAGGAAAGCAATAGACCTGGACTCTGTTGATCTTTGTCTCTCTAGTTTCTTTCATCTTGTACAGTTTGTACACTTGCTCTTGCTTGTAGTGCTGGATGCAGGCAGTAGTCGGTAGAGTGTAGGTGCTTTCTTATAGTAGAGTGAATAAAATACTCCTTGTTGCTTTCAGGGATTTACTCTCGTTCTAGTTGAGCTTGGATGCTGATCCCTGGTTTCTACTTACTTGTTAGTAACTTGTGGCGATGTAATAGCAACTCAATCACAAAGTATTTGTGAGCGTTAGTTATAGTAATATCATAATATTAAAGTAGCCTAAAGTAAACCGCGCCGTCAGCAAAATGCTGTACATTGAACCGTAGACATCTTCTCTCAATCATTTGGGGTCGGCACAATATGTCTTTTCCTTCCTTGATCCTCTATTATTTATATGTGATGGTTTGTGGTGTGACTGAGGGTCACAGCACAAACCATCACGTCATCCTTCACACAATCCATCCGTCTCTTTTTTATTATATCTCTACCTGTACCCGTCAATCTTCTAATTTAATATTCTTTTAGTAACGTGACTTTCATCCTTACTAATTTTTTTTTTGATCGGCAGAATAACACTCGTATTGTAGATCCTTAAATTAAGCAAATTACGCATGTGTTATTGGAACTATACAAGGGAATTCTCTGACGCTGAACCCAGACACGCACACCATAGTAAATAATGGAGAAAAATCGTTTTCCGAAATTTACTATGCCAAGAATCGAACCAGGAGCCTCTACGTTGCAGTGATGTAAGCCGGCAAAGGCTTAGCCCGCTTAACCACACTGGCTGCCTCATTACATGCTCATATCACCTCAGTCTCAATTTTTCAGTCTTTAGACACATGAAAATAAAGCATCTGATAAATCGCCCACAGAGCCTACAAAATTAAATATCTCCGAAATTAATATAATGATACCTATTACGGAAGGACTTCAATTTAATTCCACTCCTTAAGGACTTTTTATACTCCAATAAGCTGTTAAATTGAATCGTTTACCCCTTTTGTTAGGCAAAGTATTCCACCCGCTACCATTATTATAACAAATAATCTAAAATTGGATCTAAATTATCCGAGGAGAACTAATTTCATACACTTATTTTTGTAGTAGAAAAATATTATGATAAATTCTTTGGATCTTTGTAAGCCTGAAAGTGTATACTCTTCACGATCTACTAAAATAAATTTAATGTTATTCCACGGGAACCGAGCATTTTTCAGGGATCAAAAGTGGGCTATGTGCTATTCGAGAGTATAATCTATCTTTAGCCAAATTGCATTCAGATCCGTGCAGTCGTTCTAGCGTGTTTGAGCAACTACCTTCCATCCAAACTTTTGCATTTATAATATTAGTATAGACTAACATTTGTTCGTGGCTTCACTCGCGTTAAGCTTAATGTTATCCCGCGAGAATCGTGCATTTTTCAAGAATAAACAGAAACTTATGTGCTATTACAGAATATAATCTATTTCTGTGCCAAATTTCATCCAGATCTATTCAGCCATTCTGGCGTAATTGAGCAACAAACACGCATCAAACTTTTGTATTTATAATATAAGCATAGATTATCACACTATAAAAAATAATAATATGTAATAACAGCCCATGAATGTCCCACTGCTGGGTTAGGGCCTCCCATTACTGGGGCACGGACAGTATACCCGCCATGATTGTCCAAGGCGGCTTGGCAGGTTTGACACATCGGTTATGTCGATGTGCAGGCTGCATCACGATGTTTTCCTTCACCGTTGTTAGCACGTGGTAATTGTAACAATATGCACATTAGGTCAGAAAACTGCCTAAGTGGTGCATGCGCAACATGCACATTAGGTCAGAAAATAAGTGGTGCATGCGTTCCGACCAGGATCGAACCCGCGCCCTTTGGGTCTGGGATGCCTGCGTTAGCCATTATTACACTACCACAATTGTGTGACGACCACACTATAAAACAACTTTTAAATGTTGTAATCAGATTAAAAAACATAAAAAATTACGACAATATATTATTTTAACCATCTAATAATGTATTCATTGCATTCAAAATTTTATTTTATGGTGTTATTGGTTACAAAAGTCGCGTGTGTTGTATTAAAAAAAAAATTAAGAAACAAAACAATGTATAGACTTAATTAGATATATAAGTTATTTTTCGCAGCAATAAATACTGATTTTATAGATTATTACACTCCAAGATAAACTTACAAATCTGTCTTGTTCCAGAAAGCAAAACTATCCTGCATAAGAACAGAATCCGATTCCGGATCAGACAAACTAAGCTTACGTCAGAGCGCATCGAAACAACCATCCAAGAACTCGACCCAACATAGTGAATGCTCCCAGAACGACCCAAAATGCCCCTGCTGCTTTAAAGAGAAGAAAAGACAACGAAGAAGAGACAGAGAGTCTCGTTTGTACAACGAAGTGACATTCAAGGCGAATTTTAAATACAAAAACACCACACGGAATCGCGCTTCTATGAGGGAGAATGTTGAAAACAATAGAGTGTCTTCTCTACGTCGAGAAACAAAAACGGCCCAAACGTTGAGCCTTGTAGTAGGAGGCTTTGTAGCATGTTGGCTTCCATTCTTCTTATACTACCTCCTAACACCATTCATACCCAACGAATACGTGAATCCGGTACTAATGTATATATTAACTTGGCTCGGTTGGTTCAATTCGGCGATAAATCCGTTCATTTACGCCTTTTATTCGCCGGATTTTAGGCTTGCTTTCTGGAGGTTGACTTTGAAGAAATGTATGAAAAATAAACGTTAAGTGAGAGCTAAATGTAAATACCTATGTAAAAGATTGTTTTGTCATTGGATATTTTGGGTTTTTACTATTATCATAGTTATTGTGATATGGTTTCTGTGAGATCAATAGCAGACATAACTGGATAGTATACTTGGAAGTCATAATTCAATCAGACACATATACTATCACAATGTGCATGTACCTATTCCACTACGAGTAATGCCTATCAGCCTTCGTCGATTGCAAGAACTATTGTATCAGTCATATAAACTATGTGTACCGACATCCTTGTCGTTATTTTTTCTATAGCTAAATCGTAACAGGCTGACTATCGAGCTGATGGAATGTGGTTACTGTCATCTACGTACATTTGCAGCAGCGGAAGTTTTACAAACGTGCTGTCCGGCCTCGCCACCCCAAATATAAGCCTTAAAAGTTTTCCAGCTGGACATTGATTCGGATGATACCCGCTACAGTTGTCCAAGGCTGATTAGCTTGTGATCGATTATCAGGATATGCAGGTATTTGCATGTTATTTTTGTTCACCACGTGGAAGGCAACGGCACACCTTCCATGATCAAATTGATCGTGTACTAGCAGAAGGTGATGTCAGGAGCCTTAAGAACAGACGAGCTTGCATGACAAGAGTTATGAATGTTAAAGAGGCAAGTGAGGTGTGTAAGAATAAGCCTAAATGGCACTCTGTTGTTCGTGCCTACCCCGCAAGGGAACTGGCGTGAAGTTATGTATGTATGAATTCCTCTTGTAGCTCATAACGCTCAAAATGCTTCTTCAACCGTTCCAATAGAGACCACAGTCGGTCGCCGCGAAAACGTCTCTAATGACGTCATAATTTTCGATCATGCAGTGCTCACAACAACCCATGTGAAGAAGTGGGTCGAAATGGGCGTTGACCACATATCATTAATTATCTCTATCGATACGTTGACAGAAGCGCGATTTTCAAATCAACCATACATCAACTAATGAAATTTGTGTATTTCGTCGTTCATTACATCAACGCTCCATAATACGTTCCCCTTGTGTTTATGATTATATTGTTTGCAAGCAAGTGGAACGGGACAAATGGTGGTTGTGAGCGTGGTCGTCGTGAGCTACTAATAGAACGCGCTGTACGTGTGAGGTCTGTTTCGAAGATTAATGAAATCATATCTTCAGAACAAGTACTTTAGGTAGAACATTGTTAGAAACACACAGTACGCAAGGCTTGGAACCGGTTTAAAATTAACCGGTTGTAATCGGTTTTGGTCAACTATTTTGTTCGGAATGTAAACCGGAGGAGAGCATTATATAAACCTGTGTTAAACGGTTTTTTTCTGAAAAGAGAGGACGTATCATTCTATCTCTCTCAACATGTGTTTGTGTGTGACTGAAATCTTGCTGTACCTTGAATAATAAAGCTTGATTGGTAAACTTGTTTTAATGAATAAACCTACTGAACGAACCCCGAACGCGCGGCGCGCAGGCCGGCGCGTGAGTTCCTACATACATGCGTACGTCACAAGGTTGCAGGATTAACTGAGTAGCTTGGCCGGCGGGCGGGTCGGGCGACCCGAACGCCGCGAGGGTGGAGCGGGGGCCCGCATCGGGGATACGATGTTCCCAACACGTATACTTCCAGCGCTTTTACATACTTGCCGCGCTATAGTCTCCCCCTCCAAGTCCTCGGACACCCCGGGAGAGGACTTGGCTTTGGAAGGCCTACCCCTCCTCCTACTCTGAATTACGGCAGAATCTCCTTGATATAAAGTGAGAGCACTAGCGTGGTACTTAGTAGTGTTTCCATTATTATCTACTACTTTATAGGTGGTAGGACTAACTAACTCAGCTATTTTGAACGGTCCCAGTCGTCTGGGCGTAAACTTACGAGTAACCCCTTTGTCAACATTACTGGAAACGTGGGCCGAAACCAAAACTAAATCACCAATTTTGTAGCTTGGTGCGGGTTGACGCCCCCTATCGGCGTAAATCTTCCTCCGACGCTGTTGATTAGTGATTCGCGTAGCATCGCCCGTATCTATACGATGCAGCGCAAAAGAAGTTGGCGCTCCCCCTGGAGTAAAAATGTCCTCTTGATCATTCAGGAGTTCCGAGAGCCGTTGACGTTGATCCGACCCAAAATGGGAACCTACCTCTGGTTCAAATCTCATCGTAAAATATCGCGGTATATGACTAAAAGTATAACGAGAATTTTTAAAGTCAAGTACCACACCTGCGTCTAATAAAAAATTCATACCTAACAAGGTATCAGTTGCACCAGGCAAAATGATAAAAAGAGTGGGAACGACAGGCCCCTGCGGCACCCTTACATCCACCTTAGCTACATCTACTACAAGATTTTTACATGAACCATCAGCTAACTTAACACTAGTACACGTTTTATCGAACTTATGACCGTGTTTCACTAAATGTGCACGTAAACTTTCACTAGCAACCGATTGCTTTGCACCAGTATCAAACAACGCACTTCCACGAGCACCATAAATCTCCAATTCCACTACGGGTCTCTGACGCGGGTCAATGACCTCGCTTCCAATAGCGGCAATTGACTGGAAAGCGGAAATAGAAGCAGACGATTCCTGTTTATTCTTACAAGTAGAGCAATTAGCTCGTATAACACCAGGCGTGCCGCATCCAAAGCATGTTACTGAAGGTGTCAAACTGTCTTCTTCTTTCTTAATGTTACCAGGAAACGACTTCTTAGATAACAGCTTCGGGCACTCCTCTTTCAAATGGCCGAATTGCTTACAATAATAGCAACGAGCTCTACTTGCTTTACTGGACGAAGCTGGTACTGCTGGATATGCTGTGTCTACAATCGGAGTCACTGATTCCTTATTCTTTCTAAGCTGTGACTGCTGAGAGCTACGGCCTTCATCTAAAATATCTTCAATAGAACGGGCCTGTTCCAATAGCTCAGAGAAAGACATAAAAGATTTACGACATATCTTCTCCCTTATTCTCTTATGCAGTAGCCCATACACCATGTCGAGCTGAGCTTCCTGAGAGATAGCAGTCGACGGCAACTGTGCTAACAATGCTCTTATTTTGCAGACGAAAATATCGGTAGGCTCATCGCCTTGTTCCCGTTCAAATATTTTCCGGTAAACCCTGTGTGGCGGCAAACGAGGACCATAAGTTTGCTTTAATAATTCTATGGCATCAGGCCAACTATTAACAGATGCTTTCACACCTTGCCACCAGGTTGCTGCAAGACCAGACAAAAGCATTGGTAAGCCTCGCAAGGCTATGTGATCTTCTATACCGACGCATTCCTTATATATTTCTATAGCGTCGACAAAAGCTAAAACGTCGCTCCCTTTTGCACCGTCGAAGCGCGATGAGCAATTTGCAAAGTTACCAGACAAGGCACTCGTAACAGGCGCAGGCGGTGAAGCTGGAGCGCGTATCAAAGACAAAAGATACGCCAAGTGTTGATCCGTCATAACTATTGGAGTTCCCGGTTGAACAGACGGCGCCGGCGACTGCGCAAACGGCGCAGCAGAGGTGGAGGCCCCGCTAGGGCCCGCAGTAGGCGGTGGAGGCGCGCCCGGCGGCACATGAGCCACGCCGGACGCGGACAAGAGAGTCTCAGACTCTCCAGCGATACCCCTATCCACAGAGGGTATATGCTGATCCATCCCGTCACTGGTTGCACCAGACCGTGTAAGCACCATAATGCCTAATCGGAAAACTCTATGTTTCCACGGTGATAAATTGTCCGATCACCAAGACAAACGGAAAACACAATATAGTTCAACACAAAATAATTGTTCATCGTAGCCTAAATAAACAATAACTTCAACTATAAAAGATAACTTGAAAATAAAGTTCTAAGTTCAAAACAGTCTGACACTAAAAGTCTTAAATTGGAAAACAACACTGTCTGTACACAAAACACAATGTTCCAATTAACGAAAAAAAAAGTCTTTGTATAAAATTATTCTTCCAAAATTATTCCAACTAGTAGGTAAGTACAGTCCTGTATAAATAAGTCCAAAAGTACTTACGGAACCATCGTACGTATGTACTTACATATATGAAAATAAACACTAATTTCTAGTTCTTTATACTTATAGTCACTTTATATAAAACAATAAATTAAATTTAAATCAAAATGTCACGTAAAACAAACACAAATAAACATTTGAACCGTTTTAGGGTACCTAGGTTTATTCAAAGTACTAACTTAAGTTATAAACAAGTATGCAAAAGTACGAACAAGTTTGAATAAAAACGAATGAGTCCGAACAAGTTCAAACAAGTCCAAACACGTCGAGCACTCACACTCGTACGAACGTGTATTTCACTCACAAGTCCTATAGAAACCTATTCAGAACACGTTAGGTCATTAGGTACTAAATCACGAACCTACAGTTTAGTTCTAGACTTACGATAGCCACCTAAACGTCGCGTTGAGTACTAACTCAGAACAAACGCGGAACAAACGTATCGGCACACACAGGTATCGCAAAGTTTATAACTAGAACACACTAAAACTGTTTTAAAACACTATATTTCGTGCCACACGTTGGGCTGCCAATTATTATAGCGGGCACTTGAAATAATAAAGCTTGATTGGTAAACTTGTTTTAATGAATAAACCTACTGAACGAACCCCGAACGCGCGGCGCGCAGGCCGGCGCGTGAGTTCCTACATACATGCGTACGTCACAAGGTTGCAGGATTAACTGAGTAGCTTGGCCGGCGGGCGGGTCGGGCGACCCGAACGCCGCGAGGGTGGAGCGGGGGCCCGCATCGGGGATACGATGTTCGAAACAGCCAAGATGATCAAATAGATAAGAACATCGAAAGTGATCATTAATATCGGTACAACCATTGTCGTCTAATAGATCGAATCGGCCGTCTTGACCAAATACATCAGTACACCGACAACGCCAAATACATGAGTACATTCATATCGTCATTATTATGTTAACAACCACCTCGCCAAAACAAAGAGACACTCTAGAAAAATGAACTCTATTCTAAATGGGATTAGTGTCAAATCGAGATGATTTCATACTAAACCAAAATTGTATTTCGAATTATGTATTTCAAATTGAATTACTTATTGCTAAATTTGCACTGAATGAAAAGTACCTTTCTTTTCTAATCTGAAATTAATGAAATCAATTCTGAAGGCGTTTGAAACTTAAAAAAAACTCCTAATCACAGCAGTGTGATTGACGAAGAGGATGATATGTGCATAATAATATTTATTACGTTTAATCCAGGGTCAACACTGGGATTGGAAGGAAACGCCAGTTTTTTTTCAATCAAGTATCATTTATTGACTACTTACAAACATTGTTAAAACTTCTAACCCATAAGGGCAGAGATCGAATCTTTAGTATTTTTGACTGACCCACCTGTTTTATTAGTAACTCTATGGACACAGAACGATTTCACGTCGATAGATTATAATCTATCGGGAAATAATGCGTTAAATTGTAAGCAGTTTGTTCCGGTTCACAATATTTCAATAGCTCTCGAGATAGATTATAATCTAACGGTCTTTACAATTTAACGATGACATATATACTCTAATGTAGCCAATTATTAACGGCGTTCATTTTAACTTTATAACTAAGACGCATTTGGCCACAGTACCTAACTATAATATTATTTCAGATAGAACAGAGATATTAGGCGAGCCCAGTTAACTAAAGATATATTATTAACCTATAAATTTTATAAATAGTCTCAAGTTCCTGTTTCTAACCAGATATTTCAGTTCTCTTAATTAAATCAGGTTTTTCATACTTTTGTTAACATTCTTTAATACTTGATGACACCGTTTTTCAGCGTTGAGTTTTCGTTTTTACTAAATACTAACTGTCTTATTCATAGAGAGTTAGAGTAAGGTTGAACGCTTCTTTAACCACCATAAAGAACTGTTCAAACATACTTCACTATCAAATGTATCATCATCATGGAAACGCGAAGGAAGTTTCGCGGGCAGACGATAGTCTATAATATTATAATATGCTAAATATGTCGTCTCTCTACATTGAAGTTATTAAAAAAACACAATTGGAATAGACTATATAAACGATGGAGACACGGTGAATTTTTTTAGATTTCTTGTCTGTTAGTCGGTTTGTCTGTTTGTTCGGGATTTACGTAAAAACTACTAGGCCAGAGCAAATTCTCAAGACTTAAATTCTGCGCTACCTTTTATCCCGGAATCGCACGGGAAATTTTCCGGGAACGGTTTGAAGAGGCCAGAATAAAAAAAGCTTTCTTATTTCGATGCGATGTTTTTACTCATTGATAGCAAATTTTCTGAAATTAAATCTGTGATGCTTTTTATCCTGGGGATCCCGCGAATTTTCTCAGGAGCTGGTTAAAGTTGTTAGGACGCTTACAAATTAGTTTATTTATTCTTACACGATTTTAGACACGATACATTATTTTTTAAATACAGCAATACTTTGTGTCCTGGGAATCTCACGGAAATTTTCCCGAGGGTGGTTTCTAGTGGTTAGTATGCATATAAATTAGCTGATTTGAATACAACTTATAGTAAAACACAATGCACTTTCTTTTTCAAATACTGCGGTACTTTGATGGATATGGACCCGGGTATCCTGCGAGATTTTTGTCGGGAATAGTATAAATTATTTATTTGCATAACAATTAGTTGATTCAGATTCAATTGATACTAAAACGATAACCACGTTCTTTTTCGAATGCTTCGTTAGTTTATATTCCGGGAATCCCGCGAAAACTTCCCGGGAGTGGTTTAAAGTCGTTATACTGCATAAACATTGCCTGATTCCGATACGATTTCACCAGAACGTTAGATTAAGCTTTTTTTCAATGACTGGGGTATATTATATATATGTATAGTATGATCTAAGTATAGATCACGAGAATTCATATACGTATTAGACATTAAAACAGTATCCAAGAAACATCAATTATTCATTGCTGATAAAAAAAAGTTTTATCTCGAATTCTAAATTTCTTGTGTATTGAAACTCTTTAGTAGATATTTCAACAAACTCATATATACATAGAAAGTATACTCACATATACATAGTGTATTATGTCAAATGAAATGTTAAAATTAAGTTAATATTGTAAAATAGCTTTGTCTGTACATTGAAGCTATTAAAAAAATCGATTGCGATCAAATTGTTTGATTGATGGAAAATTGAAACAATTAATGTTTTTTTTTCATAAATATATGTTAATTTCTATGAGGTTTTCACTATTATACAGACATTTTTTACTTAAATGCTGAAAAAGCTAATATCATGGGAATTCTAGTGTAATTTTTCAGGAAACCGGATTCACTTTTTTATGTTTTTACTCTAACTTTAGTGACGGAAAGTTCCAAAATTTTCTTGGGAATAATGCGCCTAGATATAGCATGAAAACTAGTCGTGTTACTCTTATTACAGCATAGTTAAATACTTTATGACATTTTTATACATGACTATATTGGGACTCTTGAGATTTCCCGGGATTTCCTTCCACTTTCAAACCACTAGATCAACTTTGACGCAATGTTCGCAAATTACAAGACACTGTCTGTAATTATTAGAAATCCTTAGTGAAACATCTGTAGTTGAATAAGTCTTTAGTAACATTACAAATATCGGGAGTTTATGGATATATCTAGGATTCATGTATTGTCATATTAAATATTTATTCAATTTTACATATTGATAAAATAACTTTAATCTTTGCTATCTTAGTAATGAAAATGAAGTCGAGGGCAAATATTAGTTACGTTATAAAAATGAAAAAGATTTTTATAACAGTAATCATACTATTGAAATTTTGATTTAGTATGAAATCATCTCGATTTGACACTTATCACATTTAGAATAGAGTTCATTTTTCTAGAGTGTCTCTTTGTTTTGGCGAGGTGGTTGTTAACATAATAATGACGATATGAATGTACTCATGTATTTGGCGTTGTCGGTGTACTGATGTATTTGGTCAAGACGGCCGATTCCGGGGACTCTAATAGTCCCCTCCACTTCTTGATCATGGCCTCGGTTTCCCGTGCTCTGATCACGTCTATTTCGGCCTATCAATACATAAAACCTCTAGCCAGTGCATCCTGCTGGAAGCGGTACACTTTCGCATCTCCGCCTGGAGTTCCCAGGGTGGATCACCCGCAAGTAGTGTGGCCGCCGTCCACGACACTACGATAACCCCGTATGGACCTAAGTTCTCCCCAGAAGAGTCCTGTAGTGGCGATGGAGCGCCTGGTTCCACGCAGGGAGACGGTAAGACAAGTTAATGAATAGTACGATAGTAAAACCGGCCATAAGAAAAAAATCGGGCAATTGCCTTAGTTTAATATTGCTGAAGTAAAATTGTACTTATCTACCTGTAAAAATATCTTAGTTGTAAAGGGGGAATTTAACAAAGAAAGAACACTATTCCTTTCGTCCTGGTGATTTATACCACAAGAATTTATTGTCCAATGTACTGGAGTGCGTGTGAATTATATTTTTACTTTATGTCGGGCCAATTCTATGTTAATTTCATAGGAAATGAAACCAGTTGTATAGGAGTTAGAATGTAAATAATATGATTAACTAAACTATAAGTTCATTACAACTACGTTTTAACGGTTTTAAACGCAGCATTTTAATTGATTTTTATTTCGACCGCCGTAGTTTCTTAAGCGATTCTTCAAATTAGATTAGTTCCCATAGACAAATTAAAAAAAATATATGAACAAGTTGAGGGTAGGCTAAGTAATAACTTTAGCATTACTCATTCACACTTACATCATTGTCTTCCGTGATCACGATTACTCAAAAGTGGCCGAAACGTCGTGATATAAATCAAATAAAATGCCGCGCTTAAAACCATTAAAACTTAGTTTTAATTATGTATACTAGTCGCGAAAACTTAAGAAAATACTAAACTATAAGTATATGATTATAAATTGTATACGTACGTAGTTATAGGACTGTGATTTTGTGATATAAAATTTATTGAAATAAAATTAACTACATAGATACATTTATTTGTTTTATTTTGAATCCTTATTATGTCTTTGTTACATACATGCATACATACATACATAACTTCCCGCCAGTTCCCTTGCGGGGTAGGCACGAACAACAGAGCACCATTTAGGCTTATTCTTACACACCTCACTTGCTTCTTTGACATTCATAACTCTTGTCATGCACGCTCGTCTGTTCTTAAGGCTCCTGACATCACCTTCTGCCAGTACACGATCAATTTGATCATGGATGGTGTGTCGTGGCCTTCCACGACTTCTGCATCCATCCATTTTGCATTGTATATCTTTGTTGCGATATATTTAAATGTAGCGAACCATTCAAAGTATATATAGGGCGAGGCCCTTATCGCCGGACGGTACCTAACATCGGACATGCCATGAATTTTTGTATACCAAAGTTTAATTTAAGTTTCTATATTATTTAAATCATAAGTCCAAACAAATATATCCAAGACTGATGAATAAAAACTAAACTAAATTATAAATAGGTATATACACAGATTAAAATTACATACATACATACATACATAACTTCACGCCAGTTCCCTTGCGGGGTATTTAGGCTTATTCTTACACACCTCACTTGCTTCTTTGACATTCATAACTCTTGTCATGCACGCTCGTCTGTTCTTAAGGCTCCTGACATCACCTTCTGCTAGTACACGATTAAAATTAAACTATAAAATAGATTTTATAGTTTAGTTTAAATCTGTATATGTCCCAGACCGCTGTCAGTTGGAAACGTGCCCAAAAGACTGGCCACATTGCCTCTTTTTTTCTTTTTTTTATTGCAGAAGTTCAGCAGACAGGCAGACGGCCCACTGGATGGAAAGCGATTACCATCGCCTATGGACATTTGCAACACCAAAGGTTCTACAAATGCGCTGCTGCTCTCTTAAGTGAGTCTGGAACCTGGTCACTAATGCCGGAACACAACTCAAAGTTGTTATGGCGGCATGCTCTAAACCAGGGGTGGTAGCCATCCAGTCGGGTAAATGCCCTACCACCTGGCATTTGCCTCATTGCCATTGCCTCGCTGTATGGCAACGCTAATGCGTTGTCTGAGGTATAGACCAGTCTTTTGGTGACGTGAGACGTCTACCAGGCGTTTCGCTGTTTCGATAAAGTTTGTGTGCCTCAGGCCCCCATGATCCCAGGGTCTCGACCCCACGTTTATATATTTAAGTCGTGCGCAGATGGTTGGTCGATGATAACCCCTACCAATTCCTATAACCGCGACCCGCGGTCGTCTCGTTCTTAGTACTACTTAGACAAGCCCTGGTCCCAGTCGTAGGAAGCGGTAGGGGTGATCATCGGCAAACCAGCGCACGACTTATATATATGTTTATGCAAACGTTGCACATTTGTTTATTTATTTTGATTGACGTTGCATAGCTAATTAATAAATAAAGTTGCATTTTTTTAACTACGTTTTCATACTCTTAAGGTGTCCGCCACTAGGGGTTTTCCCCTAATATTTCAGTTCTACGTTGTTTAATTTTAACTTGATCTTACATTAATTTTATCACAAGTGACATCTGAAAACAAATTTTGTCTCATGTTTTATGTCAAGAGACAAAAATAACATATGCCAATTCCGACGCACTACTACCCTTTACTCTGTAAGTACGATTTTCTTTAAACATAATATAATAATCACCAGACAAACACACATATTGTATATTCCAACTAAGCAAGTTCTACTTATGTTATCTATACTAATACTCGTATATAAAGCTGAAGAGTTTGTTTGCTTGAACGCGCTAATCTCAGGAACTACTAGTCTGATTTGAAAAATTCTTTCAGTGTTAGATAGCCTATTTATCGAGGAAGGCTATAGGCTATATATCATTACGCTAAGACTAACAGGAGCGGAGCGCCAATGAAAATGTTTCAAAATCGGGGTTTTTTTTTCCTTTTGAGAGCTTCCGCTGCGTAAACGGTTAAAGTTTCGCAAAAATCATGCGTGACAGATGTTAAGCGATAGCCCAAAGTAACTACTCCATGCGGACGAAGTCGCGGGCAGAAGCTAGTGGATTATATACAACGGACTACTTTGTGGCCGATCCCAGACACCCAGACCATAGTAAATAACGGAGAAAATTCGTTCCCGAAATTTACTATACAAGGGATCGAACCCGGAGTTTCTGCGTTGCAGTGAGGTAAGCCGTCAGACTTCCGCTCATCCACATAAGCCGTCAAAATATGCACTGATGTATATTATTTTAGACCTTATAACATTGTGTTAAAGTTCAAAATTGTATAACAAAAACACGTAACGCTTGTATTATGTCACTCCTTATAAAACTTCCATTGCGGGGGCCTTATATGAAAATCGATTCTTAAGAAGTAAACTACAAAAATGTCAGTGTATGTATGTACCATATCAAGTCATACTTTCCATCCTTCTCTTGCATTAACCGTTTACACAAACACGATAAAGTATTCCAATTTGAAAAGCCCCATAATTCAGCGTGAAAACAAAAATCCAACCCGATAGAAACCAATGAACTCTAAAAGCCGGGCTTATCAAAATACTTTTCACACGGCTCTCGTATTGTTGAAATTTTCATTGGAAGCGTTAAAAATAATATCAAATAATCTATCAAGTTCGAATAAGTTGCCTGAACGGTGGGTTCTATATAAAATTACAAACATCATTCAATCATCATTATTATATAGAATATATCATTATATTAATACGTGAAACAAAAACTTTGTAACCGTTTTTACGAAAATTGCGCGGACGGAGGAGTATGAAATTTCACACACTTATAGTTTATATAGAGAAGGAGTGCAGAATGCTAATATTTTTTTAAATTATGCAAAAAAAAAATACATTACACACACTACCATGTATTTGACACACACACACGCATATACACTCTTTTGTTTATTGTTAAAGTCAAATTAACAGTGGAGTCTTGGCGATATCTGTGATTATAAGATTAAGATTATAGTCTTTGACAACAGAACCTTGTAATAATTTAACTTAATTATTATGGTCGAATTTCGATCACGGGTGACCACTAGTACATATTTATTACAGAAATGGCAACCTTTATTACACAAGGAACTAACTCAAAATCATAAATTTAAAGATTTTATACTAATATATAAAGCTGAAGAGTTTGTTTGTTTGATTGAAGGCGCTAATCTCAGGAACTAGTGGTCCGAATTGAAAAATTGTTTCATTGTTAGATAGCCTATTTATCGAAGAAGGCTATAGGCTATATATCACGCTAAGACCAATAGGAGCGGAGCACCAATGAAGAATATTTCAAAATCGGGGGTTTTGAAAAAAAAATCCACGCGGACGACATCGCAGGCACAGCTCGTGACTGTATAAATTAGTCTCTCCTAGGTTACACAATAATTCGTTAATCAAAGGCAGAAAAACTTCATTTATTTTGACTAAGGCTTTATGTCTGACCTAAAAGTTTGATTAGTCAAACCTCAGGTCCAATATTATAAATTCCAATTTCGGCCTTTGACTAAAGTATTTTTAGTCAAATCTGCGGAGTGACGCTCACGGACCGCGTTCGTAATACCGAAGTAAGAAAGAGAGTTGGTCTGAAAGAGAGTGTCGGGGTGAAGGCAAGGAAAGGAATGCTCCGGTGGTTCGGGCATGTGGAAAGAATGCATGATGAAAGAATGACTAAACAGATATACAATGCAAAAGTGGATGGATGCAGAAGTCGTGGAAGGCCACGACACACCTTCCATGATCAAATTGATCGTGTACTAGCGGAGGGTGATGTCAGGAGCCTTAAGAACAGACGAGTGTGCATGACAAGAGTTATGAATGTCAAAGAAGCAAGTGAGGTGTGTAAGAATGGGCCTAAATGGCGCTCTGTTGTTCGTGCCTACCCCGCAAGGGAACTGGCGTGAAGTTATGTATGTATGTATGTATTTTTAGTCAAACCTAACCTAACCTAACTTTTTAGTAAAACGTCGGACCTGAGATTTGACTAGTCAAACCTAACAGCTTTTTACTAAATGTAAATGAAAGTATACACGGCATAGGATTAGGGTTCCACGAAGACAATAATCTTCGCGGTCGGAGTACGAGTACAGAAGAATAAATTCGCTTTAACTGCCACGCCATTTGACTATTAGCGTTGGTTGGCGAAATAATGGATTGTCCCTCCTTAATCTACTAACTACTGCGACGAATGAAGCAAACACGATGTTTTAAAGAGAGAAATTGACCCCAATAAATCACTTTACCAATAAGAGGTGATATTTCTCATATTGCTTCATTGGTTTTTTTTTATTGCAGGAGATCAGCAGACAGGCAGACGGCCCACTTGATGGAAAGCGGTTACCATCGCCTATGGACATTTGCACCATCAAAGTTGCTACAAATGCGCTGCTGTTCTCTTAAGTGAGACTGGAACTTGGCCACTAATGCCGGAACACAACTCAAGATTGTTATGGCGACATACTTTAGTCCCCTAATGCCCTATCACCTGGCTGTAGGTTGTTAAGTCGCCTCTTCCGACAGGCCGCCCGGCCGCAGGAAATTGTATTCTTTCTCCGTTCCTGCACGGATAAAAAGCGTGAATTTTGAGACAAAGAAACTTGCTGGACTTCAGAGTCTAGAGCATAGACGCAAGGTCGCGGTGCTAACTGTCTTCTATCGGATACATTTCAAGGAGTGTTCCTTAGAATTTCACGAGCTGATTCCTCCATCCCCATTTTACCATCGGACAACCAGACGCACCGGTTCGCGCCACCGTTACGCAGTGATACAAATTATGATGATGTAGAAAATTTTCTAAAACAGGCATATAATATAATACTATAAAATATAATAATATAACTTCATACGCATAGGCAAACCCACACTCACGCACACACACATTCACACACGCACCACCACACACAGACACTCTTTTAAATTTTTCTTTTATAGTTGTGTTAAATGTACATACATACATAACTTCACGCCAGTTCCCTTTCGGGGTAGGCACGAACAACAGAACGCCATTCAGGCTTATTCTTACACACCTCACTTGCTTCTTTGACATTCATAGCTCTTGTCATGCACGCTCGTCTGTTCTTAAGGCTCCTGACATCACCTTCTGCTAGTACACGATCAATTTGATCATGGAAGGTGTGTCGTGGCCTTCCACGACTTCTGCATCCATCCACTTTTGCATTGTATATCTGTTTTGTCATTCTTTCATCGTGCATTATTTCCACATGCCCGAACCACCAGAGCATTCCTTTCCTTAAGGCTCCTGACATCACCTTATGCTAGTACACGATCAATTTGATCATGGAAGGTGTGTCGTGGCCTTCCACGACTTCTGCATCTATCCACTTTTGCATTGTATATCTGTTTATTCATTCTTTCATCATGCATTCTTTCCACATGCCCGAACCACCGGAGCATTCCTTTCCTTACCTTCACCCCGACACTCTCTTTCAGACCAACTCTATTTCTTACTTCGGTATTACGAACGCGGTCCGCGAGTTAAATGTGTTTTATATTATTGTGTTTACATTAAAGGAGAGGACACTAGCCCCTATAATACAGTGCAAACTAGTACTGTCTGATCAATGTATAAGTTTCAAATAAATAAATAGTAGAAACACCCCCAGTCAGAACCAAACGTTTCGCTTCGTCTTCTCTGGTGAGCACTGCCGAAGAGTGTAATAATTTGCCGGAGTCTGTTTTTCCTGACAAATACAATCCCAAAAACAAAAAAAAGTCTTCGGGTCTTCGAGTGATCCTCTAGGTAAGCGTGCTCCATCCTAGACTGCGTCATCACTCAACATCAGGCGAGACAGTGGTCAAACGCAAACCTATGCGTCTGTTAAAAAAAAATTAGTGCAATTAAATTTTAATTGTCTTAAGACTTTAATTTTTTAATCATAAAGTGAAATAAGTACGAATAAATATGACTCCTTTCCCAAATTACTTTTTGGTCATTATCAACAAATAAACATCATTTATTTTAGTTGAAAATGAATCATTATACACTCAACTTAAGTTAAGGACTATTCAACAACTTGAAATTATTGTGATTTATAATTCATTAACAAACAAAGAACAACTCGTAATGGGCTACAATTTTAAACGCTCATTCCCAAAAAATGTACTTTTTGAGTTATTTCTTTGTTTTATTAAGCGTGCGTAATGTTAAGGCAGTTTGGGCATGTAACTCTGTATATAGCTCCCGGCCGTGGTACGCACCATGGTCGGGAGGACACTGGATGGGACGCCGTCTCCTCCTTCAACGAGCACGTTATGCTTGCGATGGAAGAAGCGGATCGGTAGCGTGAGCGCACGCCACGGCTCCGCTCCCGCCAAAGGAGGACGCCCTCGGCGCCGGAAGGCTAGCATGGATCTTCGGCCACCGTAAGTTTGCCCCTTGGGGTATAGGGGTTCTCGTGGGGCGAGGTTCATACCGCACCACGCTCAGAGAAATTAATGATGCCGGAGGCTAGGTCATACACCCATAGCCCTGGCATAAGGCGAAGGACTGAACACCCAAGGGTTTTTGGGTATCCTTAACAGGGGAGTGGTGCATGCAACCAGTTCTGACTGATGCTAGTGCTACCCTCGATCTGGTGATCACACACACGGGTCACGAACTATCTCCCCAAGGCTCTGCCTTTGTCGCGGCTTATGGTCCTCAATCGGATTTAACCTGACAAAAAAAAATTTTTTGGGCATGTAGAGAATATGGATAAAAGTAGAATCACAAAACAAGTGTAGGACAGCATTGTGAATGGTACTCGTAGTTGGTGCCGGTAGACCGCGACGTGCACACCCTAATCAAATAGCGAAAGTGTTAACCCATAAGACTATAAGAAGAATATCAGGTCTTGATCATCGAAGTCAATTGTTAAGGTTCCCAGAAGGGCGGCTACGTTATCTTGCTGGAATACCACACTGATCTATAGAAGTCTTAATTTTTTCAATTTGTAATCATAGAATGATAATATATATCGGTGTTGTATATTTTTTAATATTACTTTTTCTATATAAAAAAATACTGCAATGTAATATGTTTTTATATTTTATACAGTATAACATTTATAAAGAAAAAATGTATTTCTTAAAAATAAATATAATATTATTACTACATGACTACAAAATACAAAAAAAATGATTTCTTAATATCTTAAATACATAAATTCGGCCAATAATTACTTAGTTTCCCCTATTTTTATTTAACGACTATTCGGCTGTGTTTTTTTCTGTCGGTTATCTACTATTCGGCTGTAATTTTTTCTAATATTCGGATGTGTTTTTTTTTCTGTCGGTTATCTGCTATTCGGCTGTATTTTTTTCTAATATTCGGCTGTGTTTTTTTTCTGTCGGTTATCTACTATTCGGCTGTAATTTTTTCTAATATTCGGATGTGTTTTTTTTTCTGTCGGTTATCTACTATTCGTCTGTATTTTTTCTAATATTCGGATGTGTTTTTTTTTCTGTCGGTTATCTACTGTTCAGCTGTATTTTTTTTCTAATATTCGGCTGTGTATTTTTCTGTCGGTTATCTACTATTCGTCTGTATTTTTTCTAATATTCGGCTGTGTTTTTTTCTGTCGGTTATCTACTATTCGTCTGTATTTTTTCTAATATTCGGCTGTGTATTTTTCTGTCGGTTATCTACTATTCGTCTGTATTTTTTCTAATATTCGGCTGTGTATTTTTCTGTCGGTTATCTACTATTCGTCTGTATTTTTTCTAATATTCGGCTGTGTATTTTTCTGTCGGTTATCTACTATTCGTCTGTATTTTTTCTAATATTCGGCTGTGTTTTTTTCTGTCGGTTATCTACTATTCGTCTGTATTTTTTCTAATATTCGGATGTGTTTTTTTTTCTGTCGGTTATCTACTGTTCAGCTGTATTTTTTTTCTAATATTCGGCTGTGTATTTTTCTGTCGGTTATCTACTATTCGTCTGTATTTTTTTCTAATATTCGGCTGTTTTTTTTCTGTCGGTTATCTACAATTCGGCTGTATTTTTTTCTAATATTCGGATGTGTTTTTTTCTGTCGGTTATCTACTATTCGTCTGTATTTTTTCTAATATTCGGATGTGTTTTTTTTTCTGTCGGTTATCTACTGTTCAGCTGTATTTTTTTTCTAATATTCGGCTGTGTATTTTTCTGTCGGTTATCTACTATTCGTCTGTATTTTTTTCTAATATTCGGCTGTTTTTTTTCTGTCGGTTATCTACAATTCGGCTGTATTTTTTTCTAATATTCGGATGTGTTTTTTTTTCTGTCGGTTATCTACTGTTCAGCTGTATTTTTTTTCTAATATTCGGCTGTGTTTTTTTCTGTCGGTTATCTACTATTCGTCTGTATTTTTTCTAATATTCGGCTGTTTTTTTTCTGTCGGTTATCTACTATTCGTCTGTATTTTTTTCTAATATTCGGCTGTTTTTTTTCTGTCGGTTATCTACTATTCGGCTGTATTTTTTTTCTAATATTCGGATGTGTTTTTTTCTGTCGGTTATCTACTATTCGTCTGTATTTTTTTCTAATATTCGGCTGTTTTTTTTCTGTCGGTTATCTACTATTCGGCTGTATTTTTTTTCTAATATTCGGATGTGTTTTTTTCTGTCGGTTATCTACTATTCGTCTGTATTTTTTCTAATATTCGGCTGTTTTTTTCTGTCAGTTATCTACTATTCGTCTGTATTTTTTCTAATATTCGGCTGTTTTTTTCTGTCAGTTATCTACTATTCGTCTGTATTTTTTCTAATATTCGGCTGTTTTTTTCTGTCGGTTATCTACTATTCGTCTGTATTTTTTCTAATATTCGGCTGTTTTTTTTCTGTCGGTTATCTACTATTCGTCTGTATTTTTTTCTAATATTCGGCTGTTTTTTTTCTGTCGTTTATCTACAATTCGGCTGTATTTTTTTCTAATATTCGGATGTGTTTTTTTCTGTCGGTTATCTACTATTCGGCTGTATTTTTTTCTAATATTCGGCTGTTTTTTTTCTGTCGGTTATCTACAATTCGGCTGTATTTTTTTCTAATATTCGGCTGTTTTTTTCTGTCAGTTATCTACTATTCGTCTGTATTTTTTCTAATATTCGGCTGTTTTTTTCTGTCAGTTATCTACTATTCGTCTGTATTTTTTTCTAATATTCGGCTGTTTTTTTTCTGTCGGTTATCTACAATTCGGCTGTATTTTTTTCTAATATTCGGCTGTGTTTTTTTCTGTCGGTTATCTACTATTCGTCTGTATTTTTTTCTAATATTCGGCTGTTTTTTTCTGTCGGTTATCTACTATTCAGCTGTATTTTTTTTCTAATATTCGGCTGTGTATTTTTCTGTCGGTTATCTACTATTCGTCTGTATTTTTTTCTAATATTCGGCTGTTTTTTTTCTGTCGGTTATCTACAATTCGGCTGTATTTTTTTCTAATATTCGGATGTGTTTTTTTCTGTCGGTTATCTACTATTCAGCTGTATTTTTTTTCTAATATTCGGCTGTGTTTTTTTCTGTCGGTTATCTACTATTCGTCTGTATTTTTTCTAATATTCGGCTGTTTTTTTCTGTCAGTTATCTACTATTCGTCTGTATTTTTTTCTAATATTCGGCTGTTTTTTTTCTGTCGGTTATCTACTATTCGTCTGTATTTTTTCTAATATTCGGCTGTTTTTTTCTGTCAGTTATCTACTATTCGTCTGTATTTTTTTCTAATATTCGGCTGTTTTTTTTCTGTCGGTTATCTACAATTCGGCTGTATTTTTTTTTCTGTCAGTTATCTACTATTCGGCTGTATTTTTTCTAATATTCGGCTGTTTTTTTCTGTCAGTTATCTACTATTCGTCTGTATTTTTTCTAATATTCGGCTGTTTTTTTCTGTCGGTTATCTACTATTCGTCTGTATTTTTTCTAATATTCGGCTGTTTTTTTCTGTCAGTTATCTACTATTCGTCTGTATTTTTTCTAATATTCGGCTGTTTTTTTCTGTCAGTTATCTACTATTCGTCTGTATTTTTTCTAATATTCGGCTGTTTTTTTTCTGTCGGTTATCTACAATTCGGCTGTATTTTTTTCTAATATTCGGATGTGTTTTTTTCTGTCGGTTATCTACTATTCAGCTGTATTTTTTTTCTAATATTCGGCTGTGTTTTTTTCTGTCGGTTATCTACTATTCGTCTGTATTTTTTTCTAATATTCGGCTGTTTTTTTTCTGTCGGTTATCTACAATTCGGCTGTATTTTTTTCTAATATTCGGATGTGTTTTTTTCTGTCGGTTATCTACTATTCAGCTGTATTTTTTTTCTAATATTCGGCTGTGTTTTTTTCTGTCGGTTATCTACTATTCAGCTGTATTTTTTTTCTAATATTCGGCTGTGTATTTTTCTGTCGGTTATCTACTATTCGTCTGTATTTTTTTCTAATATTCGGCTGTTTTTTTTCTGTCGGTTATCTACAATTCGGCTGTATTTTTTTCTAATATTCGGATGTGTTTTTTTCTGTCGGTTATCTACTATTCAGCTGTATTTTTTTTCTAATATTCGGCTGTGTTTTTTTCTGTCGGTTATCTACAATTCGGCTGTATTTTTTTCTAATATTCGGATGTGTTTTTTTTTCTGTCGGTTATCTACTGTTCAGCTGTATTTTTTTTCTAATATTCGGCTGTTTTTTTCTGTCAGTTATCTACTATTCGTCTGTATTTTTTCTAATATTCGGCTGTTTTTTTCTGTCAGTTATCTACTATTCGTCTGTATTTTTTCTAATATTCGGCTGTTTTTTTCTGTCAGTTATCTACTATTCGTCTGTATTTTTTTTCTAATATTCGGCTGTGTTTTTTTCTGTCGGTTATCTACTATTCAGCTGTATTTTTTTTCTAATATTCGGCTGTGTTTTTTTCTGTCGGTTATCTACTATTCAGCTGTATTTTTTTTCTAATATTCGGCTGTGTATTTTTCTGTCGGTTATCTACTATTCGTCTGTATTTTTTTCTAATATTCGGCTGTTTTTTTCTGTCGGTTATCTACTATTCGGCTGTATTTTTTTCTAATATTCGGATGTGTTTATTTTCTGTCGGTTATCTACTATTCGGCTGTATTTTTTTCTAATATTCGGATGTGTTTTTTTTCTGTCGGTTATCTACTATTCGGCTGTATTTTTTTCTAATATTCGGCTGTGTTTTTTTCTGTCGGTTATCTACTATTCGTCTGTATTTTTTTCTAATATTCGGCTGTTTTTTTTCTGTCGGTTATCTACAATTCGGCTGTATTTTTTTCTAATATTCGGATGTGTTTTTTTCTGTCGGTTATCTACTATTCAGCTGTATTTTTTTTCTAATATTCGGCTGTGTTTTTTTCTGTCGGTTATCTACTATTCGTCTGTATTTTTTTCTAATATTCGGCTGTTTTTTTTCTGTCGGTTATCTACAATTCGGCTGTATTTTTTTCTAATATTCGGCTGTGTTTTTTTCTGTCGGTTATCTACTATTCGTCTGTATTTTTTTCTAATATTCGGCTGTTTTTTTTCTGTCGGTTATCTACTATTCATCTGTTTTTTTTTCTAATATTCGGCTGTTTTGTTTTCTGTCGGTTATCTACTTTTCAG
Organism: Dendrolimus kikuchii; assembly: GCA_019925095.2. Lineage (NCBI taxonomy): Eukaryota > Metazoa > Arthropoda > Insecta > Lepidoptera > Lasiocampidae > Dendrolimus > Dendrolimus kikuchii. Next base: position 4,147,981 of record CM034412.1, on the reverse strand, counting down.
CTGTTTTTGTTGTCGATTATTTACTATTTTGCTATGTTTTTTTATTATCTACTACTTGACTGTGTTTTTTATTGTCGATATTTTCTATTTGCATGTTTTTTTTTTTCGATTGTCCACTATTTGGCTGTGTTTTTTTTTGCTTATCATCTACTATTCGGCTGTGTCAGGACAATTAAAAATTGATATGTTTACAAAATTAACTTTAAAAATACAATTAACTATTGAAATTAAACTAAGTTATAAGTACATTAATATAAACTATGCAACAAATCGCTGCCAGAGGATTTGTTTATTTGTTGCTGCAAATAAGCTACATATTTGTTACGTCATTTAAATTTACGTATTCGGGTACTTGTGCACTGCATGTTGTGCGTCTCAGGTTATCAAACGACCTTAATAAAAAACATACAACAACTCAACGTGGTTTGGCTTGCAAACACCCTTCAAAAGGGGTCGATCGTAAACGACGATTAACCCCGGCATCTTTGGAAATGTACAAACCGTACATGTAATGGTCCTTCAAGCCGGATTTCGAGTCAAATAAATAAATTTATTATACATAAATTATAAGCTAGTACAATTAAGAAATTTATAAATAATCGAATACAATAAAAGAAAATTTGTAATGTTATTAAAAATAGTTTTAAAAGCTCGCAGTCGTAGAGATGTACTGCTAGAGAAGAATGATGCGTCTCTCTGGACTCACCGAATCAACGCATCTATTATAAAGAGATTAGAAAGAAAGAAAAAAACATTTATTTAGAACGACATCACAAATAAGAATACATTACACTAGCATAAATAAATAAATGTACAATGTATCATGCAGTAAATAAAAAAAACGAAGCAAGTGTAGCTCTAAACTGGTCCTAGCTCAGTATATTGCTGATTTTTTTTTCTTTTTTTATCCCCTTTTGGCCCAGACGAACTAGATACGCCCGAGTCTCATTACAATTTTAACTTATTACTAACTTATGTCTAGATACTACCTAAGAGTTAGCATGTTGCTGGTTAGGTTAAGCAACGCTGATCCTCCGCTAGGGCCAGTAAAGTGACATATACAGACATGGATGTAAATAAAATACAAAGTGAAAATTGTTAAAAAAGAAGAAAAGAAAATGTATACCACACAATAATAACTGAAACAGACACTGAAAACCTTATACTATCTATTAAATAATTATCTTCACAGTTCAAATGATGGGATATCAATAACAATCATACGCGCGCACACACTCACACAAACAGATACCCATATGCACCCACACCACAGGCACACGCTCATATGATTTATATATAACTTAAACTACTGTCTAATATATAAAATTCTCGTGTCACAGTGTTAGTTACCATACTCCTCCGAAACGGCTTGACCGATTCTCATGAAATTTTGTGTAAATATTGGGTAAGTCTGAGAATCGGACATCTATTTTTCATCCCCCTAAATGTTAAGGGTAGTCCACCCCTAACTTTTTTTAAAATTTTTACATTAATTTTAATTTTTTTAGGATACAGCATTAAAAAATACATACAACCCTAAATCTTCACCCCTCTACGATCAACCCCTATTTTTTATTTGTTAATTATAAACGTAATTTTTTTTGGCAAGATTTTTAATCTTATTTTGTCACGATTTAGAATAAAAACATTATATTACTCTTTTAGATTCACAATTAGAACCGATAGGTGGCGCTGAGATCGGGTTCTGGAATCCTCCTAATCACCTGGAGCGATTATGGTGATTTTGTTTTTGTGTGTTTGAGTGGGTACCGGGGTGGTTTAGATTCGCAATATATATATATTGCGCAATATTTACATATATATATATATATATATATATATATATATATATATATGTATGTATGTATGTATATGCCATTTAGGCTATATATATATATATATATATATTTAAGTTGGAGGTGAGTGAGGGGTCAGGAGTGCCATAGTTTGAAATAGTTATATCGATAAGAGTTCAAAACGAGCAATATAAAAAACACACGACACAACACAGACAGGATAGGTAAGGCACATCCTCCAAATGGGCGCCATTATATACCTAGTCTTGCCATAAATATTGTAACAAAGAATTTTTTTTCTATTGCAAATAACATTTATAAGTTTTACAGTGCGTTAGTTTAATACATAAATATAAAACAAATTAAAATATAAAAAGCTTATTCGAAGTGGTCTCCATTGGCTGCAATACAGTCCTTTAAACGTTGAGGCCAGTTATCAATAGACTCTTTCCATGGTAAAATTCTTCACTGCCAATCGTATAGATTGTTTTAGGGACTCCAAATTATCATGGCGTTTAGAGCAAGCCGTACTCTTTAAAGCTCACCAGAAATCATAATCCAGCGGATTAAGACCGGGACTAGACGACGGCCAGTCTTCAGCTCTGATGAAGTCCGAAACGTTCGTTTCCAACCAAGACTGCGTGGACCAAGCTTTATTACCCGGCGCCGAGTCTTGCTGGAAAGACCATTCTTGGTTATTGAACATGATGTTGTTAAGGGGCTTAACTACCTTCTCAAGAATGGTATCTTGATACACTTGTGCCGATGTTTTGATACCTTTTTCACAAAAATATGTCTCAGTCATTCCTTCATAGCTAACACCCTATCAAACTATCACTGAAGACGGATAATGCCCACGTTTCACTCTGTCGACTAATTGAGAAGCTTCCTTAGAGCTTTGAGCATAAATACAAATAAATACAAAATACGGTCAATTTGTTTGTTAAAATGTTGCTCAATTGTAAGAAAATTCCTCCCTTTGCGTACCGCTTCAGTAATTGTTTCGATTTTACCACCCTATTCTTTTTTAAATTATGAGTTAAGAAATGACCAGTGCGTCTCTTATAGGCTGCAAGTCCTAAATCATCTTTTAAAATACGCGACATGGTTCCAGGTGATATCTTCATCTTCCAAGATAAAATCTTTTGCTTTCGGACAGGAATTCTTCCAATTCTTTCCCTTACTGCTTGGACCACCTTTTTTATACGAGCACTACGTGGACGGCCAGATCTTTTTCTGTCACAAATAGAGGAGGTCTCATTGTACCTATTAATAGCCCGGTACACAAACATTTGACTAATACCAAGCATATGGAGAGTTTTAAAAATTGCATCTGGCTCCATACCTACTTTGTGTAATGCAATCACAGCGATTCGGTTCTCTTTATCGCCCCACTCCATTTTAATATCGCAAAATGTTGTACAATGTATTGGCGCCAAAATGAGGAAACACAATAAACAATCATATAAAATGACAGATTGCAAATTCAAATGTAATATTTTGTTTCTTTTTAATTGTAACAGTATTTATGGCCAGACTAAGTATAGCACTGGTATCATAAACAAGATTAGCTTGGTGCACTTGGTGGACATACAAGAACTTTTTTAATTTAAGTCCAAATCCATGAATAAATACTTTGCATATTTTTTATGGGGGTTGCGATATTGTTCCAGTATTTATTTATAAATTATTGAATTGAATAATTAAAAACAACAAGGAGGCTATCATCTATCTGCTTTCGTAAAGTCCTTGAGTACTTCGGACATATAGGCAGAAAACAAGGTGATAATTTAGAAAAACTAATCGTCGCGGGCAAAATAGAAGGAAAAAGGTCCCTAGGCCGTAGTCCGATGCATGGGATCTGCTGATCGTCTCCGACAGCAAAAAGTAGTCAAAGTAAAAGTAGTGGGAATAGGTCACGACCATAATCAGTGAGTAACATGACTCAAGGAGAAGAAGGAGTAAAAATAATTGACTTGCTAAGTCTTGTGTGTTAACCACACAGATGCCAAATCCGGCCCTGACGTGGCCTTTCATCCCTAGATGCCATTGTTAGCTTGTCAAGAGAATCCTTTTGTTAACAGAGGTAGTATAAAATGCTTAGAGCTATAATTGCCACCGCTATCCGGTCTTTTCTATTTTACCCAATTACAAAAGTAAGAGAGTACTTTCTAGTATGAGAATATTTAATGAGAAACTACCAAAACCATAAAAATACCCTAATTTATGTTTTCAAGCAAGCACTGACACAGGTACATCAATATTAGATAGATAACGCTTTATTAGACGCCAAAATTACAATTACAAAAACAAACCAAATTTACAATACTATCTAGGCTAGTTAGTACAACAGGCGGCAACCTATTGAGGTTGCCTAAAAAGATCGCTTTCTATAGTATTAGAGAGAAAAATGTATTTACCAAAAGCGCTTCCAAGGAGGTTCGATTATTCAGCTTATTTGTTTTCGTAATGTGCAACTCCTTGGTGGAATTCTTATATTTTTTTCACCTAAATACCGCACGTTCCATTATGACGTGCGTAATTATTAACTTTCGAACAATGTATACAAGCTTTGTAATTGCATTTTTAAGCAAACGTATTGAAAAAAATACTTTTTATTCTGAAGTAAAACATCACCCTTCTGTTCCTGCTCCATCTGGTATAATGTTAGTATTAATGATTGCGTCACGCAGGTATAGCTAAGTGTTATATATATATATGTATATATATATATATGTAGGAATCGTATTTGTTATTATAAAATAACCATATGACGAAAGTAGTCAATAACCGGATAGTGTTCTTTCATGTAGTAATCGGAAGTCGTTTAACCGGATGTCAACGTAGAAGCATTTATTATTAAGCTAACGGATATCGGAAATGGAGTAACCGGATGTTGGAAGTTAATACGTATGGCGGATATTGGTTTTATGAAGGAAGCGTAACTGAAGTGGCGCCACAGCATTACCGGATGGTGTCACTGCGGCGCGTGCCTGTTACTTGTTAAATACACGGTGTTCGGGCAGAGGAGGGGCAGTCTTGAACCGGCAGTCTACAACAAGTAGTCCACAACAACGATCTACACGACAGTCTATAATGACAGTCTTGGACGAGGACCACATAATACATTGTGGTCGATAATTACTGCTTGAGAATAGCAGTATTCTTGGAGGGCAAATTGCTGCTTGACACCTGACAAACGTGGATGCAACTCTTGGAGTTGGCCTAATATTCCTGTGTATTAGTGTGCAGTATTTAATATCGTAATTGTGGTAATTCTAGTGTTTGATTAACTTTGATTATAATATTTCAGATTATTATTGTGTTATTCTCGGGGCGTCATTCGTTCGCTCCCGGCGTGAAACCGACATATATATTTATATATATAACACTTAGCTATACCTGCGTGATATATGATGTATATATATATATATATATATATATATATATACATAACTTCACGTCAGTTCCCTTGCGGGGTACGCACGAACAACAGAGCGCCATTTAGGCTTATTCTTACACACCTCACTTGCTTCTTTGACATTCATAACTCTTGTCATGGAAAGTGTGTCGTGTATATATATATTATATACATCAGTGTACAGCATGGAGAAGTTCGATATTCAAATTAAAGAGTACCAATCACACAACATATATACATATATATATATACATATATATACATATATATATATACATATATATATACATATATATATATACACACATATATATATACATATATATATATATATATATATATATATATATATATATATATATATACATACATATATATATGTTAAGGCAGGGGGATACAGATACACAGTCAATTGCCGGATAGTGTGGAGACTCAGCACGGTACATAACCCATGGGCCACTACTCCACTAAAACCACCACATTCAGCAGACATTCGGGGATGATGCTGTAGACGTAGATCAAGCTGTAAAGATGAACCTCGTTCTGGGTGACCTTCAACCTCTGTTAGATTGAGAATTATTTCATGCGTGCAGGAACGGAGAAAGAATACAATTTCATGCGGCCGGGCGGCCTGTCGTAAGAGGCGACAAAACAACCCACACAGCTAGGTATTTGCTCGACTGGATGGCAACCACCCCTGGTCTAGAGTATGCCGCCATAACAACCTTGTCTTGTGTTCCGGCATTAGTGACCAGGTTCCAGTCTCCCTTAAGAGAGCAGCAGCGCATTTGTAGCAACTTTGGTGTTGCAAATGTCCATATGCGATGGTAACCGCTTTCCATCAAGTAGGCCGTCTGCCTGTCTGCTGATCTCCTGCAATAAAAAAATCTGGTCTTAGAAGACAAGAATAACTATAAAACATATAGCAGAGATCCTAAAGATAAATTTTGGCAGTATTCAGTCCATTTTAATTGATTCTCACTGGAGTGTAAAAAAAGTATCGGCAAGATGGGTGGCCACGAATGTTAACCAATAAGAACAAAAAGCGTCGTTTGGAAATTTCTACGTGAAATCTCCAAATGTTCCACGTGATAATTTTTATCATCGCCTTGTCGCTATGGATGAAACGTGGATCCACGATTTCGATCCTGAATCTAAGAGAGAAAGTATGTCTTGGAAACGACCATCCTCTCCATCCGTTAAGAAATTTCGAGTTGTTCTTACCGCTGGCAAATTACTGGACCCTATTATGCAAATTTAATTCCGAAAATGCGTGAAGCGATTAAAAAAAAACGTCGTGGAAACTGTCGTTGGACGTGTTGTTTCATCACGATAACGCTCCCGCTCATCGATCGGAAGTGGCGCTCAGTGCAATCCGCTGTGCTGGCTTCAATCTCCTTGATCACCCACCATATTCTCCGGACTTAGCCCTAAGTGATTTTCATTTATTCCCAAAATTGAAAGAGGAAATTCGTGGAATTAAATTTCACGATAATGATGCGTCTATGGCTGCCGCAGAGGATTTTTTCAAGACTCAAGAAAAACAGTCTTTTTGGCAAGGAATAAGGAAGTTAGAAATGCTTTATTGTAAATGTATTTATAGCATTGGAGGAAGATTATGTAGAAAAATATAAAAAAAATGTTAAAATTTTTGCATTTTTTAATATTGAACTTTTTAATTCACCCTCGTACATGAGTATATGCTTGAGTTATTTTTCGATATTTATTTGTTAAGATTTTTAATAATGTCCCATCTAACTAATATTAACATAATCCCAGGTGTAGCAGAGGCAATAGAACAAAAACATGAATTATTGGATTAAATTTGTATGTAATACGTGTGCCATATCTGTCAGCGTCTCAGTGCCGTCACATTTGCTTAGATTATTCCAACCGTAACATGAATGTATCTGCAAGTGACACCGACGGCGACGTTGACACGGATACCTAATAATGCGACAATACGGGACCCCGTGTGGTACAAGACATAGGACGCAGCTAAGAGATCCATTTGAATGAAGAGATGTAGGAGAGCGTATAGGGAAGGGAAGAGAAAAGACACATGATTGAGAGAGAACATCAACCCACCGTAATCATAGGTATGACTGCTGTGCCTCGATGGGGCTTGGGTGTCCTGGACTCAGGGACGCCCCTTCTTGTCGACTTGCATTGAAACATCACGGCAGTCATACCTATGATTACGGTTCCGTGGCGCCTCATTATGATGCGGATGGACGCTGTAAAGGTTAGCGGATAGTCTGGCGGTAGGTGCTTACAGCTTTTTCTATCATCAGAATCTTGTGTATAATATCGGCCCTCGGGAGTGTCACATACCTCTCGATGACCTCCCCGGGGCCCGAGGGTATGCACAAATTCACTCCCCCAGCGTTAACAAAAAATTAATTGTCAGCTAATCGGTTTTCTATCGGAAACACTTTGGATAGTGTGTAACAGAGCTTTCCGATCTGATCGCGTAATCTCTCAATCAATCCACCTGCGTCCACATTCATCATGCGCACTGCAAAAGAGTGGAGCTCAATGCCCGAGTCGGTGTTCCCCATTACTTACAACCTGGGTGTCTTAGACAAAAGTGCCGAGTAGATAGATACCTCCTAGGTAAGCATGCTCCATCTTAGTTAGACCTTATCTCCGCTTGACGGCGGGCGAGATCATGGTCAAACGTGAACCTACAATACTATCAAAAAAATCTTATATTTATGAATGTTTTTTGCAAAGAATATTTCAATGCAATGGAAAATTTGGCTATTAATGAAAACAATGAATGAACACCCATAGAAGAAATACTTAATCCAAGGTACAGCTTAAAAAATACTTTGAATTTTTTAAGCTGTATATTTAATGTTGTTGAAATCTAAGATGTTTTCCATTAAATGCTTTTCTTATCCTTTCTTATGCTCCATAGTCGAATGACGAAAACAGTAGAAAGTTTTTATTTCTACATATAAGCCACTAGCGACCCGACGCGGTCTCACCCGCGCTCTGTCCCGCTCCCCTGGTATATAGCGTCATGTTATATAGTCTACGACATTCCCTGCTAACGTAGCTTTTGAACAGTAAAAGAATTTTTAATATCGGTTTAGTAGATCCAGAGATTACCCCCTACAACTTCACAAACTCAGAAATTCATAAACTTTACCTCTGTAATATTAGTATAGATTAATTTCATGAAGTTAAAAAGGGGCTTATTGGGACTTTCATTTAATTTAATTTACGTTAAAAAATAAGTTTTAAATAATAGGACGATGATTGATGAAATTTGTAATAGATAATTGTGATTTTCTATGAAAACGCAAATGGACTGGTAGTCTGGTAGGACCAACTGTGATTCGAGAGCATATTATGAATTGTGTTTTTTACTCCACCATTGTATTTGTTAATTAACTTACATTTTATACTGATGTAGGTAGTTTCAATAAGTGTTGCTGGCTTTCTATTCGCCGCCAGTATATGTTGATGAAGCCAGTCCAACGCACCTGAGGTCAGTCCGGACGTTCCGTTTTTTCGGTCCAATAACACAGTAAACGTTTCACTTCAAATTTTTATATCTCATAAATTTTAAATACAAACCGTGCTTGCTCAGTTGTGAGTATGTACCAAAAATCGGAGACCAAAGTGCCACCCGTCAATCTGTTTGTACCGTTCACTCTTAGGAGCTGAAGTAACTGTCTCATGGAAGGTGGATTCGAAGGTTAGTGGTGCTTATTACCCCATTGTATGCAGGTTTGTATGCAGGAATTGGCATACCTTTCTCAAAAATTTCAAATTAATTAACTGAGTATCCGTGAACCTGCACTGCACAGTCATATGTATAATTCTTCCATGTCATTAAACATCTTCTACCCAACTCTTCATTGTGCGTGAAAATTTTCAGTTTTGATAAATAATCACTTCATCATCATTATTCTAGCTTTCAATCTTGGTTACGTTGGAGGTGTCTGCCATGAAGCCCGAAGTTTACATTTATACTTTTCTTCTCCACTTCGCGTGGTCTGCGGCATTCCTAATCATGAGCCCATTTGTACGTATATCATCCCACATGATGTCAAGCCAGCATTCTTTGAGCTTACACCTTGAGGACCGGGACCTAGCAGAGGCGGCATGGCTAGACATTTGTTCTTTACGTAAGTAGCCGGTTTCCGTAAAACATGGCCGTACCAACGTAGGCGAAATTCTTGCAGTTTATCCGCTATGTCACGGATATGGAGGCTGCCACGGATACGAGAATTTTGATAATCACTATAGCAGTTACTCCTCTAACTTGGACCCTACCTCGGAGTCTAAAAAGAGCCCGTCCCCCCTTGTTGAGTGACAGGCGAGACAAAAAGGACCTCTGTGGATGTTAACTGAATTCCCTATACGCGGGATCAGATCGCGAATAAGATTAGGCTCATGTCTTTTATGGTCGATTTTTAGTGGATACAGATATCTGTCCTATTTACTGAACCATGGCCGAGGGACACTTAGGGTCCTGTGTATAGTTTGGCAAAAATTAAGTCCTTATAAAATATTTATGTCCGTTGGTACACATTTTCGCCTGTTTGTCTATATGCCTGGCTTTCATTTGTACTATATTTTATTGCGTAGTTGGCAAACAGGCAGACGGCCCATGTACTGGTAACCGTAAAATGTCTCCTCTAGACGTTTGCAACACCAGGTGCGAAGTCAACGCCTTGCCAGCTTTTAGGAACAGATAGAAGGGATGGAATATGAGGGAAGTGTTAAAGGGAAAGGGATGCGGGGAAATAGATGGGGATAGAATAGGGGACTTGCCCTCCCTCCCCGTTGTTGAAGAGGGTGTCCTCCCCCGCAGGAGACGCTGGGTGGGGCATCACAAATACCTATTGGTCTAGTTCCTTTGTCATCCCGTAAACGCGTGTAAGGTAAGGGCGCAGGTTTAGGTTTAGTTTGTAGTTTAACGGTTGACATCCCCAGGGCCTCTGCATTGGAGGTCACGTTGAAAATACAGCTGATAAAGAGTCCGTCATATCCCTCGGTATGAAGCCTTCCCCTCAGGCCCGAGGATGGTGTCCCAAGAAAAGACATTCCCCTCCGCCATCAAAAAAGGGGTAGGGTAAGTGAGCTAGCGGAACTCTCCCTAATCGCCCTAAGCACAGTTAGCCCAAGATTAAAAGTTTCATATCAATTTCTGTGTTTGCGTGATATGACACTGATCGAGCTGAACCTAAGAGGTGTAAATCAAGGTAATGACTCCAGCATGGCTCTACCACGTCGAAACCCGTGCATCCGTTTGTCCAGCTGTCCGTCTGGTTTCAAAAACTTTGGATATAGGAGGATGGGAATAAAAGCTGAGGACTTATTGATTGATGGTGATGTTGATGAGTTCTGATGATGACGAGAGCTGATATTTAACACTTCACTCAATTTTTTTTATTGTCTCGCAAATCGGTGTGTGCGCAATCAGTCGCGATATGTAGGTCACTGGCAGAATGTGGTTTGTACTGATATGGTTGTGACACTGTTGCCAGTAGTTGGAGTGAACACCATCTATCTGTCTGTCGTCTGTCTGGTTTCGCGGCTGTCTGTCAGTCCGTTTGTTCATTTGAGCGTCTAATTAGTAAGATTCAGATTTTCGTCTGAAAGAAATCTCGTAACTAGTTTTATAATGTATTTTGTAACAAAATGATTGATTTTACATACTACAAAGTTTATTTTTGCCAAATAAAATCTATCTATTAGTTGTTTAGATTTCGCATAATATATGTTAGGCACTTATTCGTTGTAAAATATTTTTTTGTTTTTTACTTTTTGCCTTTTTTTTCATTTCCGTATATTGTCACCAGGACTAAGAAAGTGTACATAATTGGAAATTCATAAGTCTAAAAGGGCTGATTCTAATTCAGTTTACAAGATTAGACCTAAACATACTAACTAATAAACATTGCAAGTTAGATAAAAGCTCGTGAGAAACAGTGCACATTCATTAGCTCTACGGAACACTTTGCTTTGCAGACGGCTATGCGCTTAGCCGATTTATTGGTTCTAACATCAGGACATACGGTATTCATTCGCACTGTGCGTACTGATGAATATGGAAGTAACTATGCTTGTAAATTTGGATGATCGGATCGGCAAAATAGTAGGGACATGCATGGACGTGTCTTAAATAATTGATTTATTGTACAAATGCCTAGGTACATAAACCGTGCATCCCGGGGTGACTTAAGCTTGTTGCGCGGTTGAATAAATGGTGTGGCTTCGCTCGTCATCTCATATTCATCCACGCAAGCACCGGGTATGGGACGCAGGTTTAGGTTTAGCGGAGTAGTTGGTTCCGCCCAGAGTCTTCGTACACGCTGCGCGGCGCTTATCGCCACGGTCCGGTCCCACCCCTACAGCCGAGAGGAACTCAGTATGGTACGAAATGTATTCCCCCTGCGCATCAAAAAAAAAAGATACATAAACCGTGCCAAACTAAATGCTGAATTCGCCTACTTTGGGAATCTATGCATTAATGCAGATATATTCGGGGAAACAAAATATTTCTTTTGTCGGAATTAATGTCAACGAATGTACACGGTTATATTGTTAATGTATATATAGGTACAGCCCTTTGATGAGATTAAAAATACAATAGGAGTTTTTGGCGGGAACTGAAAGGGGACGTTGTGCTGTGCAGTTTTATTTTCTAAAAATGTGTAAAATTACTCTAAAATGAACAATAGTTGTAGGATATTGATAGTTTTTGAGTAGTAATTATGTGTTTTTGCGAGAAACGTGAACTATATAGCCAAATGTGGCCTTTCGAGTTTTCACAAGAACTCCGTTGAATGACGTCGATTTTAGCCTACAATACAACGGCGCCTGGCTTAAAGGTCTAGTTGCCAAGCCTTAAACATATAAAAAAATACAATACTATAGCGGCAGGTAACTACTTATTAAATATATAACATGTATGTATAAAGCTCGTAGTCTACTTGGGTAGATGGCGTCACAGGTAATTCCTTTCTTGCTTTTATATAATAAATATAATTAGTGGTCGCCAGTGGTAAAAATTCGACCATAATAATTAATTTAAATTATAAGTTTGAATATTATTAAGGTTCTGTTGTCAAAGACTTATACTTCTATAATCACAGTTTCCCTAAGGCTACACAGTTAATTTGACTTTAACAATAAACAAAAGAGTATATATATATATATGCGTGTGTATCAAATACATGGCAGTGTGTGTAATGTTTTTTTTTCTTATTTAATCTATTTATTATGCATAATTTAAAAAAACATATTAGCATTCTGCACTCCTTTTCTATATAAACTATAAGCGTGCGAAATTTCATACTCCTCCGTCCGCACAATTCTCGTAAAAAGGGGTACAAAGTTTTTTCTTCACGTATTAATAATGATACCAGCCCATAAACTTCCCACTGTTGGGCTCGGGCCTTGAATTTTAATGGGGGACAGTATACGCGCTACGCTTGTCCAAGGCGGATTCGCGGTTTGACACATCGGTTATCTTGATGTGCAGGTTTCATCACGATGTTTTCCTTCACTTTTAGCACGTGGTAATCATAACAATATGCACATTAGCTCGGGAAACTGCTTAAGCGGTACAGTTCTTTTCGACAAGGATTCTGGTTTAAAAATAGGGTGGACTGCATAGGTGCTGGTTTTCTTTTAGTTTGGAAGAGCGTTGTGTATGACTTACCTGTTTTCGATGATGCGACCTTCTTTTGGCTGGCCCGTGTTCTTGCTTCTTTCTGGATAACTGAACACACATACACTCTGGATTTGGGGTTGGAACACAGACAAGGCAGTTTAATATCTATACTAATATTATAAAGCTGAAGAGTTTGTTTGTTTTTTTGTTTAAACGCGCTAATCTCACGAACCCCAGGTCCGATTTGAAAAATTCTTTCAGTGTTGAATAGTACTTTATCGAGGAAGGCTATATATATGCTATATTATAGATTTAAAAAATTAGGGATGCTTACTAAAAGTCCAATAATGTAACCCAAGGTGTAAAAAGATGACCCGAAAAAATCCTTACACGGCGTGCGCTGCGAAAACTATTGATTATAGAACAAAACAATGTACTACCACTTTGCAGAACATATGATTGTCTACAAAAAATATCGCGTAACCATATGTCTAACTATTGTAGTTATCTCACAATAAGTGTTTTCTTTTATTTTTTTAAATAATTAAAATGACGTCGCTTCAAAAACTCTTTATTTTGTACCTTGGTATTAATCCTTATCAAAATAAATTATTCCATATTCAAGACGAATTCAACACCTTTCTAGAACTTTTTGAATTATCCAATTCGGACGTTTCATTCAAAAGGTATCGCGATATTTAAAGTGTAAGTCTTAGTGTTGTAGCCAAATATACTAATATTGTTTGATTGAACGCGCTAATCTCAGGAACTACTGGTCTGATTTGAAAAATTCTTTCAGTGTTGGATATCCCATTTATCAAGGAAGGCTATAGGCTATATATCATCACGCTAAGACCAATAGGAGCGGAGCACCAATGAAGAATGTTTCGAAATCGGAGGGTTTTGAAAACAAATTCCACGCAGACGACGTCGCGGAGACAGCTAGTTATTAATATATTAATAAAATTGCGGGGCGGTCAGTGGCTGTGAATTATATCTGCACGGGAGCGTTCAGAAGAGAGGGCGGGAGACGCGAAAAGACTATTCATCACAAAAATGTCACTGTCAATGACAACTTAAGTTTTTTTTTCTTACGCGGTAGGCTTTGGCCTTAACAGACATAAACCCGCGTTCTCTGAGTTTAGGACGCGTGCGGTAACCACTAAGCTACCGCGACTTCCTCTTGTTGTATTATTTTAACTTCAACCACAACCTTAGAACCTTTTACAGTTAACAAAAAGCGTAATTATAAATTTGCAAAAGTGCTGACAAATTTTTATAGTTGGTAATTTCGTAGAATCATTTAAAAGCATTTCTTTATTATTCAAAAGAGGCCGCCATTTCCCTCTACTTCGAGTAAAAATGGTCCTTTTATTATTAATTTAGTTGACACTTTAAGTAGGGCCTGGGAAATAATTGTTATGTACATTGAGCAACGTAACCTATATTCGCTTCGAAAGGGAGTAGCTAACTTCTATCGCCTTTACAACAGGGAGTGTTCTGAGGAATTGTTTCATAAGAGACCATAAAGCGAAGCTTTTGGAGTATCGCTTAGTGAAATTAACATATGTCTAGATATACTGGAAGTTTTAATACATAGTATAAACTTCCATTTTATTTTGACACAAGTCATGTTTGTAATACAAATCTGTGAAAGCGGCAGCTTTTAACCTCTGGTGCTAACACCTCGTTTTTACAACTGCAAAGCTCACCATTCAAAGCGATGTTCACCCCCATTTCCTTGAACCCACGTTCAACTATGCAAGAGTTCTCTAGAACGTCTATTCAAATAGCTTCTGTGTTTGATTTAAAAACGAAAGTTCACTATAATAAATAAATAATTGACAAACATACATTGTATGTCCCCACACTAACCATGCTTGTGCTATGGAACAATGAATCTTTCTGAGACCGATTTTAGACACCCAATCCTACTGGATTGGGTGTCTTGTGGGTACTTACTAGTAACGAACATATGAACTATACCATGCCAAGAATTGAACTCGGAGCCTCTGTGCTGCAGTGAGGTAGGCCAGAATAGGCTTATACAACTTAAACACAGAGGCCAACAAATAAGAATTTACTGTAGGTAGTTTTAATTATTTTCATACAGTCAACAATACTAACCGGGCGACCTATAAAAGTCCATATTGAACCTACACTTACACAGAAGAATATTCTCAACCACTCCTTTAATTTCCATTTCCTAATTGCTATGAAGTTTTACCGAACCTATTTGTAAATTAAGAAGTTATCAAGTGAAGAATTTTCTCTAATTTATGTCGAAAGTATTTAATAAGTGAAATATTTAAGGTTCAATAAGAGTTGTATGGCCATGCCTCATAAAAGAATTTCAATAATGTTAATTGGTAACCCTTGCGTCTAGGCTTTTATAATTTTGAAATTTTTCCCTTCTTTATTATATTCATCCTATATTTGGAGTTTACCCTTTTTATCTGGCCCTGATGGAAAAGTATGACTAAAGCATTTTTTTATTATTTTTTATTGAAGGAGATCAGCAGACTGGCAGACGGCCCACTTGATGGAAAGCGGTTACCATCGCCTATGGACATTGGCTACACCAAAGTTGCTACAAATGCGCTGCTGCTCTCTTAACAGAGACTGGAACCTGGTCACTAATGCCGGAACACAACTCAAGGTTGTTATGGCGACATACTTGGTAGCCATCCAGTCGGACAAATGCCCTACCACCTGGCTGTGGGTTGTTAAGTCGCCTCTTACGACAGGCCGCCCGGCCGCAGGAAGTTGTATTCATTCTCCGTTCCTGCACGGATACAAGTGTGTGTTATTATTATTCTTTATTAATATATATGTCGCAGAAGCATCGTTCTCGGTGACATCGACTTTAATGGTTGCGAGTTTATTGAGCATCATCAGGTAAAATGCGAGCACAAAACCCAATAGTCACGGTGTATACACTTTTAATTTAGATATAAACAATATTTCGTCACAGTTAAGACCGAGCAGGGCACCGATCTTACTTTAACCTATCCTTTTAAATTCTCAACGATCCAACTCGACCCGCTGCTATCGCTTCAATGCGTCGCAATTTTTTTTTTTTTTGGAGATGGACCTATCTGTATAGCCGCAGATGGCTGTTTCAGCGATACCGGACTTTGGGGGCTTCCCGACTCCGTGGGAGCGGAGGCGTTCAGCCCGGGCAACTCGCCCGTCTACCTTAAGTACAGATGGCGCCTCGACCCCGCTCGAGGCACGTGCTCTGCTCTGATTGGTCATTGGTCAGATTACAATATTCATAACTTTTATTGAACGAAGAACATTTTCACGTTATAAAAAGATTTAACAAATCAATTAAAATTAAATTAAGGATTTTAAAAGTAATTAAAATATAAACTAATAATATTGTGCATTATACATGCAAACAACAATCAACTCGACTCATAGCTTCCTCCGATATATAGATATATTCATTCAGTGTTGGAAATGTCGTGTTTTAAAGTTTAAATATATTAGATTTTGAAATGTGATGTCATTAAATTTAGGACTCCTACCAACTCTTGTCACGTAATGTCACACTTCGTCGAAATCCTCCCCTCCTCTTGACGTGGGACGTAATTCATGGACGGCCCCTAATAGCAGTAATCAAGATAATGATTCCGGCATGGCTCTACCTTGTAGTTATATAGAGCGAAATAGAGAGAAGAGTAAATAAAACCCGATAAAGCTGTACTTAATTGATTAAAAGGCAAACAATTTGCATGCGTTCAGAATATTTGTGTTAACAGCAAATGAGTAACGGCTATAGCTTGATATTTACCCGCCCACTTAGCTTGGATACAAATAGGCTATTCGTTGAGGGTGATCTTGTTACGAATCGCGAGACTCGAATTAAAATGCCGTTAGAATTACCTACTATAGAGTTTATTAGAACTATACAAACACGTATAATACAGGTACAAATATAACCGAACACAACAAGTCCAAACGTAATGCAGAAGGTCGTTATTCAATAAAACGCACAAAGTCCGTCACTAAAAGATTCCCGATTGTAGTAAACACGTATTGCTTCGCTCGTGATTATCGCTCGACTGACCCCCCTCCATCAGATCAGGTCATCGTTTTATACTGCGCAACTGCAATGTCCCCGTATCTTAATCCGACACACCTGGCTAATGACTGCCATAAAAGATTACAATACAACAATGGGCTGTTTTCTAGTCACAAATTTTAAACACAAAGTAAACAAAAGGAGACGACCGTAAAAGAATCTAAATGTTATTAGTCCAAATGCCGACGAGTAATAAATATGCTTTGTTTCAGATATGCAGGTGAATTTTGTTTTTATCGGGACCAGAGTCGTAACAATATTAATAATTACTATCCCTGCGCAAAGGTTTGCCGATAGCCTCATGATGTCACGCGTCGATGGTCAGTAGGGTTGACAAAAAAGGTTGCAATAAATTTATTATTATGTATACTTTACATAAAACTAATAAAAAATAGTCTGGGTCGCATTTGGAAGTAGGAGGGGTAGTCATCTAAGCGTGTCGTCAAATTCTAAGCGTGGCTAATACAGGAAATTACGTATTTTTTATTGCTGGCGAACAGTAGATGTGCTGATGGCCCTAATGACATGTGGTTACCGTCGTCCATGGATGTTTGCAACACAACACTAATATGTTGCCCGCCTCTAGGGAAGACTGTAGTCTCCCTAAAAGTGCCGCAACACAACCCAGTGTTGTTATAACTGGCATAACTGCATGCATTTTATCCGTGCAGGAACGGAGAAAGAATACAATTTCCTGCGGTCGGGCGGCCTGTCGTACGAGGCGACAAAAGAAGCCACAGCCAGGTGGTAGGGTGTTTGCCCGACTGAATGGCTACCACCCCTGGTCTAGAGTATGCCGCTATAAAAACCTTGAGTTGTGTTCCGGCATTAGTGACCAGGTTCCAGTCTCCCTTAAGAGAGTAGCAGCGCATTTGTAACACCTTTGGTGTTGCGAATGTCCCTTAAGAGAGTAGCAGCGCATTTGTAACACCTTTGGTGTTGCAGATGTCCATAGGCAATGGTAACCGCTTTCCATCAAGTGGGCCGACTGCCTGTCTGCTGAACTCATGCAATAAAAAATAATCTAGACCAGGGGTGGTATCCACTCAGACTAAAAAATCACCTGCCACCAATCGCAATGGTTTGTTTGGCTCCTTAAGCCAGGCCACCTGGCCACAGGAATTAATATTCTTTCTCCATTCCTGCACAAATAGATATAGACAAAGACACAGAATCACGGATAGAGATATAGAGTCACGGATAAAGATACAGAATTACGGATAGAGATACAGAATTACGGATAGAGATACAGAATTACGGATAGAGATACAGAATTACGGATAGAGACACAGAATCACGGATATAGATATATAGTTGATAACTAAGGAATCATCATAAAATAATCTGCCTATTGACACCTCATTAAAGTGAAGTAAAATGCTTTTACAGTTTTATAGGTTGTGATAGTTATAAGGATATCGCTTTGGTTGACATAATAAAAGTTTTATTAACCAAAGTAACTACGGAATCCCAACAAAGTGACCCTAAACAACATGATATAAATAGCAGACTATAATTAAATGAAAGTTCCAGAAACATCCTAAATATGTAACAGGCAAAGTTATTTTCGTCGTATTCAGACACAATACGCAATTCCGGATCTGACTTTTTGGATTGTTGCCTTCGACAACCACAACCACACAATATACGTAAACGGCACACGTCACATTAACAGTGACAGATAAAACGTCACTTACGAACTTCAAGTCACTTCATACTTGATTACTTCATTAACATACGTTTAAAAAATTTACCAGCGTAACGAATTTTGTAAAAAACGAATTATACGAAATTTACATACATACATACATACATAACTCACGCCAGTTCCCTTGCGGGGTAGGCACGAACAACAGAGTGCCATTTAGGCTTATTCTTACACACCTCACTTGCCTCTTTGACATTCATAACTCTTGTCATGCACACTCGTCTGTTCTATACGAAATTTATAAGAGAAAAACCTTTCATCATTTTGGATATCCTCCGTTCCTGTGTCTACAGTCGTATAAATTATACTACGCTTATTAGGTTAAGAAGTTGTGATAACGAAAGAAAAATCTGCTTTTGTTAATTTAATTAAAAAAGCTAATCATCGTGTGCTAATTTCACGGCACATTAGTCATCGTTCCGAGAAACTTCTTGTTTGTTTTGGTTCGTTTATTTTTTTAGATGAAAACAAAGGGAATTACTTTTTGGATTTTGCGGTTGTTTTAATTAAATGCGACGGTGATTCTGGGCAAAAGTTTTAGCATAGTTGCTAGGGCCAGTGAAATAATTTAAGACACAAATAATAGAGTAGTTGAGGACCAAGTTAAATGCGACAGATTTTATCATCCTACAAAACGCTGAATGAAGGTAGATTTTGTAGCAGAATAACAAATTTTTCTTAATATCTCCCTCTTCTGACAAACAAGTTGGTTAGGGTATTTTTTATTTATTTATGGAAAATCTACAGCTAAATACATTTGATTAGATAACAAGAATTAACAAAAGAAAGCCAATGACAGATTTTCACGAATAAGCTTGGTCTACAAATACATACATTATAATAATAATAATAATCGGCAGACAAACACACACATTGTATATCCCCAAATTAAGCAAGTTACGCTTGTGTTATGGGTAATATACAACGGACTACTCTGGGGCCGATCCCAGATACCCAGACCATAGTAAATAACGGAGAAAATACGTTTCCGAAATTTACTATACCAGGAATCGAACCCGGAACCTCTGCGTTGCAGTGAGGTACGCCGGCAAAGGCTTAGCCCGCTCAACCACAGAGGCCGTTAATGTACCACGAAAAGAAAAAAAAAAGTATTAATATCCTCCCAGTGTCCTTTCCTTCTCTGTCCTATCCGCCACAACACTCGCGCGAACGAGACGCAGAAACGGAACGGAAGAAACTATGTCTATGGCGCTGCGCTTCCGCATCTGTCAAATCATCCAGCCTTGCTACGCGACCGCTTGAATTACTTTAACGTGTGAAAAATACAAATTACAAAATACGAACCAGCAAACCCAGCAATCAAGTGAGTGTTCCTTACTCCTATTATCCTATGACGCATCACCAAAGCTATTGGTTAAAAGTAACATGCAGACGTAAAAAAGGCACCTAGATGCTTAGTCACTGTTGAAAAATTTAAGGCTTAGACCCCGCCAACTCCTGAAATACTGATTACAAATGGGTCGATGTCATCGTATTTACTTACATTATTTAAATAATTACTTGCTCGCACTAGAAATGTGCCTTGTCTGTAATTGGTAAAACTTAAAGGCACATTAATGGGTTGATTAAATTGTATAGATTTCGCTGGAAAATTATAACACCACACAAAGTCACAAACACATAACTAACAATAAAACTTACACACATACTCAAACCAACGCGCACTACCATCGCATTGCATTACACGCACACTTCACAAACAAACCAAGACACACAAAGAGCCTAAAAATTAATAACCCAGGCACAGAAAAGAAAAAAACAACACACATGGCACTAGATAAGACTATATATAAGTATAGATATAAGGCCAACACTGCACATGCACTTCCTCACAACACCAGCATGTAACAGATACACTCTGCAATTAGTATAAGTTTAGTATTAAAATTAGAATAAATTAATATAATAAGTTATTCTTAAGGTACACCACAACATAAAAATCACTAAATTAATGTCACACACTAACAAAAATAAACAATAAGCGTGTATGGACTCTAAAATCTTTCATAGAAATTAAGTAGTAAAAAAGGGTACGGAACTCGAGTCCGTAGAGATGTTAGTAATAATAATATAAAAAAAACGTTCAAAATCACAGAAGAAGTGTGTCAATGCTCCGTCCATTGGGCGTCCATCTTGCCACGTAGAATCCGTCAAGTGCCACTAGGGCGGCGCTGGCGTTCCAGTTATTTGACAGCTGAAGATTGCATCCGATCATCGTTAGTCAATGTACCAACTTTTCACCATCCGTTACTCGATGTCCAATGGAAGTTCTCTCTATAATAAATGCCTTGCTACTTCTGCCAAGTGGTTTTATTTTCTAAAACTACCTCGATGTAAATATATTGTGCGTAAAATAAGTTATTTATAACCAACTAGTTGTGGCTGCGACTTCGTCTGCGTGGATTTTTTTCGCGGAACCTTAAGAAAAGGCACCTAAATTACTTCTTATAACATTAGCCATTTGCCAGTGCAAGCTCCGTTAGTCCAGTCCCGAAAACAGTCCAGCCGTTTTAGAGATTGGGCGGACAGGCAAAAATTTTAAAAATTGATTTTTTGATCTAAGTACCGTATATAATTTCATAGGCGTTTTGTAATAAACTGTTATTTTGACATTACAAACAGACTTCAATGTTATTCATCTAATAGCCAATTATAAGCCTTCAGTAAAAATCATTATGAAACATCATTATCATTTACAAACTTTTAAGGGTTATATTTCTGCCAATTAACTACGTAAGGGCTCAATCAATCTATAAGTTAATTTTAGTTAAAAGCTATTTTAGGAAAATCCTTCAGAAGATCATATAAGTTTACTTTTAGTTCTAATGTCTTCAACGTGTTTTCTGAAACTTTCGCGCTCAGAGTCTATGCATTGTTAATAATTAATTAAACTTAAGTAACGTTGATTGATTATCGTCATTTTATTATTTCAAATCTCTATTACACAACAGTAATACATTGTTTGCATTTTTAACCGACTTTAACAAGGAGGGGGATCTCAACTTGATTGATATTTTTTTAGTTTGATGCGGAATCGGATCGACGGTCTCTGTGACGTGTTGACGACTTACCTCGCTGCAATGCAAAGGCTTCCGGGTTCGATTCCTGGTATGGTAAATTTAGAAAATGATTTTTCTTCGTTATTTACCATGGTCTGGGTGTCTGGGATCGGCCCCCGAGTAGTCCGTTGTATATTACCCATAACACAAGCGTAACTTGCGTAATTTGAGGATATACAATATGTGTGTTTGTCTGCCGATTATTTATTAAAAAAAATGTTTAATGCGGAATAGTTGGTCCACTAAAAGTTTAACATAGTTTGGCTCAGTAATTTTCATTTTATGAACATTTTCCATTTTGGACCTAGGCCTATCCATAGCTAGACACTAAAAAGTAACAAATAAAAAAACTTCGCTTAAAAAAACCGACCTATAACCGACCGAATATTTTGCAACATTTTGTTGTTATAACAGTGTGTATAGTAATTTTTATGGTTTACTTGGCACCGACTTCAAGATGTAGAAAATTTCATATTATTTTGTCTCTTAATAAACTAAATAAATTCTTAGTCAAAAATCTTTATTAAGTTATTTATACTTTTTAGTTTCTGAAGTCGATTTTTTTAAACTAAGTTTTTTATTGTGAAAATATTTTTGCTACTTTATGATTTATAGCTACTAGTGCCCACTTTGCTGGGCGTCATTAAAAACTACAAAAGTACGCACGCACGCACACACGATCGCACGCACGTATGCGTATTAAGGTTTAATTAAATTTTGTAACCTTTATTTGGTCTTCAAATCCGCTCTTTGCAAGGTGAGTTCACTACTCGTAAGATTTGCGCTCACCGCCTCCACTGGCTCGGTCACGTAGAACGGATGGGAGAGGATCGCAGCGTGAGGAAAGCATATTTGAGACGGCCGGTAGGTCGGCGTCCGGTCGGCCGTCCTAAATATCGCTAGAAGGACAGAGTAAAGGCAGACCTGTCGGAGCTAGGAGCCAGTAATTGGCAAGAAACCGCACAGGACCGAGAAAAGTGGCATGTTCTCGTTTCGGAGGCCAAGACCCACTTTGGGTCGCTGAGCAAACGGAGTAAGTAAGTAAGTAAGTTTTTCGCATAGATTCGCATCAAATTCGCACAAATACAGTCCGCTTAGCCGCGATCCCGGCATCGGGGATTGTACAGATGCTATTACGAGTATATAACTGACACATTATTATTATAGAGTTAAAAAAGGAAGACAGTATCTATGTATATAAAAGAAAGTCGTGTTAGTTACACTATTTTTAACTCAAGAACGGCTATACCGATTTGGCTGAAAATTGGTGGAGAGGTAGCTTAGAACCATGAGACGGACATAGGATACTTCTTATCCCGTTGGAACCGGTACGTGGCGCTGAGATCGGGTTCTAGAATCCTCCTAATCACCTGGATCGATGTTGGTGATTTTGTTTTTGTGTTTGAATGGGTTCCCGGATGGTTTCAATCCACAATTGGAACTGGTAGGTGGCGCTGAGATCGGGTCCAAGATTTTTATTTTTTCAGAGCAGGACATCGTCTGCCAGAGCTGCTAGTTATTAATACTAGTGGTCGCCCGTGGTCGAGATTCAACCATAATAGTCTGTTGTTAAAGACTACACTTTAATAATCACAGATTTCGCCAAGGCTACGCTGTTGATTTGACTTGAACAATAAACAAAAGAGTATATATGCGTGTGTGTGTCAAATGCATGGTAGTGTGTGTATTGTTTTTTTATTAATTTATTATATTTTTTATGAATATATTTTTTTTTTGCAAGAGATCAGCAGACAGGCAGACGGCCCACTTGATGGAAAGCGGTTACCATCGCCTATGGATATTTGCAACACCAAAGTTGCTACAAATGCGCTGCTGCTCTCTTAAGGGAGACTGGAACCTGGTCACTAATGCCGGAACACAATTCAAGGTTGTTATGGCGACATACTCTAGACCAGGGGTGGTAGCCATCTAGTTGGGCAAATGCCCTACCACCCGGCTGTGGGTTGTTAAGTCGCCTCTTACGACAGGCCGCCCGGCCGCAGGAAATTGTATTCTTTCACCGTTTCTGCACGGATAGAATTCGTCGCTTCTTCTCTATACAAACTATAAGTGTGCGAAATTTCATACTCCACCCTCCGCGCAATTGTCGTAAAAACGGGTACAAAGTTTTTGCTTCACGTATTAATAGATAGATAATTAATATAAACGCTTTAAACAAACGGTATGTAGTTTCTGACTCTGCGATTTCTTATATTCCCTTTGATTTTTGAGCCTGATCTATTATCTGGGGGTCCTGTGGTAAGCTCTTCTTTTACTAACATGTTATGTAGTCTAACATACATACATACATATTATCACGCCTTTTTCCCATGGGCGTAGGCAGAGACTATAGATTTCCACTTGCGACGATCCTGACAAACAACTTTCGCTTCATCTACTTTCATTAACCTCTTCATACATGCACGTTTATTTTATATGCTTTTTAGCTGACCTCATTTTAACACTTCTTATTTGATCATGGTGTGTACGTCGTGGTCTACCGGTACCAACTCTACCATTCACAATACTCTCATACACTTGTCTAACCAACTTGTCTGTTTAAGTCTAACCACCGAAAAAGAAGACTGCCTTCACCAAAATTACACGTTAAGAGAAAAGTAATAATCGCTTTACCATACTGTAACTACCTACTTAGATACATACCCTAGTTTGGGGAAAGCTTGAAATCAAATTACTGGTAACGAACTGTACAGACGGACGGCTGAAATTTCTTACTATTTGTCTTTGTTGTTATATGATTGTTTAAATTCTAAGACAACCACAATATATAACTTGTAGTAAATAATGTTGGAGCCTTGGAGTTTATTTAGTTCCAGTCTACTCCAGTTGTTTTTTTTTGTAAATAGCTTCAATGTATGTACAGACACGTTATGTTTGGAATGTATTAATATTATAGACTAGCTTCTGCCCACGACTTTGTCCGCGTGGAATAGTTACTTTGGGCTAACGCTAACTTTAACCCGCTCCTTTGTTTACGAAGAAGGTGAAACTATTTTTAACTATCCCACGGGAACTCTTTAATTTTTCGGAATCAAAAGTATCCTATATGTTGACCAGGGATATAAGCTACCACCATACAAAATTTCATTGAAATCGGTCCAGTGGTTTCGGAGATTAGCCGGTACAAACAGACAGACAAAAAGAGAAAAAAATCTAAATTAGTTCCATTTCACTTCTTACATCCCCCTGACTCGGATTTTAGCATTTTTTTTATTGTACAGAAATTTGACCTCTACAGTTTTATTATATGCAGTATAGATAGATGTAGATAGTTTATTTTAAAAGGTAAAAAATAAATATTTCGAATAAGACTTTTTAGTAAGGTGCATGTACATGTAATCAACCAAATGTAGCGCAAGTCTGCTAAAAGCTTGAAATCTTGGATAGATTCCAAGATCTTTCCAATGCTGTTCAGTACACCCATTCAGGGAAACGAAATGGATGCTCCACATTTTCGATTTCCGATGTCTCATGATACGATATCGAAAATCAATCGTAGATGATAAAATTATACCTTTTAGGAGAATTACTGTAATTAAAAAGCGAATAAGTGCAGGTGCATTGTGCCATCCTTGTCGGCTTGCATCGTCATACCCATCAAAACGGTCCCGTAGAAGTTCATCATGATACGGAGGGGCGCTGAAAGGTTTAGTGGGTAGTCTCTGGCGGTCGGTGCTTGCAAATCCTTCTATCACCAGATACTTGTGTGTAGCGTCGGCCGTCGGAAGTTCTACATACCCCTCAGTGACCTCCCACGAGCCCGAGGTACACGCAAATACATACCCCAGCCTTAACAAAAAACGGTGCATTGTGCCTTCTATCCAGGTGAATTTTTCAAGTGGGCCTCCAGGGCTGTACTGGATACACTTACCACGTTCATAGTTATAGATTTTTTGTCTTAGCGGCAAGGGCAGAAACTAGGGGGATAATTCGCGACCCGTGTGTGTAATTCGCCAGATTGAGGGTGGCACTAGCATGCCCAGTCAAAACTGGAGCCTTGCTAGTGACACGTCACAGTTAGGGATACCCACTAATACCTCTCGGTGTTACGTCCTGCGCCTTATGCCAGGGCTACGGGAAAGCGGGAAGTCTTCCAACTCAGCGTGCCCTGTCAGGCGGGGACCTCGCAGGCCACATCCACTACCTGGGGCCTACTTCTATCCGGCGTGGGGCGGTTTGTAATTCACCCCATGGGAGGAGAGGAGAGCGCGCGCGGAACACGTCGCGCCCCCCTCTCGACGGCGTAAGCGGCTGAATGAGAAACGTTATCATCCCCCACCCGCGCTGCCCGCTTACTGTGGCCGAAAGCCGAAACCCACCCTCCGGCGCCGGCGTGTCCTCCTTTGGCGGGGGCGGAGCAAAAACATTCGCTCAGGCTCCTGCTCCGCCTTCTCCTTCGCAAGCATGACACGCTCGCATAAGGAGGAGACAGCTTCCCCCATCAGGGTTTGCTCCCGACCATGGTGCGACCCACGGTCGGGAGCGAGGTGTCAAGTCAAGTATGAGCGACGAGTTTTCGACGCTGCTCCGTCCAAACTGGACACTCCTGGAGTGTATACAGCGCCGTGTCCTCGTTGCCCGTGTCACAATGGTGGTACCTTGATGTGGGCTTACTGACAAACCAACACAGGTACTTCCCGAAGCAGCCGTACCCCGAGAGGACCTGTATCAGGGTACGTCAGGGTGCCGTGACGTTGTCTAAGACATTTATGTAGGATGGGCCTCAACGCCTTGATGGTGGTGGAGCCCATGCTGAGGTGTCTGAGGCGACGGCAACCTGTCAGACCTCTAACCGGCACGCCTTGATCTCGCGAGGCGTGGGTCTGGCGCCTCTCACCAAGGCCCCTTGCGTAACTGGTATAGCGCGAGAACCCTAACTTCCAAGTTCCATGGGGGAAGGCCCACTTCCTCCACCCCCAACCCATTTTTCTTATCCTATCTCATAATTACAATCCCACATTCCATCCCTGCCATTTCATTAGTTTTGTCTGATTGCTCTTTCTCATCCCCCTATCCTGGAAACGCGTTGGTTTCGCCCCTGGTGTTGAAAAAGTTTTTTCGCGATGGCAACTACTTTCCATGAGCTAGGCCCGTTGCCTGTTTGCGAGCTTTGCATTACAAAAAAGCAACTATGTCAATCAGTTGCATTCATTATTTCAAATCATTATCCAGGAGCATGAATTTCAAATAATAATATAACATAAGAAATATCTTATTACATTTGGGTTATTATTAAGTTCTATACGCCGTGTGTTTGTTCATTTCAAATTGCTACGGCACATTGTGACGTGCTTTTGCTTACGTAATAAACGTTTGTGGTGGAAATAGTTTGCAATTTGTAAGGATTATACATTTGATACGTCACATATGGAACGTCAAGTAAATTTCTTTCTCTGTGGGATTTTACCAGCCCGTATTTCTGCCACATGATAGTAAATATTTTTCAAAATATTTTTTAAATTTATGTATAAATAATAATTTAGTGAAGAATAATTTATAAATATAAAATGATGTTACAAAATTGTTGATATTGTTACGAATTGCAGGACAGGAATTAAAATGCCGTTGGAATTACTCTAGAATTTATTAGAACTATACAAACACGTATAACACAGGTACAAATATAACTGTACACAACCAGTACAAACGTAATGCACGATTCAATCACACGCGCAAAGTCCGTCACTAACGTTTTGCTTCGCTTGTGGCTATCGCTAGACTGACGATCTCTCCATTGGGGCATTGCTTTATACTGCACAACTACAATATGTCTTTCGAATTTTCTTTCTTTTGAATTTCTTAGAATCACACCTGGCTAATGACTGCCATAAAAGATTTCAATACACAATGGGCTGTTTTTCTAATTACAAATTTTAAACACAAAGAAACCAAAAGAAGTCCAAATGCCATAAAGGTAATAAAATGTGTTTTTACAAACGCAGGTGTGAATTTGTCTTTTGTCGGTATTCAGGTCGTAACAATATGTTTTTATTATAATTTATATCGTGATTTAACAGTGAGTGTAATAAAAGTTGGGACATGAGTTGCATGTGTTATCTATTGTAACACTTAAAACAGCTCAGAAGGGTTTAGGGCAAGAAAAGAGCAGCAGCTGGTTACTATAGCTTTAATTAGTGAACCTTACGGCTCAAATACAATGATCACATGGGCTGATGTACATTTTTAGTCACATTTACCACGGAAATTCTATCACACTTTCCCGTTAACAATTTCACAGTTCAGGAAACCTAAGTACTCTCTTTGTGATTGGCAAACCGATGGTTGATTGAAATCATTGATAAACTATTTGAATGAAAAAAAGATTATAAGTGACAAGGAGTTTGTTACATTACCGTGTGAGAAATTTAGATAATATTTTATATAAGATATGTCGGCGCAAATACACCAATTAAAAACAATAATAATTTATTTAGTTACTATGAGTTTATTGTAATGTGAAATTAACGTAAAACGACGTTTTTATTGTAATTTCAATACTTAACCTAAAAATTTGTGATCAAGTGCACGTGCCCCGACACGTGCTCCGAGCCCTATAAATACGGCCGCACTGTCGACATTCAGTCCGATACGTCAGGAATGACGTCATTGCTAGCGACTTGGGCGTCCCGTCGGTGGAGGAGTTCGTGGTGATGTCGGCGCGTCGGATGTTCGACCGCGCCGACAACTGCCGCCATACCCACCTGAACGGGATCGCCCCGCTACATGCGCGACCCCCAGACGGAAGAAGAAAAACCTGGCTATCGACCCCACGTGACCTCATTCGCCGGGATTAGGGTGATGTAAGAGGTCGCGATTTATGCCCCTAACGCCACAGATAGGCCACCAGACGCCAATGATGGCCAACCGAAGCCCGGGAAGGCCATCGAAAGCCAAGATTGGCCAACCAACGCCGCTGACGTAGCCCACGCAAAGCCCGTGAAGGCCATCGAAAGCCGCGGATTGGCCCGCGCGAGCCGCCGACACCACGGCGGCTCCCACACACAGATACCGGAGGGTAGTGGCCCTCCGAGCTGCAGCCGGGGTAAAGAGCTCCAGCTCGAAGCCCCCTCACCAACACGTCGATCATAACGACGTAGTTGAAGAAAAGCGATTGATACACTCAGTCATTATTGCTCGAGCCGCCGAACGGGACGGACCTCTCTGGGACGTGGTAACGCTTTTAGAATATACGATACCGAGTACTCTTGAAATTCTATTTCGAGGACTCAAATATGGGCCGTCACCAAGAAGCCAACAATCGTGACATCAGTGTCGCTGGCGTCACACTCTTTAAAGACGCCACGGAGGTTACTCCTCCATCAGATATTATATAAAATACTATATTTAAATTATGTTTATAAATATATCGAACACAGTAAAAAATCTAACGGTGCTGCCAACATGAAACTAAAATGTAGCAAGTTCTCTATGGTCATAATTGTCAATAATGAGACCTTGAGTTATAATCTACACAATTACCAAATAATATTTGAAATAATTACTGTTACATATAATTATGATAAATTATAGAAAATTACTCCATATACGTCGTGGAAGGCCACGACACACCTTCCATGATCAAATTGATCGTGTACTAGCAAAAGGTGATGTCAGGAGCCTTGAGAACAGACGGGCGTGTATGACAAGAGTTATGAATGTCAAAGAAGCAAGTGAGGCGTGTAAGAATAAGCCTGAATGGCGCTCTGTTGTTCGTGCCTAACCGCAAGGGAACTGGCGTGAAGTTATGTATGTATGTATGTGTGTACTCCATATAAAATTGACGTTAAAAACTGAATAAATAAAATTACTATTCAATTAAATATTGCATCGTTCAGAAATAAATGTTTGAAACTATATCTATAGCGTTCGGAAATAAATAAATTACCAACAAAAAGAATGAAAAAAACAAAACATTAAAAAAAACACTACTACGCAAAGTAATTAAATTGAATGTAATACTATGGTTCGCACAGTTTTGAAATTTTTTGACAGTAGGGTAAATCGTTTCTCAGCAATGAAAAGTACTGTTTTAATCATGGCAGGCAATTCCGAGCGTACTGTCAGAGACGAGAAAAGTAAATTTGAGACATGAAACGTTTCTAAATTTTCTACCAATATGGAAACCCGGAAATAGAAGATAGCAGATAACATTGTATTGTACTCCAAAATAATATAAGTCCGAGTAACAATATATTTTTCTAATCTTCGAAGTATAAAATACGTGACCGTCGTACAAAATGTAGTAAATAACAATAAGCACGTTTTATATTGCAACTAACTGTGCCCGCGACGTCGTCCGCGTGGAATTTACTTTTAAAACCCTCCGATTTTGAAACATTCTTCATTGGTGCTCCGCTCCTATTAGTCTTAGCGTGATGATATATAGCATATAGCCTTCCTCGATAAATGGGCTATCCAACATTGAAAGAATTTTTCAAATCAGACACGTACTTCCTGAGATTAGCGCGTTCAATCAAACAATATTAGTATATTTGGCTACAACACTAATACTTACATTTTAAATATCGCAATATCTTTTGAATGAAACGTCCGAATTGAATAATTCAAAAAGTTCTAGAATTCGTCTTGAATATGGAGTAATTTATTTTGATAAGGATTAATAATACCAAGGTACAAAATAAAGAGTTTTTAAAAGCGACGGCATTTTAATTATTTAAAAAAATAAAAGAAAACACTTATTGTGAGATAACTACAATAGTTAGACATATGGTTAGGCGATATTTTGTATAGACAATTATATGTTCTGCAAAGTGGTAGTACATTGTTTTGTTTTATAATCAATAGTTTTCGCAGCGCACACCGTGTAAGGATTTTTCGGGTCATTTTTTTACACCTTGGGTTACATTATTGGACTTTTAGTAAGGATCCCTAATTTTTTTGAAAATATAATATAGCCTATATAGCCTTCCTCGATAAATGTACTATTCAACACTGAAATTTTTTTTCAAATCGGACCAGCAGTTCCTGAGATTAGCGCGTTTAAACAAACAAAAAAACTCTTCAGCTTTATAATATTAGTATAGATGACCTTAAGGCTTGTGTTGCCGCAAAAGGTGGAAAGTAAACAAACGAAACAACTTTTCGTTGATATTTACTGATCAATAATTTATTTTAAAAAATATAAGTCTTGACGATATTAGACGTAACAGAATTTTTTCGGAAGATTTGTATTGTTGTTTTAAGTTAAAAAAAAATGCACCAAATCACTTCCAAATTATTGACATGAAACCTTTTTAATTCTTCATTTTTTATCGAAACAGGATAAAAAATATCTAATGATTTTTTTAGACTGATAAATAAATTGTTTTTATATTTTTTTTAAATACTAAGAAATGACCGGCTCTATGGCATCGCCGCTATCGCCCGAATAATCAGTGCCGAAAAATGGTCAAGGACGTTGTCGTTGCTACGAGCCTTAATATCCTGAGCCCTTTATAATGTGTAACAGACTTTGTTTTTCTTTCCTATTCACAACCTTTTATATATATGAAAACCTATTATCTAAAAAAATTGGGGAAAAAACAAAAATATTTTGATCAAGAAATATTCAAGAATTTCCATGGGGATACGCTATTCAATCTTTTTTTATCGGCAAACATTTATATTGTATTAGGTTGGCAACTAAGCGGTAAGTATATTTACGGTCTTATTCATATTGAGTTAGAGTGAGTTTGTAGGCTTGTTTAAAGACCTATAAGAATCCTACAAACTTACTTAATATAAATAAGTCCACGTCTATTTTCCATTCTATATAGGTTCGCAACGTGTTATCGCTAAGCTGCAAGAAACTGTTCAGCAACACGTCTAGCTTATTTTTTTTTAACTTTTTTGAAATAAAGATAATTATTAGTTTTAGCCTTTTTATATTGTTGCGGACCGATAATAATCCTTTGCGAACATGTGTTTATTTACCCTTTGGAATATAAGTTATCTGTAACATTTTTTTAATTGTCTTAATTACTCACTGCTATTTGTTCGCGTTATTTTTTTAAATATGGTAATTAGCAGTCTATTGTTAATCGCTAATACCTTTTACTTTTCAAGTAAAAACCGTTTTATTGCTGAAATTAAATTGCAAGTTCTTAAAATCTATTACGGATTAATACTGACAAGTTTTAAATTCCAATAAGTGCATGACTACTCGGGGGTCCATGTATAATTTGCAAATGCATAAGGCCGGCGCGTCAAGGCAGAGTTAGTTGAATTTCAACTGCTATCAAGACGCTATTTAGTGTACATACAGTACGGGAATTTTCATCGATATACGTATTTTATGTTATTACAGTTTTCTGCCTTATAAGCCTTGAACTTCTTGTGTTTGATTGTATTTATAAGAACTGTAAAATACGTGTGTGTATTTCAAATAAACTTTATGATAAATCCAACTGCATTTTAAATTCAACTCCCACAAATTCGTAACAATATAGTTTTAATAAACATGCTTATTATATCCACAGGAATATACCTACTGTGTAATATTAGTGGCTGGCTTTTATAATATAGGCAATTTGTATAGACAGGTTACAATGTTTTCCACCATCGTACGTGTTCTTCGGGTGTTCGGATAAAGTTAATCCATAACCATAAACATGAACAAACTAATCCGCTCTGAAACTTCTCTAACTACGTCACGTGCCTTTAAGTCTGGCAGTTTACTCAAGAAAAATGGATCCTTTATGATAATAACAATTTTCTTAAGAAGCTTGAATATATAAATTGATAGAATCTAGTTACGACAAATCTGTA
This sequence comes from Dendrolimus kikuchii, assembly GCA_019925095.2. Classification (NCBI taxonomy): domain Eukaryota; kingdom Metazoa; phylum Arthropoda; class Insecta; order Lepidoptera; family Lasiocampidae; genus Dendrolimus; species Dendrolimus kikuchii. The sequence goes on along the minus strand of CM034412.1, from coordinate 4,115,459 downwards.
TTCTAAAAACCGTAATAAAATATTATAATACCCTTTTTATTTATTTTAATTTGACAGTTCGATGGTGGGTCAATTAATAATGCCCTACATTACCGACTCGATTTGTTATAAAAATCGATATAAGCACATTACACTCATCAGGGTGGGAAAATAATAGTGGCGCCACTTTAGGCAATTTATTTAAACTCTAGCAACACCAATATTAGGTGAAGAGTATTTTCGATATTGACTAGTGTAACGTGACGAATTTTTTTTTTTAAGGCGGGGGAAATTCTATTTACGCACAATACTGGGTTCTTTGCAAGGGAGTAGACCATAGTTGATAATGAGGGCTTTCCCCTTTGACAAGGGGCAATCCGAACACTAATCAAGCCAGCTTGTGTGGAGACTCAGAGAAGTTGCACGGGCAACACCCACTACCCACTAAAACCACCTTCCTCCCGTGTGTCCCGCGCTTTTTATGAAGGAAAGGCTGAGACTTAGAACGTAGTTACGCCCAGTCCGAACATGACGAAATTTTTTTTTTTTTTTTTTTATTTAGGCGAGGGAAAATGCTTAACCGATTTACGCACAAACTGGATCGTTGCTAGGGGAACGACACGCGTCGGTCGGGGGCGATAACACTGCAGCAATAGTATGCTCTTGGCGGTGCTCCGTCCGCGATCGACGTCACAGAATAGTGTGGAAGACTCCGAGCGTTGCTACACGAGCGAGCAACCCCAATACCCACTAAAAACCCCCTCCTCCCTGTCGACCCTGCGCTTTTGTTTGTGTTGGAAAGGCTGAGATTTAGAACATAGTTACGCCCAGTCTATCCAGCGCAATAAAGTGCCTGGAGTGTGCCCTGGGAGAACACACCCCACTTCGTTGTGCGGGGGTAGAAGGTCCTTTGCTCTCCTAGCAAGCTAAAGGCCGAACGTGACGAAATTACGGCAGGTTCCGACATGTGCGGGTGTCGTCACTTGCCTCGTCCCCGCCGCGTCTCTTACCGCTCCCTTCTGGAGCACAGGGGCCCGCGCTCCCAAAAAGAAGTGATTCGCAAGCCGCAGGACAGTCACGTTTACGACGCGATTCAGAGCGTACGCGCATCCCGACTCCGGCGCCCGCGCGAATACGTTTCGTATAGTTTAGTTTCGCATGATTTATAGATGTATAAATGAATAATCTTCAATAAATAATGTTAACTACATTACCTACACTAGTAATTTTTAGTACTACATCAAACGTCGTGTAAGTATCAAGTTGCTTACTTACGACGTACGCATTCTGTCAACATAGCCTTATGATGTTTACTTTAATAATAACGACTACAATTTTGCAAGCAAGAGTTTTAACGCCTTGTGATAGTTAAAACCGCTTGATGGGTGTCATAAAATTTCCTCGAGACTCTGAAAACGTCGGTGACGCCTCTGCTGATAGAATCATCCATAGGCGGCTGGTATTACCTTCCATCAGGGCGTTAGCATTTTTATCGGCTTTTGGCTTTTTTGTCAATATAACTTATTTTCAAGGTAGGTTCCTTCTGGCGGTGATCTGATACATGAGTTGCCTGATCACAGGGATGAAAGCAGTACTTTTCGCTCCTGGTAAACGATTTTCGCTTCTGTCAAAATATTTTTTTTTTATGTTTAAGGCTTGGCAACTAGGCCTTTAAGCTAGGTGCAGTTGTATTGTAAGCTACAATCCACACCATTCAACGGAGTTCTTGTGAATACTCGAGAGGCCACATTTGACTATACAGTTCACATTTCTCACAAAAACACATAATTACTACTCAAAAACTATCAATATCCTACAACTATTGTTTATTTTAGAGTAATTTTACACATTTTTATAAAATAAAACTACACAGCACCACGTCCCCTTTCAGTTCCCGCCAAAAACTACGTCAAAATATTTAAAAACTATGCGAACCATAGATGTGCAGCTCCTGTCCCAACTTTTTTTACATCCCCGGCTAAATCGCGGCATAACTTGTAATAAGAAAATATCAACAATTTTGTTTTGTCATTACATACTTATAAATTACTTTTCACTGATTATTATTTAATTTACATTATTTACTATTATTAGTGACAAAAAATACTGGCTGGTAGAATGCCACAGAAAAAGAAATTTACTTGACGTTTCATGAGTTCGTCAGATTTAGGCATGGATTTAACGTCTGATTTCATTAGAAAAATATTTTTTTATTTAATTAATCAGTTTTTATTTATTTTCCTCATATTCGAAATGAAAAGTATAGTGTTAACCTCAGGTTAAAGGCCTATTTAGGCAATCGAACTACTAGCGTCCTCGCTGCACTCGTACGTCAAATCATCTCATACCTAAATAGGTCACCTTCAACTCTTGTGTAACGATCGACTATTTAAATATTATTCTTAAATATTTAGATTTATTATCATATACTAAAACCAAAAACTGCAATTCTGGATCACGGATCCCACACAGCTTCGCTGGTTCTAGTTAATAATTTGTGGACTGTAAATTATATTTGAGAGTGAGAGGTATTTCAAATCCTGCACAAAAACCAATGGGGTAATAAGTATCACTAACCTCGGAATCCACCTCCAGTGGGGCAGCTACAGCTCCTGAAAGTGCACGGCACTAACAAGTCCCCGGATGGCACTTAGGTTTAAATTATGGCCCACTCCCACCAAGAGCAAGAACGGCTTGTGTATAAAGTTCAATAAAATATCCAAGAATGGGATGTGAAACGTTCACTTGCACGAAGAAAACGGAACGTCCGAACTGACCTCGCGTACGTTGGAGACTGCTTCGAAACCGAAAGCCAGCGGCACTCACAAAACTACCCTCATTAGAATAAATTGTGAAAATCCAACACAAATATATATAGTAATTTTATTATTAGTATTGTAGTGGAACACTCACAAGCCAATAGATGGCGCTGTGCAATAATTGATGTCACAAACGTTTCCCGAAACATACAAAGAATATATATATATAAAATTTCAACTATAAAAGACGGGCCTAGGCCTGCGAGGAAGAACATTAGCCTCCCTGGAAGATCTTCCTTTGAGACGGAGGAGCATTCCATCCCGCTCTTCCACCCTATCGGGGCTCCCCTCAGTATAATTATGTAAATTATTAAAGAATGGCCAGGTATAAAGCATCTATACTATAATAAACGTTTATTTATATATGAAGAGTGTTACACAAGGTTAAAATTAAGTAGTTCATTTACGTGCCAAAATCTGTCAATACAGAAAACAGAAAACCTTCGGAATATTACATAGGTTACAAATATTTTCACGTAGCAATTAAGATTTCTGTATATATAGTCTTAATTATATTGTTAAATTAATTAATTGCATCTTCGGATCACGAGGCGCTCTGGTCTACGCCATCGATTCACAGTCGAAATGCTACCAGTGCGTACTAAACATTTCGCCTCCACGTTCCTTCTACGTATGGCAGAGTTGTGGACTACACTACCAGAGTCCGAGTTTCCCGAAAAGTACAATCCGGGTATCTTCATGTCTCGTGTGAATAGATATTTTACTATCTAGGTAAGCGTGCTCCATCTTCGACCGCATCATCGTCCTGCATTGGACGTGATCGTGGTCAAACGCAAACCTTATTTAATATAAAAAAAAATCAGCAACAATTACACTTAGAGTACAACACTCGTCGTCTTATTTTGTACTCCCCTCTAGTGGTTGAGCCTAGTACCCTCGGCGATGGAGCCACGGAATCTGGCCAGTGATGCTTCACCCTATTCAACACTACACACAACAAATAAACCCCCACAAAGAGATTAAGTGTTGTCCAGAAGTGTATTATTATAAAATGATGGGTGTGCTTGTAACCACTGTCCAGACTCCCAATTAGCGACGGCTAAAAGGCGGGCGCGCTCTGCTGAACTGGTACACGTTTGTAGAAGATTATCCCGCGTAAGTTCGCAGAGCGGCCCATCCCAAGCATGCTGTGAAGTAAGGACAGTAGGTACATTGACGTTAGTGCAAGCCATTGACCAAACTCTTCTGGCATAGGTTAAATAGGGAATTTCGAACTGAAAATTGGTCTTTTGTAAAATTTTGAATACTAAATCACGCGTACTGTAAGCCGATGACAGAGAAGCTGGCAGAGCGACACTGGAGATTTTGCGGACGCCGAGGCCACCCAGTTTAAGAGATTAATGAATGTGTATGTATAAATCAATAGATGTATGTCAAGATCGGAGCAACTGGAAATCCATCGTCACTGTTTACTGAAACATGATAATATGTATGTATATGCAGATATAACAAACCTCAATGTTGCTAAATCTGTTTTCCCCGTTGTATTTGATAAGAAAATAAAGGAACCACACCGTATTACATTCCCATATATATTAGCATATGAAAACCATTTACAAAGCTTTTATGTGGCATATAATATTGTTCAGATACGTGGATACAACGTTGATGAATGAAAATGGGCTATCACGGCTTGTAGGAATCAACATAAGTGTGTGAATGGATAGAGCATCTGGTCTTTTGGGGTTCCTTCGTAGCTATTTTTGGCAGTAATGGGTCTACAACAGAAAAAATCACGACTACTGACAAGTAACCGAAAGGTCGAAATCAAATAAAATTCCTTCTCCGTGTTTCTCCGTGCAGGAACAGAGAAAGAATACAATTTCCTGCGGCCGAGCGGCCTGTCGCAAGAGGCGACAAAACAACCCACAGCGAGGTGATAGGGCATTTGCCCGACTGCTACTTTAGAGGGATTCTCCTTCCACCCGAAGCGGTTCAGGTACTAAGACAATCCCCATGCCCTGTGAACAGTTGGGTGTGCAGGTCGGTGAGGCCGACCTGCCTAACTACTTTTCGGTCTTGAGTGACATCCGGGTTAGCCAACGCAATGCCTGCTTATAGAATGTGATGGGATGCAGGATATGGGATGGCGGGATGGGATATAGGGATCAGACAGAAGGAATGGGATAGGATAATGGGATAGAGTGGTAGAGGAACATCAGAACTCTCACTCATTGTACGAAGCATGACTAGCTAAAGGCTAACCGTTTTACGCCGACAATCTATGAGAGCATGGTATCACACCTATCAAGCCGGCCCTAAGAGCTGTAATCAAGATAATGATCCCAGCTTGGCTCTATTACGTCCGAAATGGCTAGGCAACCCTAAAAATAGGCCGCCCCTTAACATAAAATATTAGTGATATAACACTGCCAAAAACGTTGGCAAGGTTAAGGTAAGAGCCCCAATTATTGGCAACATATTGTGCGAAGGTCGACGGAGCCCATTTATATCCGTGATAACAGCCGATACACTATTGGGCGGTTTACCCCGCTGTATTTATCAACAACTTGAAAAATGGTTTAGTAAATTGATACTTATTTTAGCAGTTCATATATGGAAGTAGTATTTTTTATAGAGCTACACAATTAAAAAAATGTATTGGGCTGGTAAGTAAATTCTGACAGTTTTTGTTTTTAGTTTTTTGTATTGTATGAGTTCAGCAAACAGACAGACGGCACACTTGATGGAAAACGGTTACCATCGCCTATGGACATTTGTAACACCAATGTGCTGCCGCTCTCTAAAGGGAGGCTGGACCCTGACCACTAATACCGGTACACGACTCAAAGTAGTTATGGCGGCATACTCTAGACCAGGGGTGGAAGCCATGGGAACCCGCGGACTTCCCCCCCCCCCCACCTGTCGATGAAGAGTGTACCCTCCCCCGGGGGTACCCTAAGTGAGATAGCCAGGCGTTGGGGTGTCACAGATGTAGTACCTATGGTGTAGTTCCTGTGGTACTCCATAAAAACGGATAGGAGAGGGGTGCAGGTTAGGTTTAGTGGGTAGTTTGACGGCCGACCATTCCTCTTCCCAACGCTCGGAGCCAACGGTGGACATACGGCCGATCAAGAGTCCCGCACATCCCTCGGTGTAAAGCCTTCCCCCCAGGCCCAAGGATGGTGTCCCAAGAAAAGATATTCCCCCTGCGCCATCAAAAAAAAGGTGTTAGCCATCCAGACGGGCAAATACCCTACCACCTGGCTATATATAAACATGTAACTTTTAATTTCTGTAAGACATAAAAAATAATTATGGGTCTTTGCCACTATAGGTTCCAGTCTACTGAGGCTTTTGATAAATTCGCCATTGCTCCTAAGAATAGACAATACTCCGATGTTCAACTTTAAGCGTCCTCTGAGGATATTTTAATTACGATAGGCCTAGACCGTCCCTCGGGAGTCAGCGACATGGCTTATCTAGGTTATTAAATTGCTTAACATAAAATAATATGATTAGTAACCAATTTACTCAGAGGCAAGAATATCTCCTGGGAAATATGTGAAGGGAAATTTGGGAAAACACGGCTGCATCGTCTTTTGTACTTGAATTACCATTTATAATTCCGATGTTCACCTGTCATAGAATAACGTGCAAGAAGATTTTACCAAGAAATTGAAGAGTGCAGTGTTATTTAATTTATCAGAAACGCAGATAGAATTATGTTTTGATGGTTTTAAGCTTGACATTTAATTTAATTTTTATTTCGACGTTTTGGCCACTTCAGTAGCCACACATGGCTACTGAAGTGAAACGCTTACAAGCCAATAGATGGCGCTATGCAATAATTAAAAATGCAAACCATTCCCAACATGTACAAAAAATATATACAAATTTCCATAGGAGACAAAGATGTAAAGTGTCAGAGTAATGTTAAAATTATTGTTTGGCCTACCCCCAACTTGCTTATTTTAATTTTTAATTCAATTTTTTTGTTTATGGTTATTAGGTACTTACTCTATGGGATATTAAATGTACTATGAGTCAGAGGCGGATTTCAAAATATGACGCCTGTAGGCCATTCAAATTTTACCGCCCCTACCGGTAAATCCGATACCCTAATTCATAATAATATTAATTAGATCATTTTTTTGTCAATGAAATTGTAACTTTATGATTTGTGCACATATTGTGAGATGTGTATAGTCTTGAATTAGACCTCCTTTTTGCCGTAGTTTGAAGATTGTGTAAGACATAATATATAAAAAAATTGCCCCCAAATTTGCCGCCCCTCCAAAATCTGCCGCCCTAGGCTCCAGCCTACTCAGCCTATTGGTAATTCCACCACTACTATGAGTTGTTTTGTTGCCTGTCAGAATAAGCCACCTGACCGCAGGAATTAGTTTCTTTCTCTGTGCCTGCACAGATAAGGAAGTAAAATACAGACAATACATACATATTATTACAATGACTCTTATATATCTACTAGCTGACCCGGCGAACTTCGTATCGCCATATTTGGAGGATTCTAGAACCCGATCTCAGCACCACCTACCAGTTCCAACGGTTGCAACTATCCTATCTTTCAAGTTGGATCAAACTGCACACGGTGTGCAAATTTGATTAAAATCGGTCAAGTAGTTTAGGAGTCCATCGCGGACAAACAACGTGACACGTAATTTATATATATTAAGATATATAAATACATGAAGCAAAAACACAATAAAAACTTAGTACCCCTTTTTACGAAAATTTCGCGAAGGTAAAAAAACATTACACACACTACCATGTATTTTTGACACACACACGCATATATACTCTTTTGTTTATTGTTAAAGTCAAATTAACAGTGTAGCCTTGGCGAAATATGTGATTATAGAAGTATAGTCTTTGACATTAATTATTATGGTCGAATTTTAACCACGGGTGACCACTAGCTAGAACAAATAGATTTGCTCACATAAGAAAGTACTCAAATATCAATGAACCCCGACCAAAGATCAAACAATAAAAATTCTTTAATTACAAAAGTCAATTAAGTAGATGCGATAAAATTGCAATTAAGTCCATAATATATTTTATATTAGAAGCACGAATGAATTTTTTAGGGCAACGACCTGAGCAATAAACCTTAGTATAAATGAGGTTTATTAAGATTGTCTATCGATTTCGGCTTCCATATTGTCTCCCCTGGGTGTGATCCAGGCCATTGTCAGTGGCCAACTGGGACCTCGTCGCCTCCCGTTGCGAGGCTGTCATGTCCGCGACGAAGGCGAAGCGGGAAAGACAGTATAGTGAAACACTTATAAGCCAATAGATGGCGCTATGCAATAATTAAAAATGCAAACCATTCCCAACACGTATAAAGAATATATAAAAATTTCCAACTATAACAGTGCCTGTCTGCGAGGCACAGCAGCAGCTACGGTGGAAGATCTTCCCTTTAAGACGGAGGAGCATTCCGTCTCGCTCCTATTCCTATTTCTAAAACAGCACTAGGCGCGCTCCTCTCTCGCCACAGCAACAGGATGAGTCGTCACCAGACGGCCCAACACCTCCAGTCCCCATGAACTTGCAGCAGTGGGTGGAGGATCGCGGAGGCATCCAGCCCGTCACTCACATCCAAGCCGCCGAGTATAGGGCGGGTCGGTGACCTGCGCGCCCCTCTCAATATCAAATTGATACGGAGGAGCCTGCCTGTAAGGGCGGTCCCACGCCAGTCGAGGTCGCGTCAAAAGGCTCGCTTTACTACCCGTGGCCCCGAAGAATGGCAACAGGGGGACACCGAACGGACGCATGTAGATGACCTGTTTGAGACGCGACGCGATTATCTCGCGAATTTCAATTAGAACACCTATTTGGCATCAATATGTGTTGCCGCCTACAAAAATTACATTTCAGACGACGAGAACAGCATTTATTGCTCAACACGTTATGTCAGGGGCACTTCAAATGGTCTTAAAATATTGTACACATTTATTCTCTTCGCTCTCCGCCAATACACAAGTCAAAGCAAATCAAGCATTTTTATTGCCGGAGGCTGGAGGGCGTCCGATACAACATTTACCGAGACGCGATCTCCACTCCAGGACTAATCTTCTCCAGCGCCCATCGGTTCTGCGACAGACGTGACCGGCCCACTGCCACTTCAATTTGCTAAGTTTACTAATAGAGCGTGTAGCAGCGAAAGCTAAAGGTTAAATGATACTTCAGACGGCAGATAGTAGTGTTCACTGTCGAGTGCTGATGTGAACTGAAGTGAACTAATTTATTTTGGAAACGGTAGCCTTAAGTACAAATATACTAACAGGTCGTCCTACTAGTACAATTATAGCACAATGCGTGAGCGGGGCGGATGATGTGCGAGCGAGATAGAGCAATTATTAACATGTGCGCTAGTCAGTAGTTCGTTGTCCGCTGCGATGACTAGATGTATGTAGCTCCCATAAGAGAATGTTACTCTTTAATATTCTTTTTCCATGGTTATAACAAAAAGAAACTTAGTAAAATCTTCCTTAATATTAACAAACAATAAAATATGCATAGATAAATCCACGGCGGGATTCTTCGCTTCGCTGCGCTAGTTTAGCAACTACTTAAAACTAAAACTTAGGGTAATTGGATTGCTCGAACTACAAAAGCAATTTAACATTTATTTACTTTCAGTTCATTCCGTTTCTTGTGAGTAAACAAAATAATAAATACCAAGTCTTTTCTTTATTCCAGTTTACCGCTTAAGAATCGATTTTCATACAAGGCCCCGTGATGGAAATTTTGTGAGAAGTGAAACTATACATACAAGTGTTAACTCAAAAGCGTTACGTTTTTTTACTATATATTTCTAATTTTAATGCAATGAAAAATCTAAGACAAAATACAACAGTGTAAAATACGGTGTTTTGAAAATAGAACGTCTTGTAATCGTCTCGTAATTCGGCCACAGCATTGCATATCTATATATAACTGTTTATTTATGTATATATATTATCATATTTTATTATGAATTATGAATATTTATTATGAATAAACTAATTTATTGTACAAGTGCTGGTTTAGCAACTACCGACTTTTGTTGTCCTTCTATACTCCATCCAAAGGTTGTCTGGAAGAAATCGCCATGGGCGATAAGACCGCCGATTGTACTTGTATATTAATGTTCTTGGTTTTATGTTGCATTTTTGTAGAATAAAGTATATTCTATTCTATTCTATTCTGTAACTAGTGGTCGGCCATGGTCGAGATTCGACCATAATAATTAATTTAAATTGGACCTACTTATGCAAAATGGAACCAACCCACATACTGACAGTTTGGAGAAAACGCCGTTTTTATTAAAATTTTGGGTACAAAAAAAATGGCTATATTTTGGAAAAAACATTTAGAATATTGTATATTATATTTTCTCGTTATGATTTTTATTGAGTCGATAGAAGGTGCATTTTGAAAGTCTTCTGCATCCTTAACCCAATTTTGGCATGTTTGTGGATTGGTTCTGTTTCGCATAAATAGGTCCAATTATAAGTTTGAACATTATTAAGGTTCTGTTGTCAACTACTATACTTCTATAACCACATATTTCGTCAAGGCTATTACACTATTAATTGGACTTTAACAATAAACAAAAGAGTCTATATGCGTGTGTGTATCAAATACATGGTAGTGCGTGTAATGTTTTTTTTTTTAATTGATTTCATGTATTTTTTATGCATAATTTAAAAAATATATTAATTAGCATTCTGCACTCCTTCTCTGTATAAACTATAAGTGTGCGCAACATACTCCTCCGTCCGCGCCATTTTCGTAAAAAGGGGTACAAATTTTTGCTATGTTTTTGCTTCACGTATTAATTAATATATAGATATTATAAAATTCTAAACAAGCCGTGTCTGTACATTGAAGCTATTTAAAAAAACCCAACTGGAATAGACTACATAAACTATAAGTGTGCGCAACATACTCCTCCGACCGCGCCATTTTCGTAAAAAGGGGTACAAATTTTTGCTATGTTTTTGCTTCACGCATTAATATATAGATATTATAAAATTCTAAACAAGCCGTGTCTGTACATTGAAGCTATTTAAAAAAACCCAACTGGAATAGACTATATAAACTATAAGTGTGCGCAACATACTCCTCCGTCCGCGCCATTTTCGTAAAAAGGGGTACAAATTTTTGCTATGTTTTTGCTTCACGTATTAATATATAGATATGATAAAATTCTAAACAAGCCGTGTCTGTACATTGAAGCTGTTAAAAAAAACCCAACTAGAATAGACTATATAAACAAGCAACACACATGAACACGATGGTTTATTTTGGATTTCTTGTCTGTTTTTCGGGATTCACATACAAACTACTGGGCCGATTTCGATGCGGTTTTCGCTAATCGACAGCAAATCTTTAAAATCGGCGCTTTTAATCCTGGGAATCCCGCGGGAATTTTTCTGGGAGTGATTCGTAGTTGTTCGGGTGAATAAAAATTAGCTTATTCCGACACAGTTTTCACTAAAAATTAGATTACTTTTTAAATGCTGCGGTACTTTGTGTCCTGGGAATCCTGTAGGAATTGAAAGTCAAGCGTGGACGAAGTCGCGGCACATCCTAGTTTTATTTTCGTTTTTTTTTATTGCTCTAGTTCAGCAAACAGGCAGACGACCCACCTGATGAAAAGCGGTTATCATCGCCTATGGACATTTGTAACATCAAAAGTGCTACAAAATCATTTGCGAAGAAATATATACATCTAAAATAACGATATAGTAACAACCCATAAGCGTCCCACTGTTGGGCTCGGGCTTCCTACTATTTTTTTTACGGCAGAAGTTCAGCAGACAGGCAGACGGCGCACTTGATGGAAAGCAGTTACCATCGCCTATGGACATTTGCAACACCAAAGATGCTGCTACAAATGCGCTGCTGCTCTCTTAAGGGAGACTGGACCTGGCCACTAATTACCACAACTTAAGGTTGTTATGGCGGCTACTCTACACCAGGGGTGGTTGCCATCCAGTCGGGTAAACACCCTACCACCTGGCTGTGGGTTGTTTCGTCGCCTCTTGCGACAGGCCGCCTCAATGCAGCAAATTGTATTCTTTCTCCGTTCCTGCACGAATACTATAGACACTGTAGAGGAAATGACAGTATACCCACCAAGCTTGTGAAAGGTGGCTTGGCAGATTTGACACATCGGTTATCTCGATGTGCAGGTTTCATCATGATGTTTTCCTTCACCGTAGCACGTGGTATTTCTAACAATTACCAGTACAATGTTACTATTATAAAAATAACGATGGTATACTAAGAATGTGTTCACAAATTCAGAAGCATTACGTAAAGTTACTTTTGAAAGGCGAGCAATAAATATCAAGTTAAAGGCTTAGAACATAAATTGTGCAAACTTGTACAAACATAAGTTTTACAGTTACGCTTAAAAATGTTTGGACATTTTTCGGCGACTTGTACTCAGTTTATTTGGAATGAATGTAAGAGAGATTTTACACTACACTGATATTTATATAATTAAAAAAAAAATCGATATGTGTGCTGGGACACATAGTAGAAGTGAAACTTCAACGGACAAGTGGAAGAACGAATGGCAATGGATAAGTGGCAAAACAAATCGCAGCAAAATTTTAACTTGAAGTTTTAAGGGCAGATTGTTAATGTACTTGTCCAATTTGAAAACCTGCCCGTAAAACTTCAAGTTAAAATTTTGTTACGATTCGTTTTTCCACTTGTCCGTTGAAGTTTCACTTCTACTATGTGCCCCAGCACACTGGGCTCGAGCCTCTCACTATCAGGGAATGGACAGTATACCCACTACGCTTGTCCTAGATGACTTGGTATGTTTTACACATCGGTTATCTCGATGTACAGGTTTCAGCACGATGTTTTCCTTCATCGATGTTAGCACGTGGTAATTGTAACAATACATTTGTACAATACAACAATTTTCTTATCCGTTCAGGAACGGAGAAAGAATACAATTTCCTGCGGCCGGGCGGCCTGTCGTAAGAGGCGACTTAACAACTCACAGCCAGGTGGTAGGGTATTTGCTCGACTGGATGGCTACCACCCCTGGTCTAAAGTATGTCGCCATAACAACCTTGAGTTGTGTTCCGGCATTAGTGACCAGGTTCCAGTTTCCCTTAAGAGAGCAGCAGCGCATCTGTAGAAAGTTTGCTGTTACAAATGTCCATAGGCGATGGTAACCGCTTTCCATCGAGTGGGCCGTCTGCCTGTCTGCTGAACTCCTGCAATAAAAAAAAAACAATTGTAACAATACATTTGCACAATACAATTGTAACAATACATTTGTACAATATAATTGTAATTCTCCTACTAACTCAACAATAATTATTGAGACCTCAAATTTCTTTCTTCAAATAAATTATTCCTTTATTTCTTACCTCTATTTAAAAATCCATTCCAAATTTTTTAGTCCCAAAGAATTCAAAACCACATTGTGAAATTCACCTTTTTCGATAAATGAAATGATTGAACATGGGACGTGCCTCGTGTGACATATGTGGCCTTTTTACAAAATGTAACCAATATCCCCCAATAAAGCAAATAAATTGATGTGAGATTATTACAAATTCTGCAAATTTTCACCGATACCGAAATTGAGTATGGTAGCCAGAGCCGTATTTGGAGCAATCGATATTTTCTTGGGTTAGGACCTTTACTTTCTCTTAAAAGACCATTTAATTTTAGGTTTTATTTATTGAGAGTAATAACAAATGATTTGTTATTGCTCTCCCTTTGTGATTAGTAGATAAATAATAATTTTCACTTAGGCAAATATTAAAATTCATATTTGATGAGAAACATTAATTTACTTACTTGTAAAATATACGTTTTAATGAATTAGAAAGTACAAATATTATACTATTATTTCAGGTAGTTACGATTTATTATTTCGTATTTGTTCCAACAAAATAGAGTTGGAAATATACAAAATAGTCATTTTTGATTTTTATGTAGGTCAGTGTGTTGGCAACCTAAATTTATGGCAGTTAATATGTTTATAGGAGATATTATGAAGCTACAGCTGTAGCAATTACAAGTATAATAATGTCATAAATTTTTATATTTTGTGAGGTATCACGCAATAATAGCTATTTGAAGGCAGATGTTTATTGATCTGTTGCAGTGGATAACAAGCTTAATTAGTGAATACAATACTGTTATATTTACTAAACGTTTTGGTGGCATTTGTAACAGGTATTAACAAGTTTCTGGACGTTTTAGATTGCGCACATGTAATTGACGGTAGTTTCTAGAAATTTACTGTATTTAAACGGTGCGTGAAGCCAGGCAGACACAGTTGTTCTACTATTCCCCAAGCGAAGTGTAAAATTTGTTTTTGAGTTAAATGTTTATAAAATTGTTTGTGTATATGGATGTCTATAATGTTAAGATGATGTAAAGACTTTGAAATAGTGAGATATTGAAGTTGTGAGGAACAGGGTGACTGTAAAGGTAGGTTGAAGGTAACCGGGCCAGGTTGCGTCCATTCTTTATGTCATCTTGGTAGTATATCTGAATGTGTGGTTATGAAAAGATAATAATAATAGAGGTATTTTTTCTAATGTTTCTATGATTATGATATATGTATTTATTACGCGAAGTTACGATGACGCTTACAAGTAGTTGGTGTGACATTCGAAATACTTATATATATATATATATATATATATATATATATATATATATATATATATATATATATCTAGATCCGTGCAGGAACGGAGAAAGAATACAATTTCCTGCGGCCGGGCGGCCTGTCGTAAGAGGCGACTTAACAACCCACAGCCAGGTGGTAGGGCATTTGCCCGACTGGATGGCTACCGCACCTGGTCTCAGGTATGTCGTCATAATAACCTTGAGTTGTGTTCCGGCATTAGTGACCAGGTTCCAGTCTCCCTTAAAAGAGCAGCAGCGCATTTGTAGCAACTTTGGTGTTGCAAATGTCCATAGGCAATGGTAACCGCTTTCCATCAAGTGGGCCGTCTGCCTGTCTGCTGATCTCCTGCAATAAATATATATATATATATATATATATATATATATATATATATATATATATATATATATATATATATATATAGATATATATATATATAGATATAAGTGTTAGTTACACCAATTATAACTTAAGAACGGCTGTACCATTTGGCTGAAAATTGGTAGGGAGGTAGTTTAGAATCAGGAGACGGACATAGGATACTTTTTATCCCGTTGTAACCGGTAGCTGGCGCTGAGATCGGGTTCTAGAATCCTCCTAATCACCTGGACCGATTTTGGTGATTTTGTTTTTGTGTGTTTGAATGGGACCCCGGATGATTTAAAGCTATAATAGGAACCGGTAGGTGGCGCTGGGATCGGGTCCTAGATTTTTTTTTTTCAGAGCAGGACAACGTCTGCCGGGGCCACTAGTTATAAAATAAAAAGTACTCGGCGGATCCCAAGCTTACGCGGACCCCAGGCTTTGAGGCAGATGCTCCGAACGCAAGTTTTTAAATGAGTATAAAAATAAATCAGCTCTTACTAACTTGTCAGTTAGAGAGACAGGAAATAAAAAAAATGTGTGTGTGTATGTGTGCAATTCACACGCAGTAGAAGTGAAACAAAGTGTGACAAGGGGTAGGAGGGATTCTAAATTTCGTGATGTCACATTTAATATATTATATCGTTATAATATTGTTACGAGCTACACAGGACTCGAATTAAAATGCCGTTGGAATTACTATAGAGTTTATTAGAACTGTACAAACACGTATAAAAAGGTACAAATATAACTGGATACAACCAGTTCACACTGCAGGATTATATAACAAGCGCAAAGTCCGTCACTATATCGCTCATCGAATGTACTACACACGTCTTGCTAGTATCGTAATCGTCGCTTGACTGCCCTACCCTTCCGTTCGCGCATTGTTTTATACTAAACTGTATAATACCGACAAATGACCGCGTTCACTGAGTTAATCCGCACACCTGGCAAGCTTCGACGGAATGCAATTAATTACAACAAGGATTAGTTCGACACTAATGACGACCATAAAGCAAGTATAATAACAATAGGATGGTTTTTCTTAATTACAAATTCTAAGCACAACAAAGGTAATAAACTGCGTTTTACAACAGGCAGTGCACATTCCTTTGACGGCATGTAACAATATATTTAACTTTTAAAAGACAAAATCTAAAGTATTAACGAAAAACTTTAAAACATTTCCAACTCTATCTCTATGAGCAGTGTTTAAATAATTAAATAAAATGTATTCTGTCTCATTCTCTCGCATTTTACAAGCTTTTATTTAACTTGCAATGGATGTACATATGTATGTATGTAAGTTCGGGTGTCATGTTGCAAGTTAAATTTGACCAACATCCCGGTTTTCGATTGAGCTGAAATTTTGCGCGCATATATATATCACGTGACAATGCAATAATATGGTATCATGGAGCTGATCTGATGATGGAGTCGAAAGGTGACCATAGGGACGCCTGTACTAAAACAAGGTAGACCCGTCGTGTTTGGGCTCGTTTTCCTTGTCTTGGCCAGCACTCTGTTGCCACATGACATCCAGGATCTCAAAAGCTTGTATTTAAAAACCTTTAAAAAAATCTTATTTAGTCTTATAGATTTATGTGTTTATTTATCACTTTTTAGTTTCATCGAGTTTCAAATCACCACGATTCTAAGGAAGTTTCAATTCAAAAATAGCTCATACATGAACGGCCTTTGTGGTTGAGCGGGCTAAGCCTTTGCCGGCGTACCTCACTGCAACGCAGAGGTTCCGGGTTCGATTCCTGGTATAGTAAATTTCGGAAACGAATTTTCACCGTTATTTACTATGGTCTGGGTGTCTGGGATCGGCCCCAGAGTAGTCCGTTGTATATTACCCATAACACAAGCGTAACTTGCCTAATTTGGGGATATACAATGTGTGTGTTTGTCTGCCGATTATTATTATTTGTATGTCTTTCGAGACCACGGGCCATAAAAATGGCCCGGACATTTGGAGGGCTTGCGTGGGGCCATGGAAAGGCCAACACGTAGAGGCCCTTTGACAAATTGAATGTAAATGTGGCGTGACACTGACCGGCGATTATCCCTGTCTACACCATATAACAATGCACCCAAGGACAAGCCCCGGCCAGCGTAGAACTATTGTGGGAAATGAGGACAAAAAGTACCGGGCTATTGGGGTGAACTGCTAGTGGTACTAGGGGTCTGGGAATATGGGGACTATGGCGTCTGCCCGTCGCAATGTTTAGGGAACATGGAAAAATGGGCAGACGGTGACTCGCCACTCCCTGCATGGGCCCCAAAAAATGCCATAAAGACAGGAGCAACATGGGTGCGAGTGGCTAAGGGGTGTAGAGAGGTGGGCTGCAGGTTCACCGAAGCTACTTCTGACGTGATGCCATTTATCACTTCCACCCCTGGAGCTTGAGTCTTAGCTCTAGCGATCTCCACTCCGAGCCGGCTAGTTAAGGCAAGCACGGAGGTGGGTTATTATTATTATTATTATGAAAATATTAAATAATATTATAAATATATGTAAGCTCGTCAGAGCCATATAAGCTCATGATGAGCCCAATCAGAATTCATCATGAGCATGGCATGATGTATGTGGGTATATTTATGAAACAATCATCTCTCTTGATATTAACACTGATTACGTTATAATTCACTTTGATTAAGGCTATGAATCGCAGTTCGTCGAATACTTGGTGCGCTGGCGACGATTCTCTGGAGGAGGTTATTAGGTTATATCTTCCTTCTTCCCGCCGCCCCGCTTCCGTAGTTACGACGCTCCGCGAGAGTGATATTGACAACATATCACTCTTGACAGTATGACAGTGACGTTTCAGTGAACTGTCTACACGGCCAGACTGACATACGACCGTCCTCGGGCGTTATTGTATTTCTGAAACAAACAACTTCCAAGCACCAGGACATCCGCTCGTCCATCCTGCCACTACTGGATGACTCTACTTGAATTAACTTTTATAATCTTCAATAATTAAAGAATTTTTTATTTTAATCTTCAACACTTATTATTTCAAATATGATATCATAATTTAATGATCTTTGCATGACAACTCTAAGTGCCGAAATGATTAAGAATACTAAAAGTATTATTCTGAGCTATAAAAATCATTAGTCAGAACCCAAAGAATACTAAATCAGAACCCCAAAATTATTTTCCAGAGCCATGTATCACAGTCGCTTCTTTTCACTATTAAAACCAATACAATATAACTTTTAGAACTTCTTGATTTAAAACCTCTCAAGGCAGGACCTCTATTGCCATGACCAGTTAGCTATAGCATTGCTCTCACTTGAGTCCACCTGCTGCTGACTCAATGCTCATACTGCCTCTTCAGACTACGATCCCCAACCAGACTTCTTACAGAGTCTTATGCATATCTCTCGGTCTCTCAATCTATCTCAAAACGGCCAATAAGGTACTTTACCAGAGATCACACCAAAATTTTATCTCATTATTATCATCATTAACATTGACTTCGACTGATACATGACCCACGGGCATTTAAAATACCACTCTCTGAAATTATATCATTCTATATGGAACTAATTGAACTTTAAATCTAACTTCGTATTCATTTCGCGTTCATGAGCAAATAACAATAACTACATTTAGCAATAACTAAACAAGCGTAATTCCGACCCCAACCACGAAGACCCCCGGAATAAAGTGGTTAAACTGAGTAAATGATTCTTTCAACTTTCCGTAATGGGTCTGGTCTATTGAACCAACATCTAGACCGGACGAGTGAATCCCTTCAACCAACCCTTCCTGGTGTGGCCCGGATGTCACTATCCTTTGGTCTATTGAACCAACGTCTGAACCGGACGAGTGAATCCTTTCAACCAACCCCCTTGGGTGTGGCCCGGATGTCACTATCCTTTTGGCCAGCCAACCGAATAAGCATATCTGAACTCGACAAGTGGATCCTTCCAACCATTCCCTCGGGATATGGCGTGGATGCCACTTTCATCTTGCAGAGTGTATTCTTCAAACTAACCCTGTTAGGTATAGCGCCCGAATGACATTTGCCTCTTAACGTGGCATAGTGTATTCATCAAACTAACCTTGTTAGGTATAGGGTCCAAATGACACTCTCCACAACCTTTTAGACCAGACCAGTACACTGTCCCTTTAACCTGGCGGAATGCATCCATCATACTAACCCTGCTGGGTATAGCGCCCGAATGCCACTCCCCGTGACCAGAATCGACCACTTCGCTTCCGGATTAGTCTAGTGATTGCAATCAGTAACCACGCCTGTTGCTATACAGGTTCCAACTTTAATCGATCAACAAAATTAAAAGCATTCTAAAGATATCTATGATTGCAGAATATCTTGTTCAACAATTATAATTACATTGCTTTGCATTTGAGTAGTGAATTAAATGTTTTCACCACCTGTACCACTTAAATAAACAAGGTTTATGTGCATAGTAACTGCCAGTTTGTCATACTAACTTTATTTTAGAACAAGATGATCTGCCACCAAATAAAAAGGAATTTGCTCATGAGAAAATATCTGCCAGGTACTCTGAGTAGGTTGGTGTGTATACTGATAAATATTCTTGACCACTGCTCCGCCACATCCCTTCTTGCCTGGGCTAGCAGTCACCCAGTCCTCAAACTGACAACAGGTGTAGCAAGTCATGGTTGTCTTTTCCTCCATAGTGTGTGATGAACTTCAGTATCTTGTGACTAGTCTCGTCTTTTCAGGTTGCACTTGTTGTGACACACGAACAATGAAGCATAATTATTACTTGCCAAATTAACTCTTATAATGCCATCATCCGCAGCCACTACGACTATGCTTGTTTCATATTGGAATTCTGCAATAAATCTGCTTCTATTAAACTGCATCCCATTCAAGCCAAGAGCCTACAGAAGATCACTCTACAAGCGCAATGAATTCTTCTCCAACTAATACTCTCCAGGTTGTGTATAGATTGGGGTATTATTCTCCACAGGTAGCTTCTATCGGACAGATTTTTATTACACAGTGATAGTTTTCAGATCATTTCCTTTAAAACATCATAGACCAGAGATTCCCAAACTATTCTGGGCAAGAGACCCCTTTTTCCAAAATAAACTGATACCTCAGACCCCCCATTGCCAAATTACTTTAAAAATCCTATTCCTAGTATTTTTAATCATACAGCAATGATACTTAATAAGTTGGTACATGTAACACAACTTAACAGTATCTTGATTTTTTGAATAAGAACTTATTTTAATTAATAGGGGTCGGTTTTTGGACCTCACTGATCACCAAAATCAGTTTTTGTTTATGTTGACCCCTGGGAAACTGATTTCGACCCCAGGGGGTTGATATTGACCACTTTGGGAATCCCTGTCTTAGAGCAAGTCTATCAAATTAATTACACATCTAGTTATTAGACTCACAAAAGTTTTCCACTTCTTGAAAGTAACTACCTAGTAGATTTCTGACCTGACATTTTTTTTATTATTATAAATATCTTTTTTTTTTTTTTAATTCAGATTTGAAAGTCTTATTAATAAACCTATTGTTTTTCTAAATCTAGATATTCACAAAGAAATTGCAGATGCTAATCACTCTGTAAAATTATGCAAGACCGTTGGCTAGACCACCTTCAGCCTTTTTTACCAATGCATCAAGACTATCTCAAGGTGGTCCTGTTGATTCAGCTATTCGGATTCCCAAATACAAAATTATTATAAACTCTTAAAATTACTCCCCTCTACAGTATCTTACACAAAGATTTTTCCCAACTGGTCAATTCAATTCAAATTCTCCTAACCCAGCTCATAGTAGTCATGTACATACATTATCAAAAATTTTAACAATAAATAACATTAATTTATAGTGTAGTTAGTGTAACGTTCAGAAAATGATTTAGCAGATTACTGGTCTAGTTTTTCGTTTTGTCTTTATATTTTTACATGCAACTGACATTTTACCACCTACTGCAATATTGCCCAAAACAATGCAGATTAAGTTGAGTCATAACTCCTTCAAAAAAATATAGAAGAACTCACTATATTACTTTGCATAATGCTCACTAAAATAATAATAATA
Source organism: Dendrolimus kikuchii (assembly GCA_019925095.2). Taxonomy (NCBI): domain Eukaryota; kingdom Metazoa; phylum Arthropoda; class Insecta; order Lepidoptera; family Lasiocampidae; genus Dendrolimus; species Dendrolimus kikuchii. The sequence continues at coordinate 4,094,571 of CM034412.1, read as the reverse complement.
ATGACATACCCTCTGTGCCTGGTGGAACAAGCACATAATTTGTAGCTTACCAATCACGATCCATAAGCACTTCCACTTACAGTACTAGCATCAGTATGGACCCTTTGTCAACACACCGTAGGCCAATGATACCAACGGCAATACTATCACGTTCAGGCAAATACGTTGTTGCGCCACAGGCACCGTCAAAGCGCCAGCCTCAGCAACTCGGCAAGCCGGCATGCTGCCCGGCATATCGCAACCTCAACGCACCACACTACCACTACGCCGCTGCTAATCCCGCGCACGGCCGCGACAAGCCAATCCTCCATTGTTATCGTTATCGGCAGCATCCGATAATCCATCGGCACGTCTTGATCACACTGGCATGCTTTCCATCATGAGCATGAACCGATTCCCCTCGTATTACTTTCATTGTGAGCATGAGTGGATCCCACTTCTGATGTAAGCTCGTCAGAGCCGTATAAGCTCATGATGAGCCCAATCAGAATTCATCATGGCATGGCATGATGTATGTGGGTATATTTATGAAACAATCATCTCTCTTGATATTAACACTGATTACGTTATAATTCACTTTGATTAAGGCCATGAATCGCAGTTCGTCGAATACTTGGTGCGCTGGCGACGATTCTCTGGAGGAGGTTATTAGGTTATCTTCCTTCTTCCCGCCGCCCCGCTTCCGTAGTTACGACGCTCCGCGAGAGTGATATTGACAACATATCACTCTTGACAGTATGACAGTGACGTTTCAGTGAACTGTCTACAGTGACGGCAAAACATGGTAATGTATAAATAATTTTAATATTTGTTAATTTTCTTTCTAAGTCCTTCTCTGTCATCTGACATGTTTCGATACTTACAGGCGCGGCGTGGGCACATATGAGTTATTTCACAAAGGAGCTCCCTCGGCACGATCCAGGCGTAACTTGGAAGATGAACCCAAGCTTCCTGAATACTTTCAATATACTTTATTAAAAATTATTTTTGTAAAGAGAGTTGATCTGAAAGAGAGTGTCGGGGTGAAGGTAAGGAAAGGAATGCTCCGGTGGTTCGGGCATGTGGAAAGAATGCATGATGAAAGAATGACTAAACAGATATACAATGCTGCAGAATTGGAAGGCCACGAACACCTTCGATTATGATCGTGTACTAGCGGAGGGTGATGTCAGGAGCCTTAAGAACAGACGAGTGTGCATGACAAGAGTTATGAATGTCAAAGAAGCAAGTGAGGTGTGTAAGAATGGGCCTAAATGGCGCTCTGTTGTTCGTGCCTACCCCGCAAGGGAACTGGCGTGAAGTTATGTATGTATGTATGTATGTATGTATTTTTGTTTATCATAAGATTCATGTATCCCGCCTATCGTCTCTACACTTGATCGCTTGCAACACAGGACTGTTTTTTATATGACGACCTCTGTGATTGAGCGGGTTAAGCCTTTGCCGGCTTACCTCACTGCAAACGCAGCGGCTCCGGGTTCGATTTCTGTTATGGTAAATTTCGGGAACGAAATTTCTCTTTTATTTACTATGGTCTGGGTGTCTGTAATCGGCCCCACGTAACTTGCTTAATATGGAAACATGCAATATGGGTGTTTGTCTGTTGTTTATTATTATTATATTATTTCACCTTATATAGTACTAGTATATATCAGTTAGAATGTAAGTGTGTAAATCTATAAAATTATCGTGTCACAGTGTTAGTTACCATACTCCTCCGAAACGGCTTGACCAATTCTCATGAAATTTTGTGTGCATGTTGGGTAGGTCTGAGAATTGGACATTTATTTTTCATCCTTCTGAATGTTAAGGGTAGTGCACCCCTAAATATTTTTTTTTATTTTTGGATAAATTTTATTTTTTTAGGATACAGCATTAAAAAATACATACAACCCTAAATTTTCACCCCTCTACGATCAACCCCTCTTTTTTATTTGTTAATTATAAACTTTAATTTTTTGGTAAGACTTTTAATCTTATTTTGTCATGACTTAGAATTAAAAAAAAATATTACTCTTTTAGATTCACAATTAGAACCGGTAGGTGGCGCTGAGATCGGGTTCTGGAATCCTCCTAATCACCTGGAGCGATTTCGGTGATTTTGTTTTTGTGTGTTTGAGTGGGTACCCGGATGGTTAAGATTCGCAATTAGAACCGGTAGGTGGCTCTGAGATCGGGTTCTAGAATTTTATTTTTGAAAGGCAGGACAACGTCTGCCGGGGCCGCTAGTATATTTATAAAACACACAGACACAATTAACTGAACAGAAAAAAAACTTGAAGAAAGAAGAAAGAAAGAAAAATATTTATTTCCAATAACGACACACAACACAAAATAGTACTAACATAACATACATACATACATACATAACTTCACGCCAGTTCCCTTGCGGGGTAGGCACGAATACCAGAGCGCCATTTAGGCTTATTCTTACACACCTCACTTGCTTCTTTGACATTCATAACTCTTGTCATGCACGCTCGTCTGTTCTTAAGGCTCCTGACATCACCTTCTGCTAGTACACGATCAAAACCTAAAACCTTGTGCCCTTTGGATATGAGGTTGGCACCCAGCTTTTCGCTGTGCAGAAACGTAGTCCGACACAGCGCTGATTTTCAGTGCCCACCTCCTAAAATCACATATGTCATGCGACCCGTGCTAAACATTTAAAAAAAAACAAATAATCATAAAAATTGAATAAATACCAAATATAGTCCTTCTTACCGATTTCAGTAACGGCGACCCCTCAAATGTCATTATTTCGCCGCCCGTGGGCCCTAATGTGGCTGGCCAGACCGAATTTATTTTTAAATTCCCGGCCACATATCGCGCAATATAGTTGGCCAGCGTTGTACGTACAGCTATAGGAGGGCTTGGGTCGCTCTTTGCGAGTTTGACGTTTGGTATCCAGATCTTCTAAGCGCTTCTCTTCGAAAGCCTTGACTTTTTTAAAGATTATGGATCGAGGTCCTTTACATAGCAAGCTCCTCCCATTTTGTCAGTTTTATGTCACATGCAGTTAGATGACGCTTGAGCACGTCCTTATAACGCAAGTGCGGACCACCTTGTTTACGTTTCCCTTCTGCCAACTCTGAAGACTGCTTTGGGTAAACGGTGGTCTTCCATGCGAAGGACGTGCTACCACCTAAGTTGTCGCTGCATGAGTAAAGCCTCCATTCCATGCATTCCAGAACGCCGCAGAACTTCTGTATTAGGCACGCGATCTTGCCATTTGATGTTAAGGATTGACCTCAGACAACTTAGGTGGTATGTGTCTAGCTTCTTAACGTCTGGTTTGTATAGACACCATGTCTCTGCACTGTACATATAAAGCACATGAAACAGAACAATGTAGGTTATAATAATAAAAAATGAAATAATGAGTAAAATGAACAAATCCTAGGATGGGATCTTTTCTTAGGAAAAGAAAAAAAAGTAATAATATATAATCACACTAAATATTTACAATTTATTTAAACCTAATACCGATATCATATTTATATATATAGCTTCGATCTACTCGACAAATTCGTGTTGGCGACAAACAAGAACAAGACAGCTAAATAATAAAAAAACAACCATTTATCCGTGCAGGAACGGAGAAAGAATACAATTTCCTGCAGCCGGGCGGCCTGTCGTAAGAGGCGACAAAACAACCCACAGCCAGGTGGTATGGCATTTGCCCGACTGGATGGCTACCACCCCTGGTCTAAAGTATGTCGCCATAACAACCTTGAGTTGTGTTCCGGCATTAGTGATCAGGTTCCAGTCTCCCTTAAGAGAGCAGCAGCGCATTTGTAGCACCTTTGGTGTTGCAAATGTCTATAGGCGATGGTAACCGCTTTCCATCAAGTGGGCCGTCTGCCTGTCTGCTGAGCTCCTGCAATAAAAAAAATTTAAAAAAAGATGGCGGCTGGGAAAAGGTGATTGGATAACGCGCTTAGGAAAGCGGGTAGTTATGGAAATAAATTGATAGAACAGGATTTAAATTAAGCGGCGCGAACAGCCTTCTTTAAATGCTGCAGTACTTTGTGTGTCAAGTGTAGACGAAGTAATAGACAGATAAATAGAGATTTGCTTAATCTATACATATAATAAAATTGTAGAGGTCCAATTTCTGTACGATGGAAAAAAAATGCTAAAAACCGAGCCAGGGGGATGTAAGAAGTGAAATAGAACTAATTTAGATTTTTTTCAAATTTTTTGTTTCTCTGTTTAAAACGATTGGACCGATTTAAATGAAATTTTGTATGGTGGTAGCTTATATCCCTGGTCAACATATAGGATACTTTTGATCCCGAAAAATTAAAGAGTTCCCGTGGGATAGTTAAAAAACCGCACCACGCGGACCAAGTCGCGGGTATATCAGCTAATCACAAATATTTCCTTAAGAAAGTGCTAATTGTTTCAAAGCAATTCATCAAGTGAAAGGGAGATATTATCACTCGCGAACAAGTCATCAATTACGAATTTTTCCACTTGAAGTAGTAATATATTTCAAAAATAGGAATTTATTCCGTTATACTCACTTTTTTTGCCCGAGAAGAGGTCTCATCAATAGTCTGCACGTCATAAATGACCCTCGTGTTTATAAAGACGCCCTTATTGTAAAGACTTTAGGGTCTAAAACAGGACTTCAAAGATGTTTGTTGACGGATGTAACGGTCCTAGAAAAAATGTGTCGACAGATGCTTCAGAAAGGGTCCTTAAGGATCTTTCGTTTGTAATACTTCGCGTATTTGTATGAACAGGGATTTTTTAATAAAACTAAGTTTTAAAGATTTTCAGCGCGGTATTGTATTCTATTATTTCCCGACGTTTCGGCCACTTTTCAGTAGCCGTGATCACGTAAGACAAAGATGTCAAGTGTCAATGATTAAGGTTAAAGTTATATAGTTTTTATTTACTCTTTTTTTTGACTTGGGGAAATCCAATAAGGACCATAAACCGCGACAAGGGGAGAACCTTGGGGAGATAGTTCGCGACCCGTGTGTGGGATTCGCCAGATCGGGGGTGGCACTAGCATGCCCAGTCAGAACTGGTGCCATGCTATTGCCACTCCCTAGTTAGGGATACTCACAAAACCCCTGGGTGTGCCGTCCTTCGCCTTATGCCAGGGTTTCGGGTGTATGGCCTAGCCACTTAGTAGTCCTGGCAGGCGTGGGCCTCGTGAGGCCACTTCCACTGTCGGGGAACTTTCTTTTATCCCCCGGCATCATCAAGCTCTCTGATTGTGGAGCGGTAAGTAACTCGCCCCACGGGAGGAGAGGTGGGCGCGACTCTATGGGAACCTAATCTAATTTACTACCGCTTCGCAATATATTGTAGCTTGAAGAGAAGAAGCGGCCAGCGCAAGAAATTCTTCAGCAACAGCCCTAGCTTTAATAATTTATACTATAATATTATAAAGCTGAAGAGTTTGTTTGTTTGTTTAAACGCGATAATCTCAGGAACCGCTGGTCCGATTTGAAAAATTCTTTCAGTGTTGTATAGTGTATTTATCGAGGAAGGCTATAGGTTACATTATATTTTCAAAAAAAATTATGGATCCTTACTAAAAGTCCAATAATGTAACCCAAGGTGTAAAAAAACGACCCAAAAAAATCCTTACACGGCGTGCGCTGCGAAAACTATTGATTATAGAACAAAACAATGTACTACCACTTTGCAGGACATATAATAGTCTACAAAAAAAAATATCCACATGTCTAACTATTGTAGTTATCTCACAATAAGTTTTTTTTTATTTTTTTAGGTAATTAAAATGCCGTCCCTTCAAAAACTTCTTTATTTTGTACCTTGGTATTAATCCTTATCAAAACAAATTACTCCATATTCAAGACGAATCCAATACCTTTCTAGAACTTTTTGAATTATTCAATTCGGACGTTTCATTCAAAAGATATCGCGATATTTAAAATGTAAGTATTAGTGTTGTAGCCAAATATACTAATATTGTTTGATTGAACGCGCTAATCTCAGGAACTACTACTGGTCTGATTTGAAAAATTCTTTCAGTGTTGGATAGCCCATTTATCGAGGAAGGCTATAGGCTATATATTATCACGCTAAGACTAATAGGAGCGGAGCAGCAATGAAAAATGTTTCAAAATCGGGGGGGCTTTGAAAACAAATTCCACGCGGACGTTGTCGCCGTCACAGTTAGTTATTATATAAAATAGTATCAATCAAGTTGAGTTGTATTCCGGTACACGCAGAAAGTGCTCACAGTATCCTGAGATCTGGCAGCTAATTTTTGCTGGGTTTGGGTCTTAATAGTTTTGATGATCGGATCTTTCTCGGATCCAACAAATCGGATCGTAGGGACTTTTAACTTAACAATGTTACTAAAAGAACTTCAACCTTACTGTCTTTATTATATATGCTTCTTTATTATTAAATACTATATAACAGCGAAACTTCGCCCGCGTTACTGTGACAACGTGTTTATTAGTATATTGCAACGGCCTCTATCCTAAAAATACGACCGCTATCATCGTCTGCCACGGCAACGTCGGCAATTATCGAGACAAAAAGTAGCCTAAGCATTGAACTTTCATTTAATTCCGTTCAGTAGCTTCACGTTATGCTCTAACAGAAAAATAAAGTAAAAAATATTTTCAAAACCTTACTGGTCCAAATTAACTCCCTGATGTTTTTAAATTTAATATATAAACTCGGTAGCCCCGAAAAAATAATAATATTATAGAAGACATAGTGTCCAATTACACTCTACATTAGTATAAGTTTAGTATTAAAATTAGAATAAATTAATATAATAAGTTATTCTTAAGGTACACCAAAACATAAAAATTACTACATATAATGTCACATACACTAACAAAAATAAACAATAAGCGTGTATGGAGTCTCAAATTTTTCATAGAAATTAAGTAGTAAAAAAGGGTACGGAACTCGAGTCCGTAGGGATATTAATAATAATAATAATAAGACTGTCCCCTTACGACCCTTACGACTGTCATCTAGAGAGGCTTTCACTGGGAGGCTGGGTGAAGGGCCAGATACAGAAGACAGCACTCTTGGACACGGCAAAAATTGTGAGAAGGTTCCTGTCTCTGGAGCCCTAGCCACCGGTAGTTTGGACCCTAGGCCCCGCTGGCGGTGATCTGCAAGATTTTATATTTTTTTTTATTGAATATGTATTTTATTTTTGATGTATTTTTATAAAAGAATAATGTTATTTAGTTTTTTATAAAAAAATGTCTACTTTTTATATATTTAAAAAAAAATGTAAAATTTTTGAAAATAAATGGACATAAGATAATAATAAAAAATAGTGTCCAATTATTGGCATCCTAAAATATATGGCAGCTAATATGTATTTATAGATGTCATGAAATCTGTATCTGTGCAGGAACGGAGAAAGAATACAATTTCCTGCGGCCGGGCGGCCTGTCGTAAGAGGCGACAAAACAACCCACAGCCAGGTGGTAGGGCATTTGCCCGACTGGATGGCTACCACCCCTGGTCTAAAGCATGTCGACATAACAACCTTGAGTTGTGTCCCGGGATTAGCGACCACGTTCCAATCTCCCTTAAGAGAGCAGTAGAGCATTTGTAGCACCTTTGTTGTTGCAAATGTCCATAGGCTTTCCATCAAGTGGGCCGTCTACCTGTCTGCTGAACTTCTGCAATAAATAAAAAAATGAAAGTATAGTTGTAGTAATTACTCGTATAATAATGTCACAATTTATTACATTATATGAAACTATGTATAATTGTATACGATATCTATGACAGTTGTGAAAATAAGTAGTTGTATTGGAATAAAAACCTTACATACATACATACATAACTTCACGCCAGTTCCCTTGCGGGGTAGGCACGAAAAACAGAGCGCCATTTAGGCTTATTCTTACACACCTCACTTGCTTCTTTGACATTCATAACTCTTGTCATGCACGCTCGTCTGTTCTTAAGGCTCCTGACATCACCTTCTGCTAGTACACGATCAAAACCTAAAACCTTGTTCCCGCAAAAATTCGCTGTTTAAAGACGGCATCACTTGAGATAACGACTGTTAACAGAAGTCGGTGGTGGTGGTTTTAGCACAAAAATATATAACCAGCTAGTGTTTGTTAGAAATGGGTTATTCGACCGTGATTTGTTTACCAGTAAAGGTTAAAGTGAACTGTGTAAAGTTGATAATTGAACTGTCACAGTGTTTAGAGATTCATAGTGAAACAAGTTTTGATGTCGTGCAATATATTTGTCTGAAGTTCGGCGTCCCACAATACGGAACTAATCTAAAAACTTGCCAGCGTTCGCATTATCGACGATAGAACGGGACGTCGCCTCTTTCTGCGTATTCTACCGTCTGTATAATGAGATGGGGACTTTCTAAGAAATTGTCCAGTGACTCTTTCTACCAACGCACTGCTCACTGTCGGCTACGCGTTCATTTTTACTACCTTAAGTCACTTTACGTATGAGTCGAACGGATTTCAAGAACGATTCACTTACGCATCTTGGGTATTCGGCATAGATTAGCTCCAAGCTAGAAAGAAGAAGAATGACAGAATACACCTACTCATAAAACATAAAAACATTAATTATAATTTTATAAAACATACAAACTATTTCAAAAATGTACATAACACTCACGACAATAAGGCTGGTAATTCAGCATTATGTTGTATCAAGAACTGACACAACGCTGATTTTCAGTATCAGCCTCCATCAAATCCCAAGTGACCCAAACATATAAATTGCTGAGCCGAAGCTGAGGTCTTATCAGTATATTACGATTTGGAGTTTTTCAAAGAATATGTCGTAAACCAACCCTTAGTATTCCAAAGGTCCATAATAAGCAAACCCTATCTACCCACCTTCCATCAAAACCATTAGCCTGTCTGCTGTATTCTAGTTATAAAAAACATCTATGTATAATGGACAATGTCTTTAAACTTCGCATACAGTGCAGCAAGTTTACCTGTTAAATTAACCTGATACGCAAGCTTAGTTTAGTAGCTTGTTTAGCTTAAATTGTATATGAGTTTAATTAAACTACTAAAGTTACTATGCAGTTTTCGGTTTAACGCTAAATTTATTAGTTTGTGTATTAACTAAATTATTAAATAGAGTCTTGAGCGTAGACGCAAGGTCACTAGACTGTCGATCTTCTATCAGATACATTTCGAGGATTGTTCCTCAGAACTGCATGACTTGGTTGCTATCCCAGTTTTTTATCCGTGCAGGAACGGAGAAAGAATACAATTTCCTGCGGCCGGGCGGCCTGTCGTAAGAGGCGACAAAACAACCCACAGCCAGGTGGTAGGGCATTTGCCCGACTGGATGGCTACCACCCCTGGTCTAAAGTATGTCGCCATAACAACCTTGAGTTGTGTTCCGGCATTAGTGACCAGGTTCCAGTTTCCCTTAAGAGAGCAGCAGCGCATTTGTAGCATCTTTGGTGTTGCATATGTCCATAGGTGATGGTAACCGCTTTCCATCGAGTGGGCCGTCTGCCTGTCTGCTGAACTCCAGCAATAAAAAAAAATAAAAAACCATAGGACAACTAAAAGCACAGGTTTGCGCCACCGTTACATGATGGAAATATAACCAGGATGAAGTATTTTGCCTTATCTTTCCTACTACGCAGTAATTGGCCGGGTTCTATTTTTTCTTGATTAGACAATCTAGCAGTCTTCAAGTGACGAGTGAATAGGTATTTTCAAGTAAGCGTGCTCCATCCTAGACCGCGTCATCACTCAACATCAGTGAGTCAGTGGTCAAATCAAATTCGAACCTATACAATTGTAAAGACCAAAGTTAAGAACTTGTGAGCGAGTATACAATTTGCACAGTAATGTATCTGTCAGTGCGTCTTCATATACGTCAGAGCAAATCAGTTTATTTTTTGCTAGATTTTTTTATTGCTGTTGAGTTACTGTTGAAGTCAGTTTCTTGTTTGCTATAAAATTTATATTCCTGTAATATTTACTTACTGTTTAAATCGCTTTCTTTTTTGCTAATTTTTTTTATTGCTGTTCACTTACTGTTTAAGTCGGTTTACTTTTTGCTAAACAAATTATATTGTTGTTTAGTTACTGTTGAAGTCGGTTTTTACTTAGAGCAAGGATCCAGGACTATCTATACTAATACAGTCAATTATTATAAAACCGGCATAATTTCCCAAGGCGCATTCCCATGCGTAGGCTATATAGCTCTCCATTTTAATAAAATAAATTCTTGAAGGTTTTATATAAATCTGTAAAGCTTGTTACTTAGCAAGCATTCGCAACGAATTAATCGTCCCTGCCGATAATTCGACAGGATCTCGTCACTTCATCTGTACAAGGATTAATGATGTCGTACAACGAGACAAATCTAACAGAAATCCAAGAGAATATTTCTCTAATCGTAGATTAAGGCTGCAACCACACTGGCAAAGCTACGTGACCTTTTATTAATGAGATTCATAGAAATACGAATAACATTTTAGAAGAAGATCCAAATTCTGGAAAGCTGTGGCTTGATCTGCGTTAGTCTTAAAGATTTAGGCCGTTTCACGCAGATATGGCAATGGGCTTATAATATTATTAATAATAATAAATCGCAGGGGGGCTTTGTGGCGAAGCCTTAGGTGAGTAGCGACACCTCGTACCTGACTCCGGGGGCCAAGGCAAGGCCCCCGCCTCCGTGCTTGCCTTAACCGGCCGGCACGGAGTGGAGATCGCTAGAGCTAAGACTCAAGCTCCAGGGGTGGAAGTGATAAATGGCATCACGTCAGAAGTAGCTTTGGTGAACCTGCAGCCCACCTCTCTACACCCCTTAGCCACTCACACCCATGTTGCCCCTGTCTTTATGGGATTTTTAGGGGGCCCATGCAGGGAGTGGCGAGTCACCGTCTGCCTATTTTTCCATGTTCTCCGAACATTGCGACGGGCAGACGCCATAGTCCCCATATTCCCAGACCCCTAGTACCACTAGCAGTTCACCTCAATAGCCCGGTACTTTTTGTCCTCATTTCCCACAATAGTTCTACGCTGCCCGGGGCTTGTCCTTGGGTGCATTGTTATATGGTGTAGACAGGGATAATCGCCGGTCAGTGTCACGCCACATTTACATTAAATTTGTCAAGGGGCCTCTGTGTTGGCCTTCCCATGGCCCACGCAAGCCCTCCAAAAGTCCCGGCCATTCTTATGGCCTTAAAGGACATATAATAATAATTCATTTATTTTAGAAATTGAGTATTTCCATAACATACAGTTTCATATTATAATTTATTCCATTGTTATCAAATATTAAATTCCAAAATTAGTTCACGGCACAACAATTAATTAATAAAACACATACTAAGGCATTACATGCGTTGAGATGTTACATTTGTTAATGACATTAAATATAGACAGATAACTTATGTATAATATATATACACTAATGTAGCTATGCGCTAACGGCGTTAATTAGATGCATTCGGCCACAGCCTAAATCTGTAACAGTAACGCAGATGAAGCCCTGCGACTTCATCTGCGAAGTGTTAATGTGGCCAGTATTTTGGGAACACTCCCCACTGACAGCGATCTGCACTATATTTTATGCCTTTAAATATATTTATAGTAGTTTAAAATTTTTACGTTTTTATATTTTATTATTAAATTTAATTCTTACACACCTCACTTGTCAAAGAGGCAAGTGAGGTGTGTAAGAAAAAGCCTAAATGGCACTCTGTTGTTCGTGCCTACCCCGCAAGGGAACTGGCGTGAAGTTATGTATGTATGTATGTATGTATTATTAAATTTACTTATAATTTGCGGCATTTGGGGTGGGAACTCTGGGTCCGTGGGTTCCAAACGCTCTAAAGGTCTACCGTGACGTCGCCAAACGTTTAGCATCTCACGCGACCAGAAGGCTGGCGTCTATTTCGCCCAAAGATTAAGCATTGCTATACAACGTGGCAACGCTGCCAGCCTTCTGGGAACGTTCCCGGTAAGTGACAGTGGTTTGGGACCAATGACTTATCTTTTGATATTTTCCCCCTTTTTTATTTAGTTTTAATTTTTATACTGTATAGTTTGTAGTTTATTTTTATGTTTATAATTATTGTAACTACCTGAAACTAAAGTGCAAACTATGATAAAAATACATGTTAATACCCCGCTTATAAAATGTATCTTCTAACTATCTATACTATAATAAATCTGTAAATGGTTCTAGTTTGTACAATGCGGAACAGCAGATTCCAAAAATGCAATTTTGAGGATTTTTGTCTGTCTGTCTATTAGAGCATCACGTGAAAACTACTGAACGGATTTAAATTAAACTCAATACAGAGCTAGCTCATATGCCGGGGCATAACTTAGGATACTTTTTATCCTGTTAAATGACGTCATTTCCGCGGCATAGACGAAAATAGAGAAAAAGATGGCGCTTCGATCGCATCTTTTTTGAAAATTACTGAACGTATACAAATGAAACTCGGCGCAGAAGCGGCTTATATCCCGAATTAACACTTAGGATACTTTTTAGTCCCATAAATAACGTCGTTTACATGGAATGGACGGATTGGCAAAATAGATGGCGCTGCAATTGCGATGTAGACAACCATCGCTATAATTCTGCGACTGCGACTTTTCTTTGTTTTACTGTGCAGTTATCTACACTACTAATTAGATGTTTATGTATGTAACAGGGTGAAGGTAAGGAAAGGAATGCTCCGGTGGTTCGGGCATGTGGAAAGAATGCATGATGAAAAAATGACTAAACAGATATACAATGTAAAAGTGGATGGATGCAGAAGTCGTGGAAGGCCACGACACACCTTCCATGATCAAATTGATCGTGTACTAGCAGAAGGTGATGTCAGGAGCCTTAAGAACAGACGAGCGTGCATAACAAGAGTTATGAATGTCAAAGAAGCAAGTGAGGTGTGTAAGAATAAGCCTAAATGGCGCTCTGTTGTTCGTGCCTACCCCGCAAGGGAACTGGCGTGAAGCGTTCCTTTCCTTACCTTCACTCCGGCACTCTCTTTCAGACCAGGGAGGAACCAATTCGTGTAATTCCGTGGCTCATTTTTATAGTTTAGGTTTAGTATTAAATCAATAATATGTGAAGTATTTTCTTACATTCTCGCAAATAATAAGTGCACCGTGCACACAATTAAAACTATGTTTTAAAGCTTTAAAGCGCGATTTTAAATGTTTTTTCAACACACTTGCTCATAAAGTGGCTCTATGGTTACCGCAATTAGGCACAGAATAACACCCATTATCAAACTGTGAGTAAAAAACATTATAACTCACTAGTGAGTTATAGAATTTTTTTTTAATTTTATTGGTTGAGTTGCTTTGTTCTTAAAAAAGTTTTTATTAAAAAAAAAAGATCGTGTTCTATAGAACAAATAAATTCATGTTCCTATTGCTTGCTCATTTCATGCAACTTCTTATTTAAATAGATAATTTTAACTCGTACGTGTTTAATAAATAAAACTTTCACTCATATATAACTTTTTTTTTATCTACTAGATAAAATGAGTTTTTGTTGTTATTTTATTCACAAGTGTGTTGAAAAACGTCGTATGATACACGTGTGTATTGATGATTACCGTCCTCGGCTCTCTTAAGACCCTCGCCTACGGCTCGAGTCTCAATGGCGCCTCGGCGGTAATCACCAATGTTACACACTAGTACCATAATGTACTATTATTTGATTCTAACACTTTAAAATGTGGCCGAAACGTAATATTAAATTAATAAAAAACTGACAAGTGGCAAAACGAATCGCAACAAAATTTGAACTTGAAGTTTTACGGGCAGGTTTTCAAATTTGACAAGTACATTAACAATCTGTTTTTTTTTTTATTGCAGGAGTTCAGCAGACAGGCAGACGGTCTACTTGATGGAAAGCGGTTACCATCGCCTATGGAAATTTGCAACACCAAAGGTGCTACAAATACGCTGCTGCTCTCTTATGAGAGACTGGAACCGGGTCACTAATGCCGGAACACAACTCAAGGTTGTTATGGCGACATACTTTAGACCACGGGTGGTAGCCAACCAGTCGGGCAAATGCCCTACCACCTGGCTGTGGGTTGTTTTGTCGCCTCTTACGACAGGCCGCCCGGCCTTGGGAAATTGTATTCTTTCTCCGTTCCTGCACGAATAAAAATCAAGCAATCTGCCCGTAAAACTGCAGTTAAAAATTATGATTTGGTTAGGTTAGGTACATTTTATTGAATACATTTTTTATTTAAACATTTTATTTTATCAAACAAAAAAACTGAGTTCGATTCGAAACCAAAAAACGCATCTATAGTATTACTCTAAAATTATACCGCCTCTCACCACGTCTAGTCTAATGATATGCCGCTCCTCCACGCGCTCGTAACGCTTTTTCGTGACACAAAATTCCTAAGACTTATTGAAGTGAAACTTCTATATAAACGGAGGTTATATAGAAGTTTCATTTCAATCATTAAATCGCATTTAACACTGTAAAAACGTAGTTAAACTATCATTTTTTGATAGAAATATATACATTTTTTTCTTTTGATGAAAGAATGACTAAACAGATATACAATGCAAAAGTGGATGGATGCAGAAGTCGTGGAAGGCCACGGCACACCTTCCATGATCAAATTGATCGTGTACTAGCAGAAGGTGATGTCAGGAGCCTTAAGAACAGACGAGCGTGCATGACAAGAGCTATGAATGTCAAAGAGGCAAGTGAGGTGTGTAAGAATAAGCCTAAATGGCACTCTGTTGTTCGTGCCTACCCCGCAAGGGAACTGGCGTGAAGTTATGTATGTATGTATGTATATACAATTTTGAGCAATAGGTATGTGTGTTTTTATTTCACTATTTGACATTTCGGCCGAATACCGAATAGCGAATAGCCGAATATTCGTCACATCTCTAGTATGTATATATTATGTAGCCAAATAACACAAAAACATTTGTCATCTTGAAGTAACCCTTCATACTCCCAACTTCGTAAATCTGGATAAACGTCGGGGCTTGAAGCGATTTTTCCACTGAATTATAAATTTATAAATTTCCATTGTCAACCTTAGTGTATTATGTAAATTTACAATTTTCCCCACGATCTCGTGTGGGATTACCGTTTGTATGTATAGGCTGATCACTTTAGTACAAACAGGTTACTCTAATAGGATGTTATGGAAATTCGTTTCAAAAGCTTCTAAAACCTTACCTGTATTTATTATCAACACGCGTAGGGAAGATTATTTTTTTATAGGTCCTAGTTAGCCCTGCTATTTCCCTTGACTTAGTCAATGTCTTGTAATTTTTTTACACCTTGGGTTACACTTTTGGAGTTTTAGTAAGGATCCGTAATTTTTTGAAAATATAATATAACCTATGTCAATCGGGGATAGTGTAGCTTGCCAACAGTGAAAGATTTTTTAAAATCGCTTCAGTAATTTTGGAGATTACCCCCTACAACGTCACAAACTCACAAACTTTACCTAAGTGTACCGTACACGGCGGGATCGGTAATCCGACGGCACAAACCCACAAGGTAAATTTTGGTACTTATATGCTAGGTACTCCAGCCGGCGGTGGAGGGAACAGGAACAAGGGGAACACTAATCTGTCAGTATTTTAAGGGAGGGCGCCCCTTGAGAGGAAATATATAAAATATCCTACCAATCTACTACTACAAGAGAAACACTACGGGGAATAGATAAATGTCTGTCCAAATACACCCGCGCCTCGTTCTTTTCCGACACAACTCCCTGAGTATATTATCTTCACTATTATAATGTTCCACACACTTGCAAATACGTGAAATTCGCAATAAATAATTCAATATTAAATATATTGCGCGAGAGCAATTACCGTGCGTCTTCAATGCAAATCCCGGCATACCCGCTTTTCGACGCGATAAAAAAAGTACCGCGTAACAATCGAAAACCGGCGCTCAATATCTATATTTCGAACAATTATGTTAGTCACAGTTTCAAGTTGAATGGGTTCGCAATAGAAAAACAACTATTTCATATTTACGAACATAATCATCTATTTCCTTTACCATAATACGTAACAAAACACTTAGTTAGCATGGCTTTTACTTACATTTTAACAAGCGGTTCACAAGTTAGCCCCTACAACTTAGTCATAGACTCTTTAACTATATTCCTCCTTTTCCAATTTGTCTTATTCGCAATTATCAGGGCACTTATGTCTACTTGCACGTTTCCAACAGGATAAAGGCTGTTTTTTAGGTTTAGAGGTCGAAACATCAATGATCAAGTGTATCTCACGGTAACGATTCAATTATCTTTTTTTGATACCCTCTATTAAAAATAAAAACAGTGTTACCAGCCGGCAAACACAGGCTATTATTTACTGATAAAAGCAAATATAAGACTGTTGTTGGATGCAAGCTAACAATTAGTATAGAAGTACCTATAGATAACATTTAGTGGTCAGTACCGAATTTTTGTTTTTAAATAGTGTACATGGCAGCTCTCTAAGAGACTTCGGATGCTTGTTGTATACGAAGGGGCCCATGCAAAAGATACTTTTGCGCATTAATGCCGTAATTGAGTTGATGGTGCAGACTCTAAATTCATCACGTCTGTTACGTGGAAAGACCTCCGAGCGCTGACTAAGTAGGCATGGATTGGTTTTGACAAACATAGTATTTTTATTCATTCATTTTACTCTTCAATAAAAAGCTAGTTTTTTTAGAATTTAAAAGCTTTTTATACTACATTTTCAATGGGCAATCGTAATTCCCAGTATTTCGCGATAACATACATACATATCTTCACGCCAGTTCCCTTATTCTTACACACCTCACTCGCTTCTTTGACATTCATAACTCTTGTCATGCACGCTCGTCTGTTCTTAAGGCTCCTGACATCACCTTCGCGATAACTCTAGTATTATATAATTTCACAAGCAAATTTTCCTCGGCTTTAACAAAAAGGCTTTCCATTGGACGTTTGGGGGAACACTATAATCCTGGCAACGCTCACAATCCACCCAAATTCAGTTTTGTTTTATTTGACTAAACAATATATCTTCGGTTACAAGATGCAATATATCTGTTTTTGTTTCGCCCTTACGAGTGGTATGTCGTAAATCTCGTAGGATTTTATTCCAACATTCACGATGTGGTAATGAAATGGCTTCTTTTGTTCCTTGTAGGGTCTTATCCAAACTAATACATAAAAGTGTATGAGAGTTAATTTCCGACGTTTCGGCTACTTTTCAAAAACCGTGACACGGAAGCCAAAGATGTCAACCTACCGCCAACTTGTTCATTTTTATTATTGCGTTTTAATTTTTGTTAATGGTTATTTAAATTAAATTAGAGAGAGAGAGAGAGATAACACTTTATTGCACACCAAAATATACAATAATAATTACAAAAACAGACCAGATTTACAATATTTTTCTAGGCAATACAATAGGCGGCCTTATCGCTCAAAGCGATCTCTTCCAGGAAACCTAAATCAAAAACAAATTTGAATCAGGCGTTGTAGGTGGTGCAGGGAAAAGGCAATACATACATAAATACTCAAACTAATTTAACAAATAAATATACATATATATATATATATATATATATATATATATATATATATATATATATATATATATATATATACATAGTCATAAATATACACGTGTACAATAATATATTTCAAAATACATAAGTTATTATGATAAATGTATTAGCATGATTATGTTATGGTAATCAGATATAGCTATTTATGCTCCTTAAATTAGGCTCCTATATAGTATATACATACATACATACATAACTTCACGCCAGTTCCCTTGCGGGGTAGGCACGAACAACAGAGCGCCATTTAGGCTTATTCTTACACACCTCACTTGCTTCTTTGACATTCATAGCTCTTGTCATGCACGCTCGTCTGTTCTTAAGGCTCCTGACATCACCTTCTGCTAGTACACGATCAATTTGATCATGGAAGGTGTGTCGTGGCCTTCCACGACTTCTGCATCCATCCACTTTTGCATTGTATATCTGTTTAGTCATTCTTTCATCATGCATTCTTTCCACATGCCCGAGCCACCGGAGCATTCCTTTCCTTACCTTCACCCCGACACTCTCTTTCAGACCAACTCTCTTTCTTACTTCGGTATAACTATGTACTCAATGTCTTTATATAATGCATGCTGTGTTAGCACTAAGAAGGCCAGTCAGCAACCATATTATCTGTGCTCTAGTTTTGTTTAAAAGTAAGCTGAGTTGGCCAGTTTGCGAACCAAACTAAAAAAAACTATGTGCACGTTAGGTCATAAAATTGCCTAAGTAGCGAATGCTTTTCGGTCAGGATTCGAATCCGCGCCCCTTGAGTTCGGGTCGCGGATGCGATAACCATTAAGCTACCACGGCGTAATAAAATTAATGTAATACTTATTTTGCTACATTTATAATATTTACATTTTTTTTACTGCTGAAGCTCAGCTCAGTAGACAGGCAAAAGGCCCAACTATGAAGGAAAGTGGTTACTTTCGCCTATGGACATTAACAATACCAGTGGTACTGCCAATGCGCTGACGGCTTTGAAGGAGAAACTGGAACCTTACCACTGATGCCGGAACACAACTCAAAGTGTTATGGTGGCATACTCTAGACCAGGGGCAGTAGCCATCCAGTCGAGCAAATACCCTACGAGCTGGCTGTGGGTTGTTCTGTCGCCTCTTACGACAGGCCGCCCCAACGCAGGAAGGCTTGTTATTTGACTGCTCCATAACTCAAAACAATACTGTAGGGATATTTAAAGTAATGTTTGTTAAAGTATTTTTTAAATTCTACAAAAAAAAATCAGAATTTCCCTCTTTGTAGTTTAAAAGTTAAAGAGGGGTCACAATTGTTACGACTTTTGGACACAATTATGTACATGGAAAAAAATTCACCCTCAATTACACGCATGGCCACCCCAAAATGTCAGTTCTTTCGCGATTTTACTAACCATTCTTTAAGTACATACTACAGTTTTGTATCAAATATTATTAAGTAGTTTCAGAGATAAATATAAGACCAGACCAAGACCGCTCAAAGTGCATATATTTTTAAAAGTAAACTGAAAGCGTTCCTGTACGAACACCAGAGGCAGCAAGCAGATCTCGCACTTGATACAAGCGCCTTTTAGTAAGCCTAGTGAGTCTTTTTTATTGTTCTATTTAATTTAATTTCTTTTTGTTCGTAATACCTATTATTATTTTTCAAAATCATTATTTTCAAATTTCAATAATTATTACATAACATATTATGCACTTATATTAAATTATTCAAAATATGTCTATTCTTTGTTTCATGCTGTTCTAATTATAAATAATATTAAATGTTCCGTAGTTATTTTATTATTTTTTCTTCTGTGAAGGTGACGTTACTGCCTGGCACTAACGGAAGACCAGCGTTGGTTGTGATCAACCAGCATTTGCTGAGTTAGGGCCTGTTTAGAGTTAGTTAAGTTTTGGATTTTATTAAACTGCTTATGTATATTTTAATAATTTTAAATAACTCTAAATAAACATTATTTTCTTTCTTTCTTTCTTTCTTTCAAGACAGACGAACCGAGGGAATAACAAAGAGACAGACAGACGTTACAAAACTAAGGATTCCGTTTTTACCAAAACTACGGAACCCGCAAAGAACAGATTTAGCATCATAATTATAACTAGTGGTCGCCCGTGGTCGAAATTTGACCATAATAATTAATTTAAATTATAAGTTTGAACATTATCAAGGTTCTGTTGTCAAAGACTATACTTCTATAATCACATATTTCGCCAAGGCTACACTATTAATTTGACTTTAACAATAAACAAAAGAGTTTACATGCGTGTGTGTGTCAAATACATGGTAGTGCGTGTAATGTTTTTTTTTTATTATTTAATGTGCAAAATTTCATACTCCTCCTTCCGTGCAATTTTCTTAAAAAGGGGTGCAAAGTTTTTGCTTCACGTATTAATAATATATAGATGATAAAAGCATCCTAAAAATTACTTAACTTCTTTAAACTTAATTTTTAAAGCAAGCCTCATTTCATTCATTTCATTTCAAACACACGCATCGATGACTTTCCCCATTAAAAAGATCCACATCATCCCCATCGAAAGTCCATGATTAATTACACAATATCAGCACTTTCTGGATCTATAATTAGTAATAAAAAATCACAATTGCCACAAAAAATAGCTGAGGAGTACAAAAGCCCATTAGCGCCTTATCAAAACACCTTTGTACCGGTACAATGGGAGACCCTAGAGACCCCGCTGATATCTGTGAAAATATTACTTGCCAAGCAATCTTGAACTTTAGCCCAGTGTGATAAATGTTAATAATATCATATTATGTATTGAATAGGGATTCCAATTCGCAGATGTTTATAATAAAGGTTCGAAATTTCAAGACTTTCTTTAAATTTATTATTTTATTGACATTGTCATTCTTATGTTAGCCATCGAAATTATTATCGGTATATTATTGCAAAACTAGTAATTAAATAATTCGTCTTTAAACAAAGCCTATCTTCTTCATTGCACCAATCCGCCACAGGTCTAAGCGAAAGGATCTCATTTGAAAATAGAGTTAAAAATACATAATCAAGTTAAATCGTTTCTCTTACGCACATTAGGAATGTGGAATGAACTTTCAGCTGAAATGAGCCCACGGCGTTATAATATGAGTGTTTCGAAAAAAAATATCATAAAAGCCCTTCCAGTCCGGCAGCATACTGGTAGCACCTTTAACGTTAGAATTTTCCATAGGCGACTATAACCACATTCCATCAGATAGACAAAAAAAACAAACAATGAAAGTTATCATTTTTTCACATCGGGAGACGAACTTGTCCAGATTATGATAAATTAAATATGTTACATTAAATTCATAATTGTATCAAAGACACACAGACTACAGAGTAACAGCCATGATTTTCTCTAAAATGAATAATAATTTAAGAATAAATCTATCCATCCGTGCAAGAACAGAGAAAGAATACAAATTCCTGCGGCCAAGCGGCGTGTTGTAAGATGCAACATAACATAACATAATCCACAGCCAGATGGTAAGGCATTTGCCCGTCTGGATGGCTACCACCCACGGTTTAGAGCATGCCGCCATAACAAGGTTGGAACACAAACTTGAGTTGTATTCCGGCATTAGTGGTCAGGTTACCGGATGGGACGCCGTCTCCTCCTTCTGCGAGCGCGTTATGCTTGCGAAGGAGGAGGCGGAGCGGGAGTCCCGCCAAAGGAGGACGCGCCGACGCCGGAGGGCGGATTTCGACCTTCGGCCATCGTAAGCGGACGGCACGGGTGGGGCCCCTTGGGGTATAGGGGTTCTCACTCACCCGCATATGCCGTCGAGATGAGAGCGCGAGTGTTCCGCGCGCGCTCATCTCTCCTCCCGTGGGGCGCGTTACAGACCGCCCCACGCCAAAGAGAGCATGATGATGCCGGAGGATGAGTCCCCGGCAATGGGAGAGGCCTCGTGAGGGGGGCCCACGCCTGCCAGGGCTGCGGAGAGGCTAGGTCATATACCCGTAGCCCTGGCATAAGGCGAAGGACGGAACACCCAGGGGTTTTAGTGGGTATCCCTAACCGGGGGTGGCAACAGCATGGCACCAGTTCTGACTGGGCATGCTGGTGCCACCCCCGATCTGGCGAATCCCACACACAGGTCGCGAATATCCCCCCAAGGTTCTGCCCTTGTCGCGGCTTATGGTCCTCAAGCGGATTTCCCCTGGTCAAAAAAAAAAAAAAAAATAGTGGTCAGGTTCCAGCCCCATCTACGACTCCGGCAGCACATTAGTAGCACCTTTAGTGTTGCAAATGTTTATAGGCGACGGTAACCACTTTCCATCACAGTTGGGCCGTCAGCCTGTCTGCTGTACTCAAGCAATAAAAAAATATTAACAGATTAAAATAGGTATAAAGAAAACAATGTAGTATCACACAAAATGTTGTGGTACATAGTAACGTACTGCTTTCGCCAATTCAAAACTCACTCTAGCCACCGCTTTTTCAAACATTTATCACATATGCAAGTAATTAGTAAGTTTTCTTATCATTTTTGACGACTAAAAATATTCCACAAGTCTAGATAAGTATGAATATTGAATTTGATTTATTCCTCAGTACATTGTACGATGACCACCCTCAATTATTTATTAGTTACGATTGCACTCGATCGTTGTATAGTGGCATGTAAAATATATCACCGACTCTATCAGTCACATTGCTGTCATATATTATTTTGTGTTTCTGCTTTCATTTATTCTCTCTAGATGCCCAAACAACTTTAACATTCCTTTTTCAACTCTTGTCCATCCTATTTCAATCCTCAACCTTCCCCTATCACACCGTTTCTTATCATATCACTTACATTAACCTTATATATACATCTCAACGTTCTCATTTCAACTGCGTTTATCCTACTTTCATACTTCTGCCATACCCAACTTTCACTGTAATACATTAGCGTTGATACTAACACCTCGGACATAGATGGATGGATGGACGAATGTGAACATTTTTGCCAAAATGATAACGGAAATCTAAAAATGGTTAATATGTAAATTGTATCCGTGCAGGAACGGAGAAAGAATACAATTTCCTGCGGCCGGGCGGCCTGTCGTAAGAGGCTACAAAACAACCCACAGCTAGGTGGTAGGGCATTTGCCCGACTGGATGGCTACCACCCCTGGTCTAAAGTATGTCGCCAGAACAACCTTGAGTTGTGTTCCGGCATTAGAGACCAGGTTTCAGTCTCCCTTAAGAGAGCAGCAGCGCATTTGTAGCACCTTTGGTGTTGTAAATGTCAATAGGCGATGGTAACCGCTATCCATCAAGTGGGCCGTCTGCCTGTCTGCTGAACTCCTGCAATAAAAAATAAAAGAAAAGGTTCGAAAAGTCGAGATTCTTTTTTTATAATATCGTGGCATGGGAACATCCTTAATGTTAAGATGTTAAGATGTATAAGATAATTTCCGTTTTTATTGAGGAAATCGTTAAGAGAAAACCTAATGTTCCCGAAAGGATATGAGAACAAAAAGTTATATTACTTTTTCGGCGAATAATCAAGATTAATACACGAGTGTGTATGAAACTGAACCTAAATAATTTAAAACCTAAATAGAATTCGCTATCTCGCTCGCTCATTACATCTTTGAAGATATAAATTGACCACATACACTTCCGACAAATCTATACTCTTCACTTACGACAAATCTGTATTCTTCACTTACAACAAAGCTGTACTCTTCACTTACGACCAATCTGTATTCTTCACTTACTACATATCTGTATTCTTCACTTACGACCAATCTGTATTCTTCACTTACAACAAAGCTGTACTCTTCACTTACGACAAATCTGTATTCTTCACTTACAACAAAGCTGTACTCTTCACTTACGACAAATCTGTATTCTTCACTTACAACAAATCAGTATTCTTCACTTACGACAAATCTGTATTCTTCACTTACAACAAAGCTGTACTCTTCACTTACGACAAATCTGTATTCTTCACTTACAACAAATCAGTATTCTTCACTTACGACAAATCTGTATTGTTCACTTACAACAAATCTCTATTTTTTGCTTACGGCAAATCTGTATTTTTCGAATCTTAACAATAATATTTATATTTCTTTGATTACAACCTCAGACAAAATGTAAGTGTAGACGGAGCCTACGTAAACAAGAACTACAGACGAAGTGAAAAATTTCTTAAATAATTGTGTATGTAAATTTATATAGTACCTTAGATCATATAAACGTCTATAACTCAATGTATAGTACTTTTATTTGTGCAGGAACGGAGAAATAATACAATTTCCTGCGGCCAGACGGCCTGTTGTAAGAGGCGACAAAACAACCCGCAGCTAGTTGGTAGGATATATTCCCGTCTGGATGGCTACCAACTTACCAACTAGAGTATGCTGCCATAACAATCTTGAATTGTGTTCCGGCATTAATGGTCAGGTTCACTCCCTTTAGAGAGCAATAGTGCATTTGTAGCATCTTTGGTGTTGCAAGTGTCCATATGCGATGATAACCGCTTTCAATCAATCAATCAATATCTTTATTTGCAAGAATGTCATTTATATAGGTGTTATACAATTATAAATGCACAGTACATTCTACAATCACACAGTGGTATACAAAATTACTTAAAAACTAAAATTAAATTTACTTAAATGAAGGTTTTTTTAATGCTTGCAATATATAAACCGCTCAACGGAACGTATCGGTGTCGCGTGTGACAAGTGACGTTAGTGACATTGGCGGCACCAAACCAACAGTTACAAATCTTCAAATTCGAATATGGAGCGAGCGATGAGTTTACAAATAATTTAATTGCAAGCCTATTTTATTATAAACTAGCGGCCCCGGCAGACGTTGTCCTGCTCTGAAAAAATAAAAATCTAGGACCCGATCTCAGCGCCGCCTACCGGTTCTAATTGCGAATCTAAACCATCCGGGAACCCACTCAAACACACAAAAACAAAATCACCAAAATCGGTCCAGGTGAGTAGGAGGATTCTAGAACCCGATCTCAGCGCCGCCTATCGGTTCTAATTATGAATCTAAACCATCCGGGTACCTTACTCAAACACACAAAAACAAAATCACCAAAATCGGTCCTGGTGATTAGGAGGATTCTACAACTCGATCTCAGCGCCACCTACTGGTTCCAACGAGATAAAAAGTATCCTATGTCCGTCTCCTGGTTCGAAGCTTTCCTTACCTTCACCCCGACACTCTCTTTCAAAAAACATATGTAGTATATCTACACGTGGTTAGCACCTATATGGTTACTGCTAATACATTCACCGGAAACCATTCCACATTTCCGTACTGATTTGAATAGTGTGTTATTGTGACGCACTAAGGCGCGATTGGCATCCTATTCTAAGATCAGCATATTTTATGGCAGGTTCCTATACATTACAGACCGTCCATTTGCCTAACTATCGGTTAAAATTTGACATAAGCTCCATGTACATAAATGTGTCTCAAAGTCGTAACAATTGTGACCCCGCTAACTTTTAAACTATGAAGAGATAAATTATGAAAAAAATAATTGTAGAATTTCAAAAATATTTTACACAAATATTAGCAAATATATATTAGAAGCACGTGAGGTATGTAAGGATAAGCCTGAACGGCGCTCTGATGTTCGTGCCTACCCCGCTCCCTTGCGTGGCGTAAAGTTATGTATGTATGTACAAATATTAGCAGTGCTGTAAATAGCCTTTTATGCGCCCTATACGAGCTTCTATAACTGCGCCCTTGTTTTTTTTTAAATATTATAGGTACCCTACCTAGAGCAATGATATGTATAAGCCTACTTTATTTAATTCAGGGTGATAAAATAACGCACAAGGACCTTGCTGTTGTTGGACCAATTATCTAATATTTTGAAAGAAAATCTATTTTTTTAAAGAACTAGAACACAAATACGCTCGTGCGCTGCTACAAAAAAGGAGCGCGATGTTTGGACTAATTTAACAGACGTTTTTGATAATACTGGCATGTAGGTACGTATGTGTTGGAATCGAGGACTAGGGGCGCAGCGGAAACTTATCAGGACAAAACCGTAAAAATAATAGTCCTGCCTGATCTTTTTTTTTTATTGCGGGAGATCAGCAGACAGGCAGACGGCCCACTTGATGGAAAGCGGTTACCATCACCTATGGACATTTGCAACACCAAATTTGCTACAAATGCGCTGCTGCTCTCTTAAGGGAAGCTGGTCACTAATGCCGGAACACAACTCAAGGTTGTTATGTTGACATACTTTAGACCAGGAGTGGTAGCCATCCAGTCGGACAAATGCCCCACCACCTGACAATGATCTGGCCATTCTTGCGCCCCCCAGAGTCTACGCCTTGTGTCTGGGCACCGGTGGCACCGCCCTATTTACGGTACTGATTATTAGTTTAAATATCCCTAGAGTACTTTTTTGAGAGATGGGGCAGTCAAATAATGAGCCTACAAGTTCCATAGAAGTAATGTCAAAATTTAACCGATAATAGGGCAAGTGAATTCAAATTAAATTCAAAAGTTTTTATCCGAAATAAGTTCCACTGGGAAACAATTTTTGAAGGTCTACATGTATGACAAAATTTAAATTTACTGCCTATACTATGTACACCGCTTCGCAACGTGTTATCGCTGTTTAAAGGAGAAGAAACGGCAAGAAACTCCAGCAACACGTCTAGCACTTTTTTTTTATCAAAATTATTTATCTATACCAGGCTCCAGGCTTTTTTTAATACATATAGAAGCTGTATTACAATTTACTTTTCAAAGACTGAATGGAGTTGTAACATGCAAAAAATATTGTTACGGTCATAATAATGACATACTAAGAATTCTACAGAAGATAGTGTAAAAGGCTGGAGTATGAATAGTAAGATACAGAAACCGGCCATTACCCGGCTTCACTTTGAGAGTCGGAGACTCCGTCTTTCTATTAATGGTCTAAGATTAAAACGAAGTATTTATTCAGTGGGAGTTTTTGGCGGGAACTGAAAGGAGACGTTGTGCTGTGCAGTTTGATTTTCTAAAAATGTGTAAAATTACTCTAAAACGAACAATAGTAGTAGGATATTGATAGTTTTTGAGTAGTAATTATGTGTTTTTGGGAGAAATGTGAACTATATAGCCAAATGTGGCCTTTCGAGTTTTCACAAGAACTCTGTTGAATGACGTCGATTGTAGCCTACAATACAACGGCGCCTGGCTTAAAGGCCTAGTTGCCAAGCCTTAAACATAAAAAAAAATATATTCAGTGACTTTCTATTAATCAAAAATTTATAGCATTCTTATACAACTATGAGGGAATTACTTAGCGGCACACGCAAGAGCTGCGTGTCACGGAGATGAATATGTGCGGAAAGACCGTATTAGGAACTCCCGCAGTAGTCTTCATGTCCGTGATATAGCAGGCAAACTGCAAGAGACTCGCTTACACTGAACCGGGCATGTTTTACGCAGACCGGCTAAATACATGGGGATGAAATGTCTAGCTACGCCGCCTCCATCAGCTCCCGGTCGAAGAAGAAGGCCCAAGAAATGTTTGGCTTTGACTTTATGAACGATGACATGCCTACCAAGGGTCTCAAAACAGGGAATGCTGAAGACCGCGCGAAGTGGCGAAGAAAAAATAGGAAAGCAGACCCTGGGTGGCGTTGGAGCAAAGGTTCCGACCGCGCCCTCATGCATCAAGGGAGCAGAGGGGTCTTCACCCCTGACGTCGAAGTGAGTTAGCTCTTCCAGGGGCTTTCTCAGGCACTTATTGCGCTAGGATCGGCGTGGGCGAACTACGTTCTAAGTCTCATGCCTTTCCGGCCATAAGCGCGGGGCATCGTAGGAGGGTGGTTTTAGTGGGTATTAGCCATTAGGGCTCGAGTCTCCACACAAGCCGGTTGATTACTGTTTGGATTGCCTCTTCTGGGAATGCCTCCATGATCGACTATGGTCTAATCCCTTGCAAAGGACCCGGTATTGTGCGTAATTAGCATTTCCCCCGCCTGAAAAAAAAAAACGTTCCGACCGCGGTCAGCGTGGGCGTAACTACGTTCCAAGTCTCACGCTCTTCCTGCCATAAGCGCGGGGCACATGGGAGGAGGGTGGCTTTAGTGGAGTATTGAGTTTTCGAGTCTCCACACAAGCCGGCGATTTGACACTGCTGCCCATTCGTGGTGTCACCTCTCGTCGCTTTGGTCTAATCCCTAGTAAAGGACCCGGTAGTGTGCGAAATGCATTTTCCCCGCCTCAAAAAAAAAACGTTCCGACCGCAACCGGGTTTTTTTTTTTGTATTGAATAGTTTCGCGTTTAACTGACATTGCACCTGACGTCAGGCGGAAATGCAGTCTAAGGTGGAGCACGTTTACCTAGAAGATACCTATTCACGCGAGACTTGAAGACACCTAGATTGTATTCTTCAGGAAAAACAGACGACGGTAAAGAGTTCCACTCTTCAGCGGTGTGTATGATGAAAGAGGAAACATAGCGTTTCGTCCGCTTCGTTGGTATTTCCACCATATATCGGTGGCGTGAGGGCGTACGTCTGCTTGTCCAGTGCTAGAATGGTGAGGGAGGAACCAATTCATGTAATTCCGTGGCACACTCCCCGAAGTGTATCCTATAGAATACTAGACATTTAAATCATATACTTTGTAGATTTCAAATTAATCTACGGGCACCGTGTTTCGTACAAATAAAAATATTTATATTTGAACTTCAAATAGAACAAAGTTCAAAGAGATTTTTGAAAAACTTGCAAATCCACGAACACTTTCGAATTTAGTCTCATAATATCGCAGAGAATAAACTTCGACGTTAAAATCGTAAATCTACTTTAGAACTGGGATTATCTTGATAAATCGAGTTGGCTAACAAAATGCTTAAATTCGGACCGCATTTGATGGATATTTTGGATAGAGATTTTGGCGGGAATTTAAAGAATTTTGTTTTATTTATTTATTTAAGGCACGCCAACAGCACACATATTAATATGTTACATTACAAATCGTTTATTATAAAAGTTCTGATGTGTGGACCTATTAAAGAAGTGCACAGCAGCAACAATTCAAATGTTAATTTCTAGTAATTTAATTAATTAATGTCAATATTCTGCATTTTTTTTTTATTGCAGGGTTCAGCACACAGGCAGACGACCCAACTGATGGACAGTGGTTACCATCGCCTATGGACATTTGCAACATCAAAGATGCTACAAATGCGCTGCTGCTCTCTTAAGGGAGACTGGAACTTGGTCACTAATGCCGGAACACAACTCAAGGTTGTTATGGCGACATACTTTAGACCAGGGGTGGTAGCCATCGGTGGTAGTCGGGCAAATGCCCTACCACCTGGCATATATTATGCATTATTATTATTGTTGTTGTGTTGTTATTATATATTTTTTTGCTTGCAGTGCTTTTAATAACTGTTACATTTATTTAATTGCATATGTTTCTTGACATCTCTAATATGATGTGGTAATTGTAGATTACAATTCAAAATCTCTCAATTTACTACATTTTATTTTCATGTTGGCAGACGCGACAGAATTTTTTACTGTGTTTGATAAATTTTATTACATGTAAAACTTTAAATATAATCTAATATATAAAATATTGTCTAAAATTTCCAAACAATAATGTAGTAAATTCTTGTCATTCATAACATATCTATATATTACATACGTTGAGCAAAACACAGCAAAAACTTTGTACCCCTTTTTACGAAAATTGCGCGGACGGAGGTGTATGAAATTTCACTTATAGTTTATACAGAGAAGGAGTGCAGAATGCTAATTTTTTTAATTATGCATAAAAAATACATTAAATCAATAAAAAACATTACACACACTACCATGTATTTGACACACACACGCATATATACTCTTTTGTTTATTGTTAAAGTCAAATTAACAGTGTACCTTAGTGTGCCTTGGCGAAATCTGGGATTATAGAAATATAGTTTTTGACAACAGAACCTTAATAATGTTCAAATTTATAATTTAAATTAATTATTAGGGTCGAATTTCGACCACGGGCGACCACTAATTTATTTAAAATTAATCAATGACTTCAATCCGCTATCGGTTGTCCCAATTTGCGAAGTTTCTTATACTGTAAAATTGTTGGAGGGATGGCGAGGTGTTCTAAAAATGTTTATGTACAGTGAGTGGATGAAAATTAAATGTTCCTAATCCGTATGGTTCTCTGATTATAAGTATTATGACCAGTGGCTGTTCTTTTATACCATAAACCCTTCTGAGTTGTTGCTAGTATTACACAACCGTCAAACAAACACACATTTTCTTTATCTTTTTCTTCTTTACATAGCATAAAACAAAGTTGCTTTCCGCGTCTGTCTGTACCTATCCACTAACGCCTTCTAAACAATGCAACGGATTTTTAAACGGTTTCACACCAGAGGCGGTTCTAGCCCATGTAGTGTACGTGTGCAATCAGTACCCTGGGGCCCTATAGTAGGTGCGCGGTCCAAATTGTATAATTACAGTACCATGTTTACCTTTAAATAGAAATTCAGGTGCAAATGGTGCAATTTTAAACGATGTCGGGAAAAAATACGTTCAAAGATCAAATTTAATTTTACTTTCTAGTCTATGTGCACTGCTTCGCAACGTGTTATTGCTGTTAAGGAGGTGGAAGCAGCAAGAAACTCCCCAGCAACACGTCTAGCTAAAAGTTGATTAACTCAAACTTTTTTTATTAATTCTATATATGTTACACAAGTAGTTTTCGAAGAATTGATGAAGTTGCAGCATACATACATACATAACTTCACGCCAGTTCCCTTGCGGGGTAGGTACGAACAACAGAGCTCCATTTAGGCTTATTCTTACACACCTCACTTGCTTCTTTGACATTCATAACTCTTGTCATGCACGCTCGTCTGTTCTTAAGGCTCCTGACATCACCTTCTGCTAGTACACGATCAATTTGATCATGGAAGGTGTGTCGTGGCCTTCCACGACTTCTGCATCCATCCACTTTTGCATTGTATATCTGTTTAGTCATTCTTTCATCATGCATTCTTTCCACATGCCCGAACCACCGGAGCATTCCTTTCCTTACCTTCACCCCGACATTCTCTTTCAGACCAACTCTCTTTCTTACTTCGGTATTACGAACGCGAATAAAATAATATATATATATATATGACCTGGCAAATGACCGGTCGGTAAGATGTATTAATAGGCCATTAATAAACAAAGGTTACTTACTACACATATATACTTAAACATATTTTGAAAATAAAACTGCATATCAACAAAATACTTGTCAAGTTGCCGCCAAAAACTCTTTCTTTTCAACAAAGAATAAGATTACCAGTGATAAATAAAATATAAGGGTAATTTAGTTTAAATGTAAGGGCCCTTATACACATTTGGGTAAGAAAACAGAAAAAAGGAAGACGTATCTACGTTTTAGAGGGGAATAGAACGAACGTTTTATGTCGGATGCTATGAAATATTTATCACGGCGGAAGAGTTGGTACACTGTAAGTCAAAAAAAACAGACCTCGATGTTTTTCAAAAGGTTTTTTAATATACAGCTGCGTATTCATAAATTTAAGTCTGTGTCTATGTACTTACATCGGCAGATTTATTAAGTGCTTTCTTTAAGTTAGTTTTCCGGGAAGAAATCGCCTAGTGTTTTGTTATTGTAAATATGCATTTTTTATTGCTTTTTTGGTTTACGACGATTTATATTTGATACTAAGAAATATTGATTACAGTTTAAAGAGTTGATACACTGTAAGCCAAGGCAAGGGACAACCTTCTTGAGTATAACAGTTAGTTACTATTTTTTATTCACTCTACGTGCGGCCTTCAGCATCTACTATTGTAAGATCATTGGCAAGCATTTCGTGCTTCGCGACATCAAGCCACTATTTCTTAAGCTTACATCTTTTGCCAAGACCTCGCGTGGCCAAGACGTAGGGGACTTTTGCTTTGTTTGTTTGTCTGCTATTATACACGAAAATATTTAAAAGCAAGAAAATATATAATTTGGTAATTTTCCAAGGCCAAAAGTGTACAGCCGTAGCACTGAGATACTCGCTGAATGTTTCATGTGCGGCATTGAATGGAATTCAATTTGAAGAACGAGCCGCTCCCCTCCACCTTTTTAAAAAATTGGTTTTAACAATAGACACAAACTTTATGCAAGGGTTTATTTATGTTTTAATAAGGTGTATTACCTCCACGTGCCCTTATTACGGATTCTAATCGGTTCCGCATAGATTTTATTAGGGTTATTAAAAGATCTTGCGGAATATTGTCCCATTCTTCTGAAAGTGCTGTTCTTAGTGCTGCCACTGTCGTGGGCAAAGGGTTTCTCGCATATACAGCTCTTTTTAAATTGTCCCAAACATGCTCAATGGGATTAAGATCCGGGCTGCGTGCTGGCCAATTCATTGTACGTATCCCAACCTCTTCGCAATATTGTCGAACTTGTGCAGCAGCGTGCGGCCGGGCATTATCCTGCATTAAAGTAAAATTTTCGCCTATGAATCCCATGTAAGGCACCACGTGATCTTCTAAGATCTCTGTTATGTAGCGATGTGCAGTCAAACCCCCTCTATTACCGTTTTGACGGACCATGTCTATGAACACAAGTTCTGTTCGCCCGTTCATCGATATGCCACCCCAGACCATACACGAACCGCCTCCAAAAGGAACACGCTCCTCAATGCAACTTTGAGCATATCGCTCCCCACGTCGACGATAGACTCTTCTGCGACCATCTGCACCATATAAACATGTCCTACACTCGTCCGTGAACAATACGGAGGTCCATTGCTCTTCTGTCCAATTCAGGTGATCACGCGCAAATCTTAAGCGAGCTTGTCTGTGAGCTACAGACAACTTTGGACCATTTGCTGGTCTAAAAGGGGTGATATCCGCTTCCTTTAACCTTCTTCTTATTGTTCGTGCACTCACGTTTACTCCACGCACTTCATTAAGCTCTGTTTTGATGTTAACAGACGTGAGGAAACGATTTCGCAGGGAAGTTGTAACAATAAATCGGTCATCACGACCGGTGGTTGCTCGAGTCCTGCCTGTACCACGTCTCCTTCTGTAAGAACCTGTCTCCACAAACCTTCTGTATATTCTAGAAACCGTAGACTGGTTTAAATTTAAATTTCTACCAATCGTTCGTTGATCCAAGCCCTCCCGCACCAATGCTACAATTTGAGCCGCTTGTTCGGACGAAGTATCCATATTATGGTTCAAAAATCCGTAATGGCTCGTCTTCAATAAAACACCTTCTTTGAAATTAAACACTTTTTTAATCTTCTTTGAATTAAATACACCTTAGAATAACAACTTCGTCTTACACGCACCCTACCACCCTCTTTAGCTTCCGACCAACGACTCTGCTCTGTTAATTCCAAAAATCAATCAAACCTTTCATTAATTCATCTCATTCGATCTACACTTGCGTTCCGTTACACATAAAGCATTCTTAACATTCCTACATATATATATACATACATAAGTGTTTACACCTGTTCAGCTTTATGTTTTTCCCTGCATGTACACGTTTTGAATTGCAATCCAGATTGTTATGTAACTAATTTAATCTTATAATTTATTTCCTGGTAATTTGTTTTGTACATCAGTAAATTAATAAGCTTTTTTACAAAACTACCCTTAAATACAAGTATTTTGGCAATCAACGGTTCAATTAGAAGGACAATACGTGGTTTTAATGAACAACCACAAAAGGCCGTATTTCTCCAACTTGCTTTTGGGAACAAAATTGTCATTTTGAATTATTGACCTTCTGTTACTGAACATACCTTAATTAAGTAAATTAACGTATACAGAAAAGGAGACGGATACGCATTCATAGATTCTTGGGCCCAGATTATGAAAAGATGAAAATGGTTTTACAACTTTTTTTGTTATGTTTATATTTTTAATCATTGTAGTGTGTCGGGGTGAAGGTAAGGAAAGGAATGCTCCGGTGGTTCGGGCATGTGGACTAAACAGATATACAATGCAAAAGTGGATGGATGGAGAAGTCATGGAAGGCCACGACACACCTTCCATGATCAAATTGATCAGTAGGTGATGTCAAGAGCCTTAAGAACAGACGAGCGTGCATGACAAGAGTTATGAATGTCAAAGAAGCAAGTGAGGTGTGTAAGAATAAGCCTAAATGGCGCCCTGTTGTTCGTGCCTACCCCGCAAGGGAACTGGCGTGAAGTAATGTATGTATGTATGTGTTTAGTTATTTTGAATGAATTATTATTAATTCTTGAAATTATAATAATAATAATCGGCAGACAAACACACACATTGTATATCCCCAAATTAAGCAAGTTACGCTTGTGTTATGGGTAACATACAACGGACTACTCTGGGGCCGATCCCAGACACCCAGACCATAGTAAATAACGGAGAAAATACGTTTCCGAAATTTACTGTACCAGGAATCGAACCCGGAACCTCTGCGTTGCAGTGAGGTACGCCAAGGCTTAGCCCGCTCAACCACAGAGGCCGTCGAATTTATTCCCATAAATCGATTTTGATAATAGATATCTTATTTTATGTGTAATAAATTAATAAATAATCGGCAGACAAACACACATGTTGTATAGTCCCAAACAGCAAGTTACGCTTGTGTTATGTATAACATATAACGGACTACTAAGCGGCCGATACCAGGCACCCAAACTATGGTAAATAAGGGAAAAAGTTCGTTTCCGAAATTTACCATACCAGGCATCGAACCCGGAGGTGTGACCTTATTTTTAAGATGTTCTTTCTTTTTACAAGTTTTTATTTCACTTGCGATGGATGTACCTATGTATGTATGTACGTATGTAAGTTCGGGTGGAATCTTGCAAGTTAAATTTGACCAACTTCCCGGATTCCTATTGAGCTGAAATTTTGCACGCATATGTATATCGCGTCTCCTTTTCTGTATACGTTAATTTACTTAATTAAGGTACGTTCAGTAACAGAAGGTCAATAATTCAAAATGACAATTTTGTTCCCAAAAGCAAGTTGGAGAAATACGGCCTTTTGTGGTTGTTCATTAAAACCACGTATTGTCCTTCTAATTGAACCGTTGATTGCCAAAATACGTTATTTGAGGGTAGTTTTGTTTTGTTTCTGACGTCTGAAGTTAATAATGTCGACGTCCATTAATTTTAAATTAAATTAAAGTTAATGTAATCCGTCCGTTTAAAATTAAAATTTTATTTAAATTAGAACGTAATCTATATATATTAATACGTGAAGCAAAAGACAGCAAAAACTTTGTACCCCTTTTTACGAAAATTGCGCTGACGGAGAAATATGCAATTTCGCATACATACATATATATATATATATATATATATATATATATATATATATATATATATATATATATATATATATATATATATACACGCGAATACGTGCACGCATACAAACAAACACACACACATACGTTCCATTACATACTAACAACGACCACGTTCACGACCGCGATGTTTCCCGTTGCACTTGCTTGTTACAATCGTAAACCCAAGTGGAACGGTTATTCAACCCACCTCTTGACTTGGGTTGTTGTGTGATCGAAAATGAAGATGTAATTAGTGACGTTTTGGCCACGACCACAACGACCGCGGTCGTCTTGTGGAACGGCTAAAGGAGCATTTTGGGCGTTGTGAACTAGCTACTAATGGAACGCATTGTATCTAGTTAAATCTAGTGTTTCATTATCTGGAAAGCATTATTCAAGAATATTTTTTCATAGTTTACAATATTTAGAAATTCTCCGTCTAATTTTAAACATTGTTCAAAAAGTTGTCTAGAAATCGTAACTAATATTATAAAAGGAATTGTGACGTATTCAAGCCTTAACTACGCAAGAGATCTTAACGAAATTTTGCATACACATACTCAGGGGTGTAGAATAGGATATAGGGTACCTTTCATCCAGAAAGAGTACTATTCCCGAGGGATTGACGAATATAGCCGAAGAGATGACGCTCCAATCGTATTTATTAGCGCCTCTGTTGCAATTCACTAACATATACAATGTCATGGCAACGGCAATGATAACATAATTTTAATGCGTTATTCTGATACTAAATTCCACCTAGATGGCGTTACGAGTTGTTGTCATACTAAATTCCACCTTCACTAGATGGCGTTACGAGTATTATCAATATTTTGGAAATGTCCCGACTAGTTGTAGGGGCGAGATAGAAAAAGGAATGCTCCTCCATCTCTAAGTTAGATTTTCCACCGAATCTATTATTATTAGGGATGCAAACGATCTAATTATATACTAATATACATAATTATGTAAATAAGTCGCGCAAACTTAAAAATATATTATCGATATATCGTTCATAAAATATCGATATTTATGAACGATATATCGGTATTATGAACGTTATTTTTCCTAAAGGCGGTTTTATGGAAAATGTTTTCTACTGAACGATGGTTTATGCACGATATTTTATGAACTAAACTAAGAACAAAGTTTTGTGAACAATTTTAATAAAGGATGATTTATGAAAGACGTTATATGAACATTTTGAATTTTTTACAGGAACAGCAATATATCATTCATAATTACTAATATAATACATATTTATATTTTTTTCCGGAAATATAGATATTTTTCAATATATTTGTAAGCTATTCATTGAATGAATGATAAATGTAAACTTTGGACAAAAATATCGTTCATAATTATAAAAGACATATTGATAATTTTCTAGCTAGAAAAACGATATTTATTTAATGAACCTTCATTCTGAACTGTCGTCAGAAATATCAATATTCATAGTCATGAACGATATATTGATATAATATTAAATTGATCAAATCGATCGTGTACTAGCAGAAGGTGATCTTAGGAGCCTTAAGAACAGACGAGCGTGCATGACAAGAGTTATGAATGTCAAAGAATCAAGTGAGGTGTATAAGAATAAGCCTAAATGGCGCTCTGTTGTTCGTGCCTACCCCGCAAGGGAACTGGCGTGAAGTTATGTGTGTGTGTGTGTGTGTATTAATATGAGGAGGCACCTGTGAAGTTCGACCTCGGCTCGACCGCTACGGAGGGGATGACTCTATTGCATTAAGCCTTGAGAGGCTGATTGAGCTAAGCCAACAGACTGAAGTGTTAGAATGGGAACTCGTCATCGACTCCGACGGCGGAGCCGATCCTAGTCTATCTTTACTAGCGCTTCGCAACGTGTTATAGCTGGCAGAGAAGAAGCGGCGGAAGAAACTCTCCAGCAACACGCCGAAGCTAATCTTGTATGGCTACTTGTGTCTGTAATGCATTGAGTGAGAAGGCCAGGGCTGGGGGTTGTCCGGCGTCTGTTCAGTCTGGGTCTGTTACGCCAGGCTGATGTTCTGAGCTTCGGAACCCCGCTCACTGAGTTTGGCTACATATAATGCCAACGGACTTAAAGATCAACGCGACTTGATTCACCACTTCCTGGTCACCGGTAGTATAGATATTCTATTAGTGCAAGAGACCCTTCTAAAACCAAGTATTAGAGATTCTCGGGTCGCTAATTACAACCCGATCAGACATGATAGGTTAACCTCCCAAGGCGGAGGGACACTTATCTATTACAAGCGGTCCTTGCACTGTATCCCCATAAATGCATCTATAGAAGGACTAGAAGTCCCGCCTGCAGCTATCGATTACAGGCCATCAGCCCATCATCATATTATCAACCTACCTCAATTCTCTGAAGCCCATTTTAGGAGACGACCTTAATGCCGTCTTCAGTTTGGGTCCCACGGTTTTAATAGCCGGAGACTTAAACTGAAAACACCCCAGTTGGAGTTGCCCTAGTGAAAACGCCAAAGGAACAGAGCTTCTCCGCTTCTCGGATAAACTCCTCTTTGTAATTTTAGCCCCCTTGACCCCCACTAGCTAGCGCAACGCGGGAGCGTACATATTAATAACCAGCTTCTGCCGGCGACTTCGTCCGCGTGGAATAGTTAAAAAAGTAAGTAAGTAAAACCCCGAGATTTTGAAACATTCTTCATTTGTGCTCCTCTTCTATTGGTCTTAGCGTGATAAAATATAGCCTATAACCTTCCTAGATAAATGGGCTATCTAACACTGAGAGAATTTTTCAAATCAGACTAGTAGTTCCTGAGATTAGCGCGTTCAAGCAAACAAACAAACTCTTCAGCTTTATATATTAGTATAAGATGAATAGTTACTCTATCTCGCTCGCACATCATCCGTTTCGCTCACACATTGTGCTATATAGTGTTAGGACCTAGACGCCGACAAAAGACAAATTCGCACCTGCTTACTTAGAAAAACACATTTTATTACCCTTCGGCATTTCGACTTATTTTGTATACTTTGTGTTTAAAATTTGTGATTAAAAAACAGCCCATGGTGTTTTGTAATCTTTTATGGCAGTCATTAGCCAGGTGTATCGGATTTAAAGTACAAACTGATTCTAGGGAATTTGGCCCACGTGGCCGGGCAGACATATTGCATCTATGTAATATAAAGCAATGCCCCAATTGAGAGATCAGGGAGTCTTGTAGCCTTGCGAAAAATATGTCACTGAAATGAAAAGATTGAAATGTGTCTTTTCATTATTTTTAACTATATCCATCTTTTAATTCAGTAGTTCAGTATAGTTCAGTTGTTCAACAAAAATTGTTTTCTCTATAGATCGGTTTTCTTTCACTAGTTTATCAAGAGATATGAAATAGGTTGTTAAAAGAAGAGTTCAATGAGTCATCTTATCGCAAACTTATATTAGTTCGACATGAGCTCGTATCGAATAGTTAAATAGGTAATTGAAGTTAGTACGTATATCTGTTCAGAGAAATTGGTTCGTAAAAATAAAACTTACAGCACAGATTTCCCTTCATACTTGATCGGGCTTAGGGCTGACAATCTAGATAATTTCCGTATTTTTTTTGTTTTACGATAGTTCGACACATATCGAATCGAATTTGTTTTCAAAACCCCCCGGTTTTGAAACATTCTTCAATGGTGCTCCGCTCCTATTGGTCTTAGCGTGATGATATATAGCCTATAGCCTTCCTCGATAAATGGGCTATCTAACACTGAACGAAATGTCAAATCATACCAGTAGTTCCTGAGATTAGCGCGTTCAAACAAATAAAGTCTTCATCTTTATATATTAGTATATTAAAAGTGACGAAGTTATTATATATTGATTTATTATTTTAAAAGCTAATAAAAACACGCTTTATAAAAAATCTACTCAAACTAAAAGGTTAAAAATAATTATCTAAACATGAATTTTATTGTCAGGGGTACTGTATCTTCTTGCATATTCCGCAAGTGTGGTAAGGTATACGGGTACGCGACTCCGGCCTCCTGAGCTATCAGTGTCTTCTCCTGCTCCATTACGAGATAGCGGTATCCTTTACCCTATAATCCTTATCACCATGTCCTCATTCCTCTGCCCAGTGCCTCTTCCTACCTAATCCTGTGTCCTTCCCTCTCCGCCAGACGAGTAAAATTTAAAAAATATATCGGTGATCCGTAACTTAATGACATAAAGCTCAAAATAGTACTAAAACTTTACACAGTTCAATAATTATTTCTATACTTACGAATGAAAACAATGCACTTCATTTCATATTTAAAATTTGAAACTCGAACAAACGTATTGTAAACTGTAGTTACTGTAGAGTACTGTACATTGCCATTTTGCTTGACAGTTCTAAATTAGCTTTTTTGTATGACAAGCAATGTACACTGTAAGTGCAAATTGTTAGAGGACCCGACCGCTTAAAAACTGGGTACGTACCGAGCGAAAGTTTGAGTGAAAGAAATGGAACATCATTATGGTACGTACAACAGAGCGTGACAGCAAATTATCAATCAGCACTGCACAAGCCTCGTTCGTGAAACACGAACGAGACACGAGCAGTGACGATTTTAGTTCGCGGCCGGTGAACTAAACTGAACTAAAGATATGGTTGAATTGTAACTGAAGTAAAGAATGAAGGACACAAACTAACTGAAGTACTTCATTTGAAGGATTCGTTTGTGAACGACACACGGCTAGAGTCTAGGGATAACCACGAGCTAAGCAAGACGTGTGTACTACATTCGCTAATCAATTTAGTGACGGACTTTGCGCATTTTATGGAATTACGATCTTCTGCATTACGTTTGGACTTGTTGCGTTCGGTTATATTTGTACATACATACATACATAACTTCACGCCAGTTCCCTTGCGGGGTAGGCACGAACAACAGAGCGCCATTTAGGCTTATTCTTACACACCTCACTTGCTTCTTTGACATTCATAACTCTTGTCATGCACGCTCGTCTGTTCCTAAGGTTATATTTGTACTTGTGTTATACGTGTTTGTATAGTTCTAATAAACTATATAATGATTCCAACGGTATTTTAATTCAAGTCCTGCAACTCGTAACAATATTGTAATAGCTGTACGACTTGTTAATATTTGTACTTAAGGTTACCATTTCCAAAATAAATTAGTTCACATCAGCACTCGACAGTGAATACTACTCTTGGCCATCTGAAGTATCATTTAACCTCTACCTCACGCTGCCACACGTATAACCGATACAACGTGCCATAACTAAGTAAGCAAAGTGGCAATTGAGTTATTGAGATTAAATCAAAAATGAATAGAGATAAATCCTAATATCCCCATTATCGGATTTACCCCAAGGTACCCTAATAATTCATGTCGAACAATAATAATATTTGCTGTGGCTAATGTTTGGAGGGAATCGATATAGTATTGCACTCGCGGGATGTTATCGGAGTTCTGCAACTTTGTTAATTTATTGCTTTTGCAAACATTAATAGCCAAAAGCCTTGTATACGTATTTACTAGCCTCGTACATAGACATAACACTGTTGTATAGTGTAACAATTAGAACAGCTCAGAAGGGTTTAGGGCAAGAAAAGAAGAGCAACTCGTTACTATAGTTTTAACTAGCTGTGCCGGCAGACGTGGTTCTGCCCTGAAGAAATAAAATTTAGAACCCGATTCCAGCGCCAACAACGGGGTCCAAATGTAAGCTATCCTACCTTTCAAGTCGGATCAAACTGCACACGGTGTGCAAGTTTGGTTAAAATCGGTCAAGTAGTTTAGGAGTCCATCGCGGACAAACAACGTGACACGTAATTTATATATATTAAGATAACTGAACCGTACGGCTCAAATACAGTAATCACATTAGGGCTGATGCACATTTTTAACACATTTTTTTTACTAAAATTCTATTACGCTTTCCCGCTAGCTATTTTACAGTTCAGAAAACCTAAGTATTATTCCCTTTGTGATTGGCAAACCGATAATAGATTGAAATAATTGATAAACTATTTTAATAAAGAAAAGTTATAA
Organism: Dendrolimus kikuchii; assembly: GCA_019925095.2. Lineage (NCBI taxonomy): Eukaryota > Metazoa > Arthropoda > Insecta > Lepidoptera > Lasiocampidae > Dendrolimus > Dendrolimus kikuchii. The sequence continues at coordinate 4,053,682 of CM034412.1, read as the reverse complement.
GTGACAAAGAATTTGTTACTTGAGAAATTTCGATAATATTTTTTAAAGATATATAAAATATTATATTTAAATTATTAAGAAAAAAAACTAGCGGTTCTGCCAACATGAAACTAAAATGTAGCAAGTTCTCTATGGTCATAAATGTCAATTATGAGACCTGGAGTTATAATCTACACAATTATCACATAATATTTGAAATAATTACTGTTACGTATAATTATGACAAATTACCGAAAATTTCTCCATACAAAATTGACGTTAAAAACTGAATAAATAAAATATCTCAAAATTACTATTCAATTAAGGAAATGGCTGAATGCATCGTTCAGAAACAAATTTTGATATTTAACGTAAGAGTACGGAGTTTATATTTAATTGCGAAGTGTATATGAACCTTAAGACTAGGAATAACCCTATCTTCTGTCTATACATATAATAAAATTGTAGAGGTCGAATTTCTGTACAATTAAAAAATGCTAAAAACCGAGTCAGGGGGATGTAAGAAGTGAAATAGAACTAATTTAGAAATTTTTCAATTTTTTTGTTTCTCTGTGTGTCTGTTTGTCTGTCTGTTTGTACCGGCTAATCACCGAAAAGACTGGACCGATTTAAATGAAATTTTGTATTTTGGTAGCTTATATGCCTGGTCAACATATAGGATACTTTTGATCCTGAAAAATTAAAGAGTTCCCGTGGTATAGTTAAAAAACCGCACTACGCGGACGAAGTCGCGGGCATCAGCTAGCATCAATCAATCACTTTCAATAAAGCGTGTAGTATCGATGGTTTAATTGTCTGTACGTTACATGACTCACAGAACATCACTAATACGTCACTTACAACACTAAAGTACGACAATTAGTCATTTGTTTCATGTCACTGTCAAGAAATATGTAACTTGACAGACGTGCAAACGTCAAAAGTAATTTCATAAGGATTTTGAATTATTGTCATTTTTAGTAATAAATTAATTGTTTTTTTTTAGTTCTCTTGCGTCTGTAATTGTACTTAGTGTATATTAATACATGTGCCAAAACTACCAAACTACTATAACAACATGAGGAAAATAGGAGACTCCAAGACGTGGCAGTTGTTTGATAAAAATGTAAATCGACGAAGACAGACCGCCTCTGTAATTACATACGGTTGAGAAAATAAAAGTTAAAAGACGATATTTCAAATAAAAACGTTTTCCGCCCGTCTGTCTGTCTACCGTGAAATACCTTCAGAGAAGACGAATATTACAAGCTAGGGTTGCCCCCAAATCTATATATATATATATATATATATATATATTAATACTTGAAGCAATACTTTGTACCCCTTTTTACGAAAATTGTGCTGACAGAGGACTATGAAATTTCGCACACTTATAGTTTATAGAGAGAAGAAGCGACAAATGCTATTTTTGTTTTTAATTATGCATAAAAAATACATAAAATCAATAAAAAATCATTACACACACTACCACGTATTTGACACACACACGCATATATACTCTTTTGTTTACTGTTCAAGTCAAATTAACAGTGTAGCCTTAGCGAAATCTGTGATTATAGAAGTATAGTCTTTGACAACCGTACCTTAATAATGATCAAACTTACAATTTAAATTAATTATGGTCGAATTTCGACCACTGGGCGACCACTAATATCTGTAAATCCGCCCCTTTACAATATAGAGTAGACTATGTATATATGTGTGTGCACACATACATACATACCTTGTTTTTTCTTACAAGATAATTTTTTGGATAAAATTTTAGTTAAATTATGTCTTAAAGATGATTATTATAAAAAAAAATACTGTAATATTTAATTTTAGATATGGCTGAAGATTTTTAGAGTATTTAAATGTCGTTTTAACGGTTTTAAGCGCAGTAATTTATTTACATATACGTACGTACGTATACAAGTCGCGAAAACTTAAAAAAATATTATACATTTAAATGTCGTTAAACAGTTTTAATACATTGCAAAAATCCTGTTTGCAACGTACGAAAATGGTCTTCTAAGGAAAAACAATGTATATATACTAATAATTATAAAACTTTAAACATGCCGTGTCTGTACATTGAAGCTATTTAAAAAAAAATGGAATACACGACATAAACTCTAGATAATACAACGCATTTTTTTTTAAATTTCTTAACTGTTTGTCTGTTTGTTCGGGATTCACGTAAAAACTACTGGGGCGATTCCGATGTGGTTTTCGCTGATCCACAGCAAATTGTATGTAATAAAATGTTTGATATTTTATATCCTGGGAATTCTGCGGGAATTTTCCCAGGGGCGCTTTGTAGTTGTTTGGGTGCCTAAAAACTAGCTTATTCCGACACAGTTTTCAGTAAAACAATTGCTTACATTCTCTTCTTTGTGTCCCGGGAATCCCGCGGGAATTTCAAGCCAAGCGTGGACGAAGTCAACTAGCATATCCTATTATACTGTTACATGCCGACAAAAAGTGAATGCACATCTGCCTGCCATAAACCTGGTTTATTACCTTTCCAGCATTTGGACTTCTTCTGTTTACTTTGTGTTTAAAATTTCTAATTATGCAAAACATTCTGTTGTTATTATACTTGTTTTATGGCAATCATTACGCAGGTGTGTCGATCTAATTCTTAGAATTTATTGTTTTGCGTCGAGGCATATTGTATTTGTACAGAATAAAAGGAATGCCCGAACGGAGGGGTGAGGCAGTCAAGCGAGGATTACGATACGAGCAAGACGTACATTCGATGAGCGATATAGTGACGGACTTTGCGCGTGTTATTGAATTGTGCAGTTTGTACTGGTTGCGTCCAGTTATATTTGTACCTGTGTCATACGTGTGTATAGTTCAAATAAATTCTATAGTAATTCCAACGGCATTTTAATTCGAGTCCCGCACTCGTAACAATACTAATAATAATACATTTTTTTACTGCCTCTTGTTAAGTGAAGACATTGATATTTCCCAGCGGCACCCTGACCTTCAGGACGACACAGATACTTACCGGACACGGATGTTTCCATAAGTATCTGTGTCGCATTGTGGGCTGCTTGCCTTCCCCTGACTGCCGCCAGTGCGGCGCGCCCGACACGGCGTTACACACGCTTGTCGAGTGCGCCGCATGGGCGCCGCAGCGTTTCGAACTTGAGACGCACGTAGGTCCAGTCGACTCGCTCTGCGACTTGATCAAGGCCATGCTGCAGAGCAGCGACAATTGGGGGGCTGCGGTTACTTTTTGCGAGACAGTAATGTCACTCAAGGAGGCCGCAGAACGAGACAAGGAGAGAAGTCCTGCAGCGCGTGCCAATGCGTCTTCTCGAGGTCGCCGGCCTTCAGCTGGCACCCGGAGAGGCAGGTACGCGCATTACTTCCCTCCCTGAGTTAGGTTCCGTTTACCGCGGGGGGCCTTTAGCTTGCTAGGAAGAGCAAAGGACCTTCTACCCCCGCACAACGAAGTGGGGTGTGTTCTCCCAGGGCACACTCCAGGCACTTTATTGCGCTGGATCGGCTGGGCGTAACTATGTTCTAAATCTCAGCCTTTCCAACACATTCAAAGCGCAGGGTCGTCAGGGAGGAGGGGGTTTTTAGTGGGTATTGGGGTTGCTCGCCCGTGCAGCAACGCTCGGAGTTTTCCACACTATTCTGTGACGTCGATCGCGGACGGAGCGCTGCCAAGAGCATACTATTGCTGCAGTGTTATCGCCCCCGACCGACGCGTGTCGTTCCCCTAGCAACGACCCAGTTTGTGCGTAAATCGGTTAAGCATTTTCACTCGCCTCAAAAAAAAAAAAAAAGACATTGATATTTTCATAAATTCGTATATATGTACGATCGGGACAGCCCTATACAGAATGTTTCATTTTCACCCAGTCTTGGAGGTGGGTTTATACAAGATGCTGCTATATTGCCTTAGTAATTTAACCGCATCTATGTGACAGCGCTAAAATAATAATACATTTTGTCCTTAGTTTGTCTGTATATTTATTTCACAACGATTTAAAGAAAATGTTTCATTTTTTTGGGAAATAATAAAATAATATTTTAATTTTGTTTGTTTGCTTGAATGCGCTAATCTCAGGAACTATTGGTCTGATTTAAAAAATTCTTTCAGCGTTAGATAGCCAATTTATCGCGGAAGGCTATAGGCACCAATGAAGAATGTTTCAAAATCGGGGTTTTTTTTTACTATTCCACGCGGACGAAGTTGCGGGCAGAAGCTAGTTGTAACAAAACAACCCAATTACTTGCTTTATTATAGTTTTTACAGAACAAATGGCATTTGTAGAGGTTTCTCACCTTCAGGGGACCTTTCTTTGTGTGGACTAATAAGTACTTGGTCGAATCTTGTAAGTAATAAAGCTTCTAAAGTATATTTTTCATATAGAATTAATGGCACAATATCCAAACACTTACAGTGATTTATGGTATAAAATATTATCTTTGTATTTTTCGTACTCCCAAACAATAGAGAAACTTTCAAATGATCCAACGGTCTAGTGTAATGTTGGCTCTTAACTTAGAGGTTCCGTGAAGAAATGGATGAATTTTAAAGTCTGTATTGGGATGTGCCAGCGAAATATCGTTCGCCTTGCCAAGACAATGACGTATTACTTAGAGAATTGCTACTGAGATATAAGCTAGCCCTGTGTCAAGTTTTATTGAAATCTGTTCAGTAGTTTTACATGATGCCAGTGGTGGATTTACCAATAGGCTGAGTAGGCTGGAGCCTAGGGCGGCAGATTTTGGAGGGGCGGCAATTTTGGGGCCAATTTTTTTATATATTATGTCTTACACAATCTTCAAACTACGGTAAAAAGGAGGTCTAATTCCAGACTATACACGTCTCACGATATGAACACAAATCATAAAGTTACAATTTCATTGACAAAAAATGATCTAACTAATATGATTGTGAATTAGGGTATCGATTTATCGGTAGGGGCGCTAAAATTTGAATAGCCTACAGGCATCATATTTCTAAATCCGCCCCTGTATGATGCTTTAATAGACAGATAGACTGATAGACAAAAACTATAATAGTTATATTTTTGAAATCCGCTTGTCCGAATTAGCTCTCCTAATTTTTTTCACGCAGTACATACTCTTGTATACCACTATAACAATCTTCAGTGGTGCTCCTGCAATAGTGGCAAGTTCCAGGCACTCCCTTCGAGGCTCACAACACTATTAGTCTTACAAATGTCTGTAGGCAACGGTAACCAGTTTCCATCCGGCTGTTATCCTGTCTGCTGTACTCCAATATTAAAAATAAACAAACTTAACTGTTTGACGCTATGGAAGTGGAAGATATTGTTGCAAGCAAGCGAGAGTATGCACTAGAATTGGAAGAAGAGACTATAGTTCTACTAGCTAATTGCTGTTATAGGTTTACGCAACCAAGTGTTAGTACCTCAGCCAGAAGGTCCAGCTTGCCATACACAACGCGGTGCTGGTACCTACGCTCACGTATGGCAGCGAGAGTTGGGTATGGAAGAGAGAGCATGAAAGTAGAGTAAACGCGGTCGAGATGCTAGCACTGCGCAAAATCTGCGGAGTGACGCTCGCGGACCGCGTTCGTAATAACGAAGTAAGAAAGAGAGTTGGTCTGAAAGAGAGTGTAGGGGTGAAGGTAAGGAAAGGAATGCTCCAGTGGTTCGGGCATGTGGAAAGAATGCATGATGAAAGAATGACTAAACAGATATACAATGCAAAAATAGATGGATGCAGAAGTCGTGGAAGGCCACGACACACCTTCCATGATCAAATTGATCGTGTACTAGCAGAAGGTGATGTCAGAAGCCTTAAGAACAGACGAGCGTGCATGACAAGAGTTATGAATGTCAAAGAAGCAAGTGAGGTGTGTAATAATAAGCTTAAATGGCGCTCTGTTGTTCGTGCCTACCCCGCAAGGGAACTGGCGTGAAGTTATGTATGTATGTAAGTGTTAGTATAGCGACTGCGGAACGTACCGCGCGGAAAGTTCAGCGACTGAAGGATCAGCGCAAATCTGTGAGCGGCGAAACGCGGCTGAAATTCCATGGTGTGTAATAAGTTCTTTAAAAATATATTGCGAGCGTATTTATTCGAACTTTCCACCGCCGCAGCCGAACGTTCCGCAGGTCTGTCGCTAGGCTTTTGCTTTTACGCGCGATTACTCCTGCACGCAAACTGTCGTATTACCTTGACGATGCGATGTTCATCCACGATACTGTCGCCGATATCACGTAGATAACTTCCTGCTACCTTGGTGCTTGCTCCAAAACTAGCCTTTCGTAGCACGTCTCGAAGTCTCCTCTGCCACTCATAAACTGTCATTGTTTTCATCGGGCTCTTCTCTTCACTGTCTTTCACTGAAGTGAACTGAAGAATTTTCTGGAACCTAATTTCTATTTTCTTTATCTTTTATGCACTATCTTTCTACTCATCGCTATCTGCTCCTTCCCGAATCTTCTATTCCAAAATTTTCAATCTTCATTTTGTTATTCCTTTCTTCATAATCTACCTCTTCTAAAATGTATCTCTCCTTGTCTTTTCCTTCCAGAATCTTCTATCATTTTCTGAGTCTCGAAACGAACTTATGTTGCCAGAACGGTTTTTCCTCGGTCGCCGTAAGATGCTTCCTTGGCAGGATTCCAATCCAAGTTACTTGGAAGGCAGAGACGTTAGGCACTACGCTAACACGATTAGCTGTCAAACGGCAGTATCAATCAAGTGAATTTAGAAAGTTTTCAGGACAACATTTTTATTGAGTGATTTATACAGAGGTTTGTCTAAGAATGGCCGAAGGATTCCCGAAATATCACCATTCTATACAAGTATCAGTCCGAGACAGAAAACTTTATGTAGTATCACTTGAAAGTTGTTCGATTGTCAGTTTTTGATGTATGTGGATACTGTATCAGAAAGTTCAAGATGTAGGACAAGAGACATATAAATCAATGTATTCTTGACCGCTTGTGTCTGACATTTAAATTCAATTTCAGTCTAAGAACCTTTTTGGTTTAAAAATATTTTAGGAAATAAACAGGAACATCAGTGGGATGCCTTTTCTAGATTAAAAAAAAATAATCATATTATTACAAGATGCAGGACTCGAATTAAAATTCCGTTGGAATTATTATAGAGTTTATTAGAACTACAACTACAAACACGTATAACACAGGTACAAATATAACTGAACACAACAAATCCAAACGTAATGCAGAAGGTCGTAATTCAATAAAACGCGCAAAGTCCGTCACTAGATTACCGAATGTACAGACGTCTCGCCTTGATCGTGGTTCTCGCTCGACTTCCCCTTCCTCAATCCGGCCATCGTTTTATACTACACAAATTCAATGTGCCCGCCCGGCAACCGAATTTCCTAGATTCAGCTTGTACTTTAATCCGTAACTCCTGGCTAATGATTACAATACAACAATAGGCTGTTCTCTAGAAACGTATGCCAATAAACAAGTAAACAAAAGAAGACGATCATAAAAGAATTACAATAGTTTCAATGTTATTAGTTCAAATGCCGACGGGTAATAAATGTGCTTCTGCAAATCTGTACGTGGAATTTGTCTTTGTCGGCGCCTAGGTTGTAACAATATAATGTGGTTTACTTTTATTCGTAAATTAAAAGTAACGGTTGCTCTGGAAGGAGAGTTTTTACTATTAAATACAATACGATTAAAATTATATTTGGTGAGCAATAAAGTGTTATCTATCTATCATATTTTTCTATGGGTTTTAAGATAATATGTGGTCAATAAGTAGGCATTGAAAAACAGTGGTGTGGCGAAGTATCGTAAGACGCAGCAATGTACTGAGTGTCAACCTAGTTTGTCGAATTGCGGGATACAACTCTAAAAATGTTTTGTTTCGTCTATTTTATATTTTGTCTGTGTCGCGTGTTCTTTTAAAAATCCGAAACTGGCATTCAAGCAAACGTCCCACCTAATGGAAAGTGATTACTATCCCCTCCGTCCTAGGGTGCAGTTGAAAACCAGCGTCAGGCACCTGTTGCATGGCAAATGCTGAACTGCACCTATTTGGTACCATTGCAAGAGTTTTTGGTATATATCACCGTACATTTTATTCTTTATTTCTATAGACATTCGCAACACCAGGGGCGAAGCTAACTGATGCTATCCTATAGGATGGTACGGGGGGACGGAATAAAGGGAATGGAATAGGCGAGGTGGAGATAGGGGCGTAACGAGACAAGAGGAATTGGATGGAAGTGATGGAATAGGAGACTTTAATAAGGGTAGAATTAACTGGGCGATTAGAACTCTCACCCATCGCATGAAACACGATTAACATAAGGCTAATTGTTTCACGCAGATATTCTGTAACAGTGAGATATCACACCGATCGAACCGGCCCTAAGAGCTATAATCAAATAATAACTTCAGCATGGCTTTAATACATTCAAAAGCCATTTGGCAAATAAACGTTTCTGGTCTTTCTTTCTACATAGACAGTAAGCAGCTCTCTCTTTTCTTTCACCATATGTCAATTATTTGGGGTCGGCGCAATATGTCTTTTCCTTCCACACTCCTCTACTCTGACATACATCTTCTGTCACACCACATATCATCATATCATCCTTCACACAATCCATCCATCTTTTTTTTTGGTCTACCTTCACATTTACATGTAAGCAGCTATAATAAATAAATAAAAAAGAAATGCTACGTAGTGACCAAGTTACCTTCCCCAGATCATGTTATCTTCAGCCGAAATCGTAACAAACATACAAAACGTCCAATAACTACGGAGACGTCTCGGTCGTATTCTTTAAGTTTATAGTCTACTAAACCTAATATTACGACCTGAGTCTCAAAACATCAAGTTCTAACAATCATGTGTCATATAAAAAGGAAATCAAACCACCCACAATAATATCCTGTAATTACCTCTGATTTTCTAGTGTCGGGACTAATAAATGACTCGAGATAATTTCGGCAAAATATTCATGCCGAAAATTTGGTTGCAGTCACCGAAAATGTGAAGCAATCTTAGTTTAGACAGCTATTAGAAAGAAAGAAAGAAAACACGTTTATTTGGTCATGACATAACGAGACACATGGAGATGAATTGTACGATGATATATACCAAAATCTCGCGATGGCACCAAATAGGAGCAGTTCAGCATGTGCCAGGCAAGAGGTGCCTGACGCTGGCTGTTAACTGCACCCTAGGACGGACGGGTGTTGCACTGTTATTAGTTTAGGTCATCGTCATCCACTATAATAATTATTTTATTTCTTATGTTCATAATAGTAACTAGAAATAAATAAATAAAACATTAAAATAAGAACGAAAGACAAAACAAAAATCCCTCCCCAAAAGAAAAGAAAAATTAGCTCTTGAAGAAGACTGAAGGAATAAAAATAATAATGGTACCTAGATATCCCTCATTTGGGATATCCCACGTGATCAAAATAGCGTTGTCATTCAAGGCAATGCGATAAGTTTTTTTAGGAACGTTCCGTATTGACAGTCTTTAAGAATGATTGTTTCGGCATAGCTCGCTTTTTCGTCTAAACAACACTATTTTTAACTAGAAATCAGTTTTTATTAGGGAGTTTTTGGCGAAAACTGAAAGGAGACGTTGTGCTGTGCAGTTTTATTTTCTAAAAATGTGTAAAATTACTCTAAAATGAACAATAGTTGTAGGATATTGATAGTTTTTGAGTAGTAATTATGTGTTTTTGCGAGAAATGTGAACTATATAGCCAAATGTGGCTTTTCGAGTTTTCACAAGAACTCCATTGAATGAAGTCGATTGTAGCCTACAATACAACGGCGCCTGGCTTAAAGGTCTAGTTGCCAAGCCTTAAACATAAAAAAAAAGTTTTTATTAGCGCCTCAACTTTACTAATAACGTAAAACGTTGAAATACGGAATTGTTATTCATTAGTGTAAAAGCGAGCACTGTCCGTTATAGGTGGATTTAAGATTATTGCAGGAATTTGAAGCAGGTGTACTAAAATTTACATAAACTCCCATAAAGGCCCGTCCACACCGTGGCGTTCAAAATATAATAGACTAAAATACGCTGTATTGTACAGCACTACAATAAATAGAAACACAATATCTTAAATACTATATGGAAGCTGTAATGTTTAGTCATCGCAGTGGACAACGAACTAATGGCTAGGTTTTTATTGGACTTGACTTTATGTTGTTGGTCCGAAGACCTCACAACTTTACCGGGGTAACTGGTGCGAGCGCCTTCGCGAGGCGAAGGCGCTCGAACCCGGGCGGCAGCTTGCACGTGGGAGCTCTGTAAAAGAGTATGCCTGTCTAGTAGACACACTAATGAGGTGGTTTAATTATTGTGGACTGTATAAAAGATAGATGTCTAGATAGATGCTGGTTTATTGGTAGTTATAATATACAATTTATAGTCGTCCGTCGCACTAGCCGTCGTGCGGGCGAGTGTTCCGCGATCCCACGGCAGCCGCCGCCTGCGGCCCAGCCGTGGTCGTGGGGCGGTCCCTCCTTCTCCGCGCGTCTCTCCCCGTGCGTGCTCCAACAAGCTCCCTAAGGGGTTTTACCTCGGCTGGACTATTACCATGAAAGGGGGATGAATCTAATGATGCCCACCATAGGGCGACACAATAAACTAATTGAGAACGAGCGACGGGTAATATAAAGCCCGAGGGGAAGGATTCCCACTGACCGGGATCGGCGGTTCGCGGTGCTCTACACTATCTTACTGCCGTTTCGAAACAATTGCTGGGAGAGAAGAAACGGCGAAAGAAACTTCCCAGCAACACGCCTAGTCTATCCTATGGGGGGGCTATGTCTCCTGGCGTTCCTCGCGGCGTCTGAGACGCCGCCGTCTGTGTCTGACTGTCGGTGCCTGCCAGCCTGCCGTCCTAACCGCGTGCGGGCTGTACCGAGCCAGCTGTTTTGTGATAACGCCGACCCTGTCCGTGAGAACATTACGCGGTCGTCGCACGAGAGCCTTTCTCCGAGGTTTATTATCGAATGCGCTGGCTAGCGCAACGCGGGAGCGCACATATTAATTGTTTCTCTATCTCTCTCGCACATCTTCCGTCCCGCTCACACATTGGGCTATACTAGCTGTACGACTTGTTAATATAATTATACTTAAGGTTACCATTTCCAAAATAATATAGTTCACTTCAGTTCACATCAGCACTTGAAATTGAATACTACTCTCTGCCATCTGAAGTATCATTTAACCTCTACCTCTCGCTGCTACAACTATAAGTTAGAAGTACAATGGGCGACCCAATTTATGGCAATCTCTTTCAGGCAACGTGTGTATGTAAAAGATCAGATTGTAAAGATAGCGCGTAAGACCGTACGTAAGGTAAGGCGTAAGGTTTAATAACTTATACAACTAGCATCCTTAACTTCTTACACGGCGATACTGATCCGTGAAACCTGATTAAATACAGTTTCATGCTGAAACAATATTTTGTGGGGTTCACCGTGAAACGTAATATTTTGCAACACAAAAGGTTTTGTTCATTTACCTCAGGCATTGTCCTGTCAGTTCTCATTGAAGACAGTAACTTGCCGTGATAGCTTATGAACCACTAATTAGTTTGTCTACCAGAAGTTGCTAAAGATTTGAGATATCGTTTTAGGAAGGAGATATTGTTTCTTCTTAAATTCAATTTCACTGTAATAACTAATTCTAATAGTTTAGTTCATAGTCAAATCAAATAAGGCGTTGTTTTTTTCGTGATTACTAATAGTCCAGGATCCAGGGACCATTTTTGCACTTGATTACTATCAAGCTAATTTTCCGTGAGTAGCTTCATTTTGATGAGACGCCCAACAATTTCCTGTACGAAAACTCGATTGTGGTAGGTAATAGGGGTAGCAGGGATAAAATATGTCGATTTGCTGATTCTCAAAAATTTATTACTAACTGGGTTTTTTGGTAAATCTGATGATAAAGAGAGTGTCGGGGTGAAGGTAAGGAAAGGAATGCTCAGGTGGTTCGGGCATGTGGAAAGAATGCATGATGAAAGAATGACTAAACAGATATACAATGCAAAAGTGGATGGATGCAGAAGTCGTGGAAGGCCACGACACACCTTCCATGATCAAATTGATCGTGTACTAGCGGAGGGTGATGTCAGGAGCCTTAAGAACAGACGAGTGTGCATGACTAGAGTTATGAATGTCAAAGAAGCAAGTGAGGTGTGTAAGAATGGGCCTAAATGGCGCTCTGTTGTTCGTGCCTACCCCGCAAGGGAACTGGCGTGAAGTTATGTATGTATGTATGTATGATGATAATTATCTAAATTATTCGAAAAAATATTTGTCCTACGAAATGTATGGTTTGATCAAAGAGTCCCCTCCTTCCAACATGTATCGATAACGAGGTCATCAAAAATATTTACTAACCAGCTGATTATTTTGTCCTGCAAATTATTATATTGTCCTACAAATTGCATGGTATGTTATACCGGTCCTACGCTCAGAAATTGTTAATACCACAAGACCATTTTTCTCATTACAACTGTAGGACAAAAATATTACATAATAGGTAATAGGTAGTGTGTTCTCTGCCCAAATGAAACAATGTCCTACAAGAAAACAGGTATGTATCACTAATCCGACAAGAATTGTCATTTCGTTTTCCTATTTGTAACATAAGATACAGTGAAAACATGTTTTTTTTAAATTTAAGTAACTTTATTTTTTAGTAAACCAGGTACTAAAATGTGTATTTACATATAAAAAAAATAATAATCTTCATCAGATTCATGTGATAAAACTTCATTATCTTCGCTACTAACATCGCTGTCATCTTTGTCTATTTCATTTTCCTCATTCGTGATATCTGACTCCGTAATAACATGAAAAAATTAAGTAAATTATATAATAATGAATAATCAATCAATAAATAACAATAGTATTAATAGGGTACCTTGTATGTCAGAAGATAATTCTTCAAAAGATATACTTTGGGGACCACCAAACCAACAATATTCATATTTGCCATCAATTATTGTCCATCCAATATTTTCTGGCAATTCTTCCATGGGGCACCGCATGTGTGCATCAGACCATAAATTGCAGATGAATGCAGTTCTTTTAATTTGTTGCAATAATTCTTGTTTTGTTGGCAAACTGGAAGGATCATATCCTGCGATTTTTTGTTTTAAAATTTCTTCTCTTTCTACCACGCAATTTGTAGTACAATGTGTCTGTTAAATTATATAAATATTACCTAAGTAAAAAAAATCTGCTGGTTAGTAATCATTTTTGATGACCTCGTTATCAATACATGTTGGAAGGAACTCTTTGATCAAACCATACATTTTGTAGGACAAATATTTATTCGAATAATTTAGATGATTATCATCCGATTTAATAAAAAAAAAACAGTTAGTAATAAATTTTTGAGAATCATCAAATCGACATATTTTATCCCTGCTACCCCTATTACCTACCACAATCGAGAGTTTTCGTACAGGAAATTGTTGGGCGTCTCATCAAAATGAAGCTACTCACGGAAAATTAGCTTGATAGTTATCAATAGCAAAAATGTAAGGTGTATCCCCGACTATAACAATCTTCTTCTTTAAAATTTTTCACTTACTAGCATTGCTAAGGAAATTTCACTTGCGTTGCCATGAAGACTTGTTCGATAGTGAATTGCAACAGCAACAACAAATATGCTCATCTATCCCACTGAAACGATGTCATTTATAGGGGTAAATTAAGTGTTGACCTAAGATATTTTTTTTATTGCCTGAAGTAGGCAAACAGGCAGACGGCACAGCTGATGGAAAGTGGTTACCGTCGCCTATAGACGTTTGCAACAACAGGGGTGTCACCAACACGTTGCCTACCTCTAAGAAATTGTATAATGCCCTTCTTAAAAAAAATAGATATAATTAAACCGAAAAACTAAATATCGCACTTTCGAAATTTGCTGGTCCAAATTAGCCCCCTATTTTTTATACTTATTATACAAACTTGTACCCTCTTAGAACATAACCTAAGTCACAATAATATTAGTAATTCAGAACTGCGTGTTGTAATTTTTGATGCCATCAAAAACATAAATGTGAAACGAGAGCCAAGTTCAATATCACAAAATAAATGAGATCTAAATGGGTGCCAAGTTTAATTGGTGAGTCCTGAAATTTATTTATAACAACATAACTTAATATAATATATTGAAGCCTAAGGTCTGACTAGTTTCAATATATTTATCCCCGCTGTTCCACGGCCGCCGCACTGTGCACCGCGGTCCGAAATACCTATATTATTTATTTATAAGTAATCATCTTATCTCTATTGATGTGCGCTAATAATTGAAATAATAATTAATACTAGATCCCAGTTTAATAACGTTAATAAATATGAAAGTCGACTATACTCTTATTAGTTATACTCTTAGTTATAAGTACTAAAACTGATATGTTTGGATTAAAAAAATTAAGAGTAGTATTCCACTCATTATATATTCATTCACGTGAAGACCTTAAAATCCACATATAAAGCGGCTGTCATCAATTTTGTTTGTTGATTCTTACATTATAGGAACTATAAGTAAGTGTTGCTAATAAAATCAATTAATTGAAAAATTATAATAAAGTGATAAAAATTTACTAGTTTCTGATTTATTCCTTTGTATTCACCCAACTACCTGTCTGGATTCCAAATTTAAACTTTCCAGGTCATCTGGAACTGGGTTAAAGTTTTGGTCTATAGGTCAGTCAGTGATAAAAATTTCGATTTTTGGTCCTTTATATCTAAATAACCGTTTGAGTTGTGATTATGAAATTTGGAGCACATATGATGTATCTTGCGAGTCTCAATATATGAGCCAAATTTGACATGTTTATGTGAAATATTTTTTGAGTTATGAGGGGGTCAAAAGTGGCTCCAAATGGTTCGTGTAATATTACACACGGTGCTCGAAATGCTTGAACTTGGCTTGACACGCTACCGCGTATCTAGATGTACGTATAATACGAACAAAACTTAAATACGTCCCTGAAGTTCGTGCACGTCATTGCATAGAACACAAGAATAACGTTCACGAGGTGGTTGGTACGTACACTGAGTACAGAGATGAGAGGTGAAAGTTTTGCGCTCTCGCTCGGCCGCTATCCGGACCGACATGCCATCTCTTTCGCACCACTCATTATCACATATAATAAACAATAACACTCGATCGAACCTATACAAAACATGGACCTAACTACCCTATAGACGCATTTCAGTTTTGCGCGTACGATAATATGATATCCAAGTTAAATAGGTCAAGTAAAGTGATATTTCTCAAATCATAAATTTAATATTGTGCCCGAATGCACATTATAATTGAATCCGTCGTGTAATACGCTAGAGCAATTAAGTTAATCCCATTAATGGACGCGGTGACATGATAATTCAAATTGATATCAATATCCCGCATATTCAGTCAGGTACTCTGTTCAGGACTAATTGACTTATGAACACTGAACATCTACATAATTATATTATTTACTACACTTAGGGTGTTGTAGCTATTCTCGCTATAATCTCTATAAAATTGTTTTTGTCTGTCTTTAGGTATGTACTTTCACATGAAAGTCGGTATTCAAAAAACTTTTGAGTAGATTATCGTTTCTCAGCCTGGGGCTCGTTAAAAAAATAAGACCTATATACAAATCAAACGTATAAATAAACTATTATTTAGAATATTATTTATTACTAGGATATCTCTGCCGATGGACCCCACGGATCTAAAATTTCAACTCCAAATGGCACAAATATGTAACCCCTTCCTAGAGTTCCATAAGTGCGCCGTTTGAGATCTTCAGTTGTTGAAGCAGCGTTGCCAGCAGATCTGATGCCGTCAGAGTGTCAACGAATTTAGCGTCCCACACAAGCGGCCGTCCCATCTTCCAAGGAATAACTCACATTCCGTCCGGTCTCTTGCCATCATCGCGCACCAAGCCATTTGGCTCTAGGATGGCTGGTAGGCCGACGCTGACAAGAGCTCGGCGGTGATGTCATTGAGGTTGGCATAGCGAGATCTCCAGCCAACACTATGTAAATTTTCAAGTTTATTGAAGTAGAGGCGATACATTTTATTGAATCCTGAAGCCGAATCACAAAAATAGTGGAGTGGAGTCCATCGATATGGAACCCTTCTTTATGCTTAAAAAACGCACTGCCACGCACTTAGCCAATTTTTAAATACATAACTTAACAAAACCATTCGAGGTATTACAAAAATTTCTCAAAAATACGCCTTATAAATAAACAACGAGTACTAGGGCGGCCAAAGTACAAAGATATTTTAAACATCATTTTTTGGGAAACGACGATAAATCAACCGCATTCATAATACATAAAGTCTGGCGGAGACGTCCGATGCGTAATACTTTGTCGGAAAAAGTTTGGAAATCTTCCGGGAATGGAAAAAGTTTTTCATTCAGCCGTTGGAAGCGAGATCGCTGATTAATTCAGCGGAATCTTAATGAAGGAAGCGATTTTACAGGTGTTCAAATCACATTATAATTTACATTAAATAACTTCAATTGAGGAAATGTATATTTGAATATTACAAAAGATGTAATCACCTTCCATGATCAAATTGATCGTGTACTAGCGGAGGGTGATGTCAGGAGCCTTAAGAACAGACGAGTGTGCATGACAAGAGTTATGAATGTCAAAGAAGCAATAAGGTGTGTAAGAATGGGCCTAAATGGCGCTCTGTTGTTCGTGCCTACCCCGCAAGGGAACTGGCGTGAAGTTATGTATGTATGTATGTATGTACAAAAGATGTAGGGGAAATTCTCAGACGAAATAAAAGTACAGACAAACGAAGCCTACGTAGAGCAAAACCTTCACTCAATGAAGTGAAGCATTTTTGTTAAGCTTGTGTGCGTTAAGTTGTATAATACTAGCTACGCCCGCGGTTTCACCCGCGTGGTGATGGAAAATCGCTTTATTTTGGAAAATTCACACTATATCTTTATAAATTATAGCCTATGTGTTATTCTGATGTGTAAGCTATATCACTGTAAAGTTTCATGAAAATTCATTCAGTACTTTTTGTGTGAAAGAGTAACGAACATACATCCATACATCTACGGGAGCTACATACGTCTTGTCATCGCAGCGAACAACGCACTACTGGCCAGCGCAATGCGGGAGGCCGGGAGCGCAGATATTAATAGTTGTTCTATCTCGCTCGCACATCATCCGTCCCGCTCACACACTGTACTATATATTGTACTAGCTGTACGACTCGTTAATGTTTGTACTTAAGGTGACCGTTTCCAAAATAAATGAGTTCACTTCAGTTCACATCAGCACTCGACAGTGAATACTACTCTTGGCCATCTGAAGTATTATTTAACCTCTACCTCTCGCTGCTACACATCTATTCTTGCAAACTTTCGCGTTTGTAATATTTATAGGATTATAGGATGAACGTGGTTTGCTTAAACTAATAATATTATAATATCAGCCCCTAAATGTCCCACTGCTGGGCTCGGGCCTCCCATTATAGGGGGAACGGACAGTATACCCACCACGCTTGTCCAAGGCGGCTTGGTAGGTCTGACACATCGGTTTTTTTCTTATTCTTATTATTAATATGTCTACGGACTCGAGTTCCGTACCCTTTTTTACTACTTAATTTCTATGAAAAATTTGAGACTAGATTTTTGTTAGTGTATGTGACATTATATGTAGTAATTTTTCTGTTTTGGTGTACCTTAAGAATAACTTATTATATTAATTTATTTTAATTTTAATACTAAACTTATACTAATGTAGAGTGTATCTGTTACATGCTGGTGTTGTGAGGAAGTGCATGTGCAGTGCTGGCCTTATATCTATACTTATATATAGTCTTATCTAGTGCCATGTGTGTTGTTTTTTTCTTTTCTGTGCCTGGGTTATTAATTTTTAGGCTCTTTGTGTGTCTTGGTTTGTTTGTGGAGTGTGCGTGTAATGCAATGCGATGGTAATGCGCGTAGGTTTAAGTATGTGTATCGACACATCGGTTATCTCGATGTGCAGGTTGCATCACGATGTTTTCTTCTTTCACCGTTGTTAGCACGTGGTAATTGTTACAATATGCACATTATATCAGAAAACTGACTAAGTGGTGCATGCGTTCCGGCCAGGATCGAACCCGCGCCCTTTGAGTCTGGGACGCGTGCGCTAGCCGTTACGCTACTACGACTTTTCGTGGCGTAAACTTAAGTTATATTAAATACGTGATAGCCGTGGTAGCGTAATCGCTAGCGCACGCGCAAACTCAAAGGGCGCGGGTTCGAATTCTGGCCAGAACGCAGGCACCGCTTAGGCAGTTTTCTGACCTAATGTGAATGTTGTTACAATTACCACGTGCTAACAACGGTGAATGAACATCGTGATGAAACCTGCACATCAAGATAATGGATATGTCAAACCTGCCAAGCCGCCTTGGACAAACGTGGCGGATATACTGTCCGTTCCCCAATGATTGGCGCCCATTCAATTTAATCAAGATATTAAAAAATCTAATATTATTTATTTTTTAACCAAACAATGTTGTATGACTACAAAATATATATTAAAATTATATTACATTTTTTTTAATATACTGAATAAATTGACTGGGCGCCAATCATTGGTTGGGATGCTAATAATGGTACACTTGATAATACCTATATGTATGTTTGTATAATTGTATATATATTGTATATATTATACCTTATATGTCAGCGAAATTTCTGGTTTAATAAAGTAAGCAAAAATAAAACCAGATAGTACAATTAAATTATCGAACAATAAATACTACATACTGCTGTTAAGACCGTTTGCGTACCGCAGGAATTTGGATTTGGCGCTACGAGATGGAGTTTTTAAAAAAGGGTGTCATAAAATTTCTTTAAGGCCGGCAGCGCGTTGGTGACATCTCTAGTCTTGCAAACGTCTATAGGTGACGGTAACCGCTTTCCTTCAGGTGGGTCCGTCCGCCTGTCTGCTGTACTCCAGCTATAAAAAATTACGTTTTTACTTACTTATATTTAGAATTTAGAAAGTGCTAGCTCTATCTCCAGTTCAATTTAAATTCGTTCAGTAGTTTTACGTGATGCTCTATCAGATAGACCAGTGGTAGTCGCATGTGGCCCTTTGGCTCCTTAAGGGCGGCTCTAGCACAAATTTCCAGGGAAGGTGCAATAATGAATCTAATATTATTAAAATTAAAAACAACAACATACAAACCTGACTTGCTCGAACTTTCCAAGAAGATGCAAGCTCTTTGTTCGCATTAATAAATATTTATTAAGTGTGAAATTTGTATGAAGCAACCTGCACATCGAGGTAACCGATGTGTCAAACTTGCCAAGCCGCCTTGGACAAGCGTGGCGGGTATACTGTCCATTCTCCCTATAGTGGGAGGCCCGAGTCCAGCAGTGGGACATTTATGGGCTGTGTTTTTTTATATGAAATTTAGTTTTATGTAGTGTACTACTTAGTTAGTGTAATAAAAGTTTACTAAGCAAGCAGATTTGGCTCCCATTTTTTTTTTAAATTATTGTAATTTTCATATTTGGCTCTTTGGCGAATAAGTTTACCGACCACTGAGATAGACCATAAGGTCCCCAAAGTGGTCCATATAGACGCCTGGGGGTCCATGTAGAACTTCAAGGGGGCCAAGTCAGCAAAACAAAATCTGGGGGTCCGTGAGCTGCAAATAGGAGTCCGCAATATTAAATCCCATTTAAGCAGTTTCTATAAACCGGCTCTAGAAACTATACTTAATCCAACGTAAATTAAATTGTCAAAATCGGCCAAAAAAGTTATGTTTAAACTATTACATATTATAGACTAGCGGCCACGGCACACGTTGACCTGCTCTGAAAAATAAAAATCTAGGTCCTGATTCACCTACAGAGCCACCTACTGGGTCTAATTGTAAATCTAAAGCATTCTCAAATCCGTTTGAATACAGACTAAAAATTTCATCAAAATCTGTTTAAACGTCTAGATGGAGTTTAGTCACATACACACGTATAGAAGAATTATATATACATTCTGTCAAAAAATTATCGGGAATGGATGATTTGAGGAGTAAATAATGTATACTAATATTTTTTAGTATAGATTATTTAAATTATAAAAAGGTAAAGTTTGTGAGGTTGTTAGGGGTAATCTCGGGATCTAGTAACCGATTTTAAAAATTCTTTTACTGTTAGAAAGCTATGTTAACAGGGAGTGTCATAGGCTATATAACATGACGCTATATACCACGGGAGTGGGACAGAGCGTGGGTGAAACCGCACCGGGCCACTAGTATCTTATAAAGGAGAGTAAGAATGTCAGTATTCCGGTGAAAATGAATAAGAAGCCACTTGAAATCTTTTAAGACATTCGGAAACATTTAAATTTATAATTTAGCCTACCCCCAACTCCCCAACCTGTTCATTTTAATTATTTATTTTTATTTATGGTGACCACTGCTACTGAAATTAACCGAAACGTCGGAATAAAAATCAAATAAATTACCTCGCTCGAAACCGTTAAAACGAAATACATTTAACCGACTTCTAAAAACTAAAATAAACTAAGTTATAAAGTACAAGCGATTATAGACTGTGTAACAAATCGCTGCCAGATGGGAGCGTGCCCAGAAGGCTGGCTGCATTGCCGCGCTGTATGGCGATGCTTATTTGTTGGGCGAAATATGAGCCAGACTTCTGATCACGGGTGGCATCAAAGAGTTTCTTGCAATTCTCTTTGAAGAAACTCTTTGCCGACGGACCCCACGGACCTAAAAGAAATTATATTAGGATAAAAACCACCTTCGAAATTGGATAAAAATGTTTTCCATTCTTCAGTACTATATGTATAATCAAATCAAACCTATAAATTTAACAGACGGCTGCTTTGGAATGCTCCAATATGACCACTTATCGTATCAAAGGGAGGGGATTGAAGCGAAAGTGAGTGGAAAATGCAACGAATAGTTTCGCAAAACTATTGATAGATCTGGAGAAAAGAAATTGCTATTTTTGCGGGTACTCTAGGGTTCAATTGGAACATAAAAAACTAAATAATATACATATTTTATGTATACACTAGCTGATGACGAGATCCCACGGGAACTCATGAATTTTTCGGGATCAAAAGTATCCTATATGTTGACCAGGGATATAAGCTACCACCATAAAAAAATTCATTTAAATCGGTCCAGTCGTTTCGGAGATTAGCCGGTACAAACAGAGAAACAAAAAATTTGAAAAAAATCTAAATTAGTTCTATTTAACTTCTTATATCCCTCTGACTCGGTTTTTAGCATTTTTTTTTCATTGTACAGAAATTCGACGCTACAGTTTTATTATATGTAAGAGATTGGTCTCCTTATTTATAATTCATTATACATCATTTAATGATTATGTATAAAGAGATTTATAGGGTCCTTAAAAGTAGTGGTTTGTATTATTACACCTGCTCGAAAAGAGCATTAGAACTTCTTTAAAAATTGGGTACAGTATTGAAGAATTTAGTGGGATGAATAATTTACGAAAATCCATTGTTCACGTGCAGAGATGTGACTTACCTAAGATACAAAAATCTGAAATATAGATACAAGATACAAAATTCTGTTACGAGCTACACAGGACTGGAATTAAAAATGCCGTTGGAATCACTATAGAGTTTATTAGAACTATACAAACACGTATCATATAAAACAGGTACAAATAAAACTAGACACGACTTGTTACAATCTGCACGATCAATAACACGCGCGAAGTCTGTCACTATACCGCTTGTCGAATGTACACGTCTTGCTTGTATCGTAATCGTCGCTCCACTCCTCACCCCTCCGTTCGGGCATTGTTTTATAGTAAACTGTACAATACACAATGGAAGCTCGTGGGCTGGGTTCTTCCAAGAAAATGTAATTTGCACACCTGCAAACGGCCAACAAAGATGAAAAAAATAACAATAAGGATTAGTTCGACACTAATGACCGCCATATTTTCAGCTTGTATCTAGGTACTTTTTAAAAAAGTATCTTGTATTTAGATACCATTCGTCAAGTATCTTAGTATTTTGTAAATACTTTTAGTCATACTTACCTGCTTTTTGTTACATTCACTATGTCACCTTATACTGAAAATAAACTGAAAGCACCTTTTCAATTGAAATCAACCTATCAAAAGACATCTCCAAGTGGAATCCGACGGAAATCTTATTATAATTACATACAAGATCTTTTAGCAGTAGAGGAACTTCTTAGTGGAATCATGAAAATGTAGAAATTACCTCTGTTGATGGAAAATGAAATGAATAAATGAAATATGTGGAATGTGCAAAATCAACAGCAGAAGGTATTAAAACGGGATAGACATTTGCTATGGTTGGCAGTAGTCAATTGCTGGATCAGCGGGGGGCCCATAGTCGGAGTTTGTTCCGCACCATGTGGTATGGGCGTCTCCAGGGATCTTAATTTAGGCTGACTAGCAGTTCTTTCAATGCCACCGATTTGGCTGCCGAATGGCTTATCGAAACATCTTCGTGGTGTCTCTGTACCCCTCTTATAAACTCGTCTTTACAATCACTCAAGTACAGGCCATACTTCACTCTACCATACAAAAGGACATGTTTAAGAAGAATAGAATAGAACAGATAACACTTTATTGCTCACCAAATATACAATTTCAAAAATGCACAATTACAATATTGTCATGGAAGAAACAATAGGTGGCCTTATCGCTTAAAGCAATCTCTTCCAGGCAACCTAACTTAAGTAATAATTTAACCTAATCTGGCGAAGTAAGTGGTGCAGATTATTAAAACATAAACAGACATACTAAGCATATTTTGAAAATTTGTACGCCGGATTTTCAGCAAACAAGGTTTGCACTCAGCATATTGCTTTGTCGGAACAATATCCGACATAACGCTGATTTCAGTGCAAACCTTCCTTTAGGTGTAAGACCAAAATGACCCAGTTTTGTTAATTAAATAATAAATAAGAATAATAATTAATAAAACTAATTCTACTTATATAATATTTAAATTGTAAAAAAACAAATAAATAATTTTTAATAAAAAACCAAACAATAAATACGTTGCTACAAAATTAAAATAAATACTCGTGTATCAACTTGTATCGAATCATTTATTCGAATACAATTCGCTAGTGCGGAATTAGGAATTATTTAAGAAAAAGTAGTGTTTTCTGAGAGCGTTCTAAGAAAGTACATTACTCAAACTACTATCCCACATAAACATTAGAATGATGATAACGATTACTCGCCTCTGCTCCTATTTTTGATATAACAATATTATGTACACGACTTTCTGCAGCACGAATAAACCCATGAGGTTTCTGTGCCACGGTCAAATGTGTTTCTAATGTATATGAATGTAAGCACATTGGATAATAATTAAAAAAAAAACATAATTATATAGACGGAACCACAAATTTCGGACCACAGCAAAGCAATCGTCAGCGGTCGTTCAGGTTAGTTCTTGGCGAGGCGCCATCAATCACATGTGCCTCTGCATTCCGATTCCATTGGGGCTTCCGCAATTGCTTCACGCGCCATTTCCGGAACATTTAGGCTTACGAGACGAGAATTACGGACAAAAAATATTTAGTAAACGCATTTTATGTCCAAGAGCATTTAAAACCGCCATCTGCTTGGTAAGACTTAGTAATGTACTGTCTGGCCAAATAAAGATGAAAATAATAGGGGCACTTCTTTCGCAAATCTGATTCTCGCAACTGCAATATTACGTCAAGAGTAATTTTGATACTTACTAGTCGCTCTCTTTTCTTTCACCATATCCCAATTACTTGGGGTCGGCACAATATGTCTTTTCCTTCCACACTCTTCTATCCTGACATACCTCTTCTGTCACACCGCATATCATCATGTCATCCTTCACACAATCCATCCATCTTTTTTTTGGTCTACCTTTAAATTTGTACCCATCGATCTTGTAGTATAACATTCTTTTTGTCACATGACTTTCATCCGTCCTCATTATATGCCCATACCAACTTAATCTTCTTCCTCTCAATTTTTCTGTCACAGGTGCAACTTTCAAAGATCCCCTTATGTACTCATTTCTCATTTCACTAGTAACGTCAAACATTGTGCAAGTATCAAGTTGCTTTATTCAAGACATACTCATTTTGTTAACACAACCTTTGATGTTTATTTTAATTTTATTTATTTAAAGGAACAATAAACAGCTACAATATAACATACGAAATAAAAAGTTACAAAAAGACCAAGTAATAATATTGAAGCCAACGACATTGTACACATAAAACATTTACGAGATTATCAATCAAATACAAGAGGTACAAAAGTATCAACAACAAGTAAAAAGAACGATTTAAAAATTTATAGAACATATTACAGAAGAAAGATAAATGTAAGATTGTTTTTAATGACGTGATATGTAACAAAGTTAAAAAATAAAAAGTTATTCCAGCTCGAGTGTACTATCAGTCAGTTAATACAAGCAAAGTGGACCTTTTAAATTTGACAAGAGAACATGCAAAAATATCAACATTTATAAATAGAGTGTGTTCGGTCCTTCCCTAGTATGAAGTAGGTAGAACATCGCTCCATCAATTTTGCTGTCTACCCTCCTTCTGTGTGAGGCGACGGCCAATACAGAGCAGGGTAGGAGCAGCCATTTTTGAACACTTACTGTCGACGTCTTAACGAGACTACAACGCGCCGTGCGCTCATAATTTTTGAATAACATTCATTATACTCATTGTGATTACTGGCCGTGCCAAGAACTTACTATATGTACTTAGACTTTGTTAAAAGTGTTAGCTCTAAGGTGGAGATTAGTGCCGTGTGCTGTTCCTGTGTGTAACCTGAACCGAGCCAGGGGAGGGCAGATCTCAAGGTTGGTGGAGCTTCTACTTTTCTAGTGCAAGGATCTAGGTCATATTTCTCTCATACAGTCCATTACAAATTGAACCAGAATTTTTTCCGTAAGCTATAGCGCCCCACAGAGTGTTATATGAATCAATCAAGCGACGGACACGACAATGTAATCCCGAGTTAGTGCGAATTCTGGATCTCACTTTGATGGACAGTTCTCGGTACGACGTAACATAGTTTATTAACTAAATCAATACAATCAAACTTTAATAATAATTACTATAATTTTGTAAGCAAGAGCTTAACACTTTATGATAATTAATACAGCAATAATTCGATTAAAAGAATCGTTACTAACATGGCAGGCTACATTACAGGTTTGCTGTTCTTTGGTAATTATTGTTGAATTTGAACAAAAACATTTTTTCTTCAAATTCCGCTCGACATTCTTGGTAAACTTTTAAAACCACTGCTCTTGTGGAACATAGTATTATTATATTCGTTGTTTTAGACTTAGATCAACGTTAAGGTTAAAATAAACGTGGATAAATTTGTTTTGTTTATAAATTTTTTTTAATGTTTAAGGCTTGGCAACTAGGCCTTTAAGCCAGACGCCGTTGTATTGTAGGCTACAATCGACGCCGTATAACGGAGTTTTTGTGAAAACTCGAAAGGCCACATTTGACTATACAGTTCACATTTCTCACAAAAACATAATTAATACTCAAAAACTATCAATATTTTACAACTATTGTTCATTTTAGAGAGATTTTACACATTTTTAGAAAATAAAACTGCACAGCACAACGTCCCCTTTCAGTTCCCGCCAAAACTCCCTTTGTTTATAATTCACTGACATTGACTACAGATAAGATAGAATATTGTCAAATGGTAAAAAAATTGTTCATATTCTAGACATCATGGCTTTAACGTTCTCACATCTTAAACTCTTTTTTTTTAATTAAACGGGTTTAACTCCAAGTCGGGAAGTGTGTTCCGCATAGTTTTATGTAGGGAGTCAACCATTTAGTCATAATGACCTATTCAGTTACGAACTGGCAGAGAGTCCAACCAATGGTAAGCGGTTATTGTCGCTCATGGACATTTACAATATTTAGGGAACCAATGCGCTATCTATCCCATTGTTATTTTAAGCAACTGTTCACACCCTTTTTTGAAAGCCTACAAAACCCCGAAGGGAGCTCATTCCACAGTTTTTAGATGTATGGCATTAATGAGCGGGCTTCGCGTACGCTGGATTGTAAAGTATCGAGGAAGTTTAAAATAATTCGTAGTCCCACGATAGGTGCTGTAGTAGATTGTTTACGTAGATACCAGCATTTTAGAACACTCCCCATTGTACAGATATCAGAATCCGCTTAGAAATCCGTTGTTTTTTCTAAGAGCCAAGAGTTCTAAATCCATTGTCAGAGTATGATAGGAGTGCACCATCAAAGAGATGGGAGCAGTACTTCGTATGAGGTCATACTTAGGTTTTATATAGTAGCGGCTTATGCCTCGGCATATCAAGGCGAATTACTGCTTAGCTCCGTTGAGCACTCCGGTCTTTTTCAAAAAGATTTTCGCTTTGCTCTTTGATTTGTGTTGATAAAAAACACTCTATTGTTCACCAAAACACGAATTACAAAAATGGACAACAAGACAGAAGTTACATAATGGGTAAACAAAAGGCGGCCTTATCGCTAAAAGCGATCTCCTCCAAGCAACCTGATGCACTGAAAGGAACTTCTTAACTTATCTAATTATTACAAATTAATGAAAAAAGAAAATGAAAAAAAATAATGACGTACATGGACAGCATATTACAATTTAAGATAGAGTAAATGATCACATACATTGTTGCGTAAAGTTAGCATAATGTTTCCTGAGTCAATTTTTAATATATGGCATAGGTTTTAGCTTTTCTGATCTCTATGGGCAAAGAATTCCAAAGGACAGACAAAAAAGCATATTGTTCGAAATGACGACAACAAGGTTTCCAATTTTCTCTAATAAGTTTATAGGCAAATTGGGGATGTTAAATGTCGCCGTCTTCGCTGGCTTGGTCATATAGAACGGATGGAAGAGGATCGGGGAGAAAGAAAGCATACTTGGGGTGAACAGTTGGTCGCCGGACGAATGGTCCTCCCAAGTATCGCTGGAAGGATAGAATGGAACCTGACCTGACCGCACTACAAGCCCGCAACTGGGAAGTCACTGCGCAGGACAGAGGAAAGTGGCGTGCTCTCGATTCAGAAGCCAAGAGTCACTTCGAGTCGCTGTGCCAACGGAGTTAGTTAGTTAACTCTATGGGTACCTTTACGTAAGCACGCTAGAACCGGGCTAACAAAAATTGAGACTTTGTTAGCAGTGAATGCGCAGACTTGTATCTCTTTGGGATTGAATGAAACAATATTTGGAGACGTCTGAGTTTTTGCTAATAATATTGTAGATGTACTGTACATAACATGCTGCCGAACCTAAGTCGGCTGAGTCAGACAGTAGCCCGAATTGTAAATGATCGTGTGAGCGCCCCACAGACTAATTAATCAACAAGATTGGTTCCGTTTATAACGTTCTGTATAATTGTGTATAAACCAGTTTATATTCTTGACAAATAGTCGCAACAGATAACGGTTATTTAGTGTTATGTCGGTTTATATTTGAATGTTTAATTTGTACACGAGGGAGGTAGAGAAGGTACTGAAATTCATTTCATTAGACGTAATACTCTAAAGTATATACAGATAGATAACTATTATAGGTACACCATTATAACATAAATATTATATTATCGTCATCATAGTATTAAATTAAGGTTGCGTCAGGAGAGTCAACAAGCTTATAGTCTAGTAGACTTTGTCTCTTCGACATTCTTCACTGTGGGATCATTGGTAAGCCTGTCATCCTTCGCGTTGTCAAGCCAGCATTCTGTGAGTATACCAATTCTACAAGGACCTAGCGGAAGCGGCATGGCTAGGTATATGTTACACACACAACTAGCAGGTTACATTAAGAGGTGGCCGTACCAGTTTTCTTCCAGGGTCTTCTTCCTCGGTTTGTAATGAGGAGGTTGGGGCCTCAAGGTATACCTCTTTACCCCGGCTGCAACTCATTAGGCGACTACCCACCGGTAATTGGGTTTGGAGCTGCTGGAGGCTTCTCCGCATGGCGATGGCTTCTCAGCAGCTCTCGTTGGCCAATCTGAGGCGTAGGCCGTACCAGTGTTTTGTCTGCTATATCACGGACATGAAGACTGCCGCGGTTGCGGGAGTTCTTAACGCGGTCCTTTCGCGTGACTCGTGAATAGACTCACGCAAAAGGACGCCGTTAAGAATAACACGTGGCACCAGACAATTCAAATCAGTCCAGGTTCACTAGCTGAGAAGGCAGCGTCGTCCACCCGTGAACGGCAGTACTTGTCGGGTGCCGAGTGGCTATAATTAGCTGTGACCCTTATAATGCGATGAAGTACTGAAGTAAAAGTGCAATGGAGTAAAAATACTTTCAACTAAAATGGGCATAAACAAGACCCCTTGAGAGCTCCACTGTATTCAAATTACAAAAACAAAGCACTTTCATCACAGCTCTTTCTCCTTTAGTCCTATTCCTAATTCATGAGGATTGTGATCTTTCCACAGTACTTTTTCTTGAACTATTTTTCGCCTTCGGTGGCGATCATGTGCAATGCTTCGTACACAGAATCGAATCAAAGCATCGGACAGCATTCCTTCTATTTGGTCAGTGATAGAAAGTCTTTCTAAATTGTTTCTGTGTTTCTTTTGGATTTCCTCCCAACTACTTTTTTAAAAACCGTTTAAAAAAACACAGATTAAGGAATAGTAAATCAAACTATCGATAACAAATTCCCTGACACCACACTGGAATTGTCTGTTGTTAAATCTGGGCCCTAATTGTTGGGAACTTTTGATTTATTCGGAACCTTCAAAGGGATTACTTGGGGCTTGGAAGGGTCTGTTGACATTCAACGCGACGGACGAGAAAATGATTAGTTATGAATATGTTACAAGCTTTTCGGGTTAAATGTATTAACCATCTAAACATGGAACTGAACTGAAATTTTATTCAGTTTATCTCTTAGGTAACAACAAAATATACGTAACATCTTTGCTTATACAAATATGTACGTGTAGTAGTTAAATAATTTCAGATAGAGTTATGTATATTATAATACCTGTCAATATTTTATATAAGTGTAGATATAAATTACGTAATAAAGTATAAACATACATTCCGTACTTCCATTTAAACGTAATTTTACACGTAAATTAATATTTCTAATTACGTAAACTAACTCCAGCATTATCTGTCCACGACAAAAGCGAGGACCACCAATCTTGACCTTTGTTATTTTATACAATGGGTTAAATTGCTTAACATTTTCTTTGGGAAGCCACCCCTGGAAAGGTCAAGATATGTTGGATGCCATAAACTTTCGGTGGTCACATAAATTACAGCTGAATCTATAGGTGACACTTTTATTGCTACCCTGAGATACGGTTTCCAGGTGGTTTTAGGATTAATTTTCTTCATTTTAGGTAAATCCAATAAGCCTTTAGCTTACGAGATACAAAAGAGAGATGCATATCACTAAGATGAGATTGCTGGGATAAATCTTTATGCACAAAAATTCAGACTTCCGACATAGCAATGTGATGAGTACCACCAACCTCGTTTGTTCAATTACGACATAAAACGTTTTGTTTTTTCCTAGTTTATACTTTGTCTGTGTCGCATTTGGCAGATACACATTCTTTCTCTGTCTTTTTTTTCTTTCTTTCTCGTGTGTCCGCAAACTTCGAAAAGTAGTTTTGCTAGTGTTTTGTACTTGTGGTTAGGAAGCGAGCGTGTTAACCACTAAGCGTAGTTGGTTAACGCAAAGTGGTTAACGCACTTGTGTTCTAAATTCAAATAGACGTGGGTTCAGAACCTGACTGAAAAGTATGCATCTCTTAGGCAATTTTTCTTCTTCTGACCTGACTTCTATCTTCTTCTCTTTTTCTGACCAAATGGTGCGTATTGTTGCAATTATCACGTGCTCACAGTTAAGAAAAATATCGTGATGAAACTTGCACGTTGAGATAACCGATGTTTCAAACCAGCTAAGCCACCTTGGATAAGCGTAGCGGGTATACTGTCCGTCCCACTCTTGGGCTCGGACCCCATGGGTGGACCGAGCCCAAGAGTGGGACGTTTATGGGCTGTTATTAATTAACTAAAGACTAGAAAGTATGAAATAGCTCAATTTTACTTACATAAAATACTTTATTCGTTTTCTTATATTTTTTTAATAGCATAAATTCAGCAGACAGGCAGACGGCCCACCTGATTGATGGAAAGTGGTTACCGTCGCCTATAGACATTTCTAACACCAAAGGTGCTGCCAATGTGCTGCCGCTCTCTAAAGGTTGTTATGGCGACATATTTTACACCAGTAATAGTAGCCAACCAGGTGGGCAAAAACCCTACCAACATGCGCGGTACGTTCAATCGCATGCTGTGTCACAATTTGACGATTTCACGTCGGTATATTATAATCTATCGAAAAATAATGCGCCAAATTGTAAGCTGTATTTATAGTTCACAATTTTTCGACTGTTTACAGTCTCGCGAGATAGATTACAATCTAACGGTATTTACAATTTGACCGTGACATATATAAACCTTAAGTGAAAAATTATCTAATCGATGGTGAGAACCGCTTAAAAATCCCTTGCGTAGATTAGGGCGACTTAATAGATATACAGACAAACGCGGAACGGAACCTTGTTTTATACTACGTAAAGATGATATCATAGATAGATAAAACACTATGGCTCATGGAAATAACAGATATAATAAATTAGTTTTATTATTTTTAGGTAAAATAATAGGCGGCCTTATCTCTTAGAGCGACCTCTTCCAGGCAAACTTACTTATAGGATATTCTTAGCTAATCTGATGATATAGGTGGTGCATAAATATGTAATTACTCACCTAATCACTAACAATATTTAAGAACATGACAAAAAGCACTACCTGCAACATAGTGACGTTTGATATTTTTACGTATATTTATGTATATGTATATACACATATGTATATATTTATGTATGTAATATTAATTGGTGTATTTATTAATATGTCGATTAAGTATAATTCTTACTTATACAATATTTTACATATTTATATGTTTATTATTGAATAAAATATAATGTAAGTAACTGCATATCCTATAACGTTTATGTATACCACCTTTGACAAATATAAATTGTTTTCTTCCTGCCATGGATTGTCTGAAAGCGATCGCTTCTTAGCGATAAGACCACCCATTGTGCATATTTAGAATATTGTTACGAGCTGCAGTACTCGAATTAAAATGCCGTTGGAATTATTATAGAGTTTATTATATACAAACACGTATAACACAGGTACAAATATAACCGAACACAACCAGTCCAAACGTAATGCATGATTCAATAACACGCGCAAAGTCCGTCACTAAATAGATTACCGAATCACTCAAGTCTTGCTTCGCTCGTGGTTATCGCTTGACTGCCGATCTCTCCATTGGGCCATTGATTTATACTGAATTTCTTAGAATCAGTCCGACGCACCTGGATAATGACTGCCATAAAAGATTACAATACACAATGGGCTGTTTTCTAATCAAATTTTAAACACAAAGTAAACAAAAGAAGTCCAAATGCCGAAAGGTAATAAACTGTGTTTTTATGGTATGCAGGTGTGAATCCACTTTTGTCGGCGTGTAGGTCGTAACAATATTTTTAGGCTATAAGTGTTTCTGTGTTTTCTGTAATGGCGTACAACAAAGTGTTATCTATCTATTTATCTACATCAATAAAAAAAAATCTAATGATATCATACTTTTTAACTTCAGACGGCACTTTACTAAATAGTCATTCATGTATTGCTTTTCTTTATTCACAATAGATTTTCAACCTTTTTCCTTTGTCATAAGATTTCGAATCCTTTATAGAATATAAAAACAATTCGATCTGCGTGTTACAACTCGTTTGTTAGGAAATAATTTAGGTCAAATAGGACGAAGTGTTCCGCGTGCTTAAATTGCCATTGCGTCTATTAAGGGGATGTGTCATCATAGATAATTTGTTCGAAGTTTTCAATGTTCTAGTGATAAACCTGATGGAAAATCACCAAACATTTTGGGACTGTTGAGTTTCAGCTTCTCTTGAAGAAATGACTCTCACAATTTTGTTATACAGAATTTAATGAGGAAATGAGTGTTTTACAATTAGACGTAATTCACTTGGTTAATTTTTAAATTCATTTTGAATAATTTTGTTTGCGCTTCGCGTAATTGGCAGGACGCAGATGGAAGTTGTCTGGTAGCGTTGGTTCTCAATTGCCAGTGCTGGTCTTTCGTTATGGCCTGGCGCTAACATGGACAACCTGAAGGAATGCATGCAATCCAAGTTAGCAATGCCCCGAGGTAAGTTACATTTCTTCAGGATGATTCTAAAGCTTATTTGACGCCGGCTGAGATAGTTATTAGTGCAGCCACTGGATATTATCCATGCTGGAACGGAGAAAGAACACAATTTCCTGCGGCCGGGCGGCCTGTCGTAAGAGGCGACTTAACAACCCATAGCCAGGTGGTAGGGCATTTGCCCGACTGCATGGCTACCCCCGTGGTCTAAAGTATGGCGCCATAACAACCTTGAGTTGTGTTCCGGCATTAGTGACCAGGTTCCAGTTTCCCTTAAGAGAGCAGCAGCGCATTTGTAGCAACTTTGCTGTTGCAAATGTCCATAGACGATGGTAACCGCTTTCCATCAAGTGGGCCGTCTGCCTGTCTGCTGATCTCCTGCAATAAAAAAAGAAATAAAAAATATGGCAATTTTAACAGGCATAATAGTCATTGATAGCCCCCAGAACTAGCCTGGGGGCAGAAAAAAACTGTAAAAAAAATGAATTAATCTTCGGACTTTTAAAATTTACACCGAAAATAAACATGAAATTTATTTATAAAAATTTATATGTAATTTTATTGCTCGCCAAGTATACAGTTTCAAAAATACACAATTAAAATATTGTCATGGTAGAAACAATAGGCGGCCTTATCGCTTAAAGCAATCTCTTCCAGGCAACCTTACTTCAGGAATAGTTTAACCTAATCTGGCGATGTAGGTGGTGCAGATTATTAGGTTGATCTTAAAAAAGTCATAATTAAATTACTTTATAAATTAAACACATACAAACATATTAATTAGTCTATAGTATAAGAATTAGGCATAATTATTTAAGAACAAGTAGTGTTTTCTGAGTGCGTTCTTAAATGTAGGCGATGTTTTGGCCTCTCTGACAGTAAGACGCATCAGAACATTCCAAAATGTATTTCCTATTAAAGTGGAAAACTCATGTCTCTTTAAACAACAAATCATGACCATTGCGTTGGAATCATTGAAATCATCTTGACATTGAACTGACATTACATATAGAGCAATAACAATTAAGCCCCGCATTCTCTCAGTCTTGTTCAGATAACATCAAAATAAGTTTGTGTTTTGCAACAAAAGCTTTTTAAGATGTAAAAGAACGAAAGAAAAATTTGAATTAAAGATTCGGTTTGCGTGATTTATGTGTGTTCTTTTAAAAGTTTTTCGAATTACGAATGTAACTTTTTTCTTTTATGCATACAGAAATTACAGTTCATTTTAACTTTCTTATTTAATATGTGCATAAAAGTCAATCACAAATAGGATGGTATGGCTGACATATTCATAAAATTTAATTTGTATCATTATTGTGATGGACCCGAAGGAGGCAAAATTATATAAGTATATATTTAAATTATTAAAATGGGATTAGAGAAAATGAATCATCATTTTTTTCTTTTGTTCGAATCACGACCAACTCGATTTTATTTTAATTATAATAATGTAAAATTAAGTGGCCAGTATTTTGATATATAAATAAGTATTTAATCTACACAATTTTCGTAAACTTTCGTAGAAACAAAATATTAATTTTAATGATATAAAAATATATTTAATCATAATCTTATATTTAGTTTATAACTACGTTGTTTATTTCTCTATTTACGTAAAACCTCCCATACCGTCCTATTTAAAATAGACTTTAATTTTTAAAAATTAATCAAATTAGTTATTTAATGTAAATTTGGCAAATGGCGTTTTTTATACGCTCGTTCTACATATGTTGTTCGTCAGAGAGGGGACCCTAAAAATTAAAAAAACAACTATCTTCACTTATATCAAAATCATCAAACAGCAAGGTTTTCATAAAAGGAAGTAACAAAGATGTATCCCAAAACAATCTGGATATTACTGATGTTCCTTCTGCTAGAAACAATGCAAGTCCTATGTAGAGACTTGAATGAGAATGAAAGAGCGGTGAGAGCGGCGTTCATCCAACGTCTT
The DNA here is from genome assembly GCA_019925095.2 of Dendrolimus kikuchii. Taxonomy (NCBI): domain Eukaryota; kingdom Metazoa; phylum Arthropoda; class Insecta; order Lepidoptera; family Lasiocampidae; genus Dendrolimus; species Dendrolimus kikuchii. The sequence goes on along the minus strand of CM034412.1, from coordinate 4,019,409 downwards.
CTAAACAAACAGAAGTATCTAGAAGGAAGAATCAAACTGGTGGGTGGCGAGAGCAAATACGAAGGTAAACCGTTTACATTTGTCTATATTTGAGAACCAAGTCCACACATCATCCACACTACCTTTAATGCTGCGTGTAGTGTCGATTGTAAACATATAAGTAGCAAAAAGCGGTGCTTTAGGAGGGCTGGCGAATTTTCCCTACCCAGTAATAATTTTTTGTGCTTATACAAAAAAAATTGGCTTATTTTTAACCAAAATAACATTCTATTTACATGCTTACGTCGATATTAGTTCTTTAGTTTTCAAACAGCTGGCGTTAATAGCAACCTTCCAGTTGATATTACGCATGTCTTATTATTTTTATAATTTTCGACAGATGGCGTTAGAAATACAATAAAATTATAATAAATAAAAATTGTTATATCTTTTATTTTGTTTGATGTGTTTTAGTTTTTTTAGGCTATTATAGGCAGTAGCTTAAATTTACTTACATAAAAACTTAATTCGGTTTTTTATGTATAATATAAAAACATATAATTATAACAAAGACAATGACGGCCTCTGTAGTTATGCGGGCTAAGTCTTAGCGGATCGAACTCGCTGGAACGCATAGGCTCCGGGTTCAATCTCTATCATGGTAAATTTCGGAAACGAACTTTCAGTTATTTACTATGGTCTGGGTGTCTGGGATCGGCCCCAGAGTGGTCCGTTGTATATTACCCGTAACACAAGCGAAACTTGCTTAATTTGCGGATATACAATATGTTTGTTTGTCTGCCGATTTATTTATTTAAAGAAACTAAGTTCATATAATCTAGACAACTGCCCAATAAAGCATAGAGGTGAGTCGAAGCCAACCCGATTTGAAGTAATATAATGAATAACATTAATAACACTAATGTAATGAATAACGGGAAGAATCTCGCGGGATTCCCGAAATATAATGTAGCGCATCACTTAAAAAGTGAAAACTGTGTCGGAATAAGCAAATTTTTATGCATCCGAATTGTAACAATATGCACATTAGATCCGATGGCAGCAAACGAGTCCTGGAGTGGAGACCGCGACTCGGTAAACGTAGTGTCGGATGCCCTCCAGCCCGATGGACCAACGACCTATGCAAGGTCACCGGTAGCCGCTGGCTGAGGAAATCGGAGGATAAGGATGAGTAGCGCCGTCTTGGGGAGGCTTACGTCCAGCAGTGGACTGCAAATGACTGACGACGACGACGGTACATTAGATCAGACAACTACCTAAGTATGCCGTCCTGAGTCACAGCGCACCGCGCATGCGGATATTTTTTTTATTTTATTTTTATTGCAGGAGTTCAGCAGACAGGCAGACGGCCCACTGGATGGAAAGCGGTTACCATCGCCTATGGACATTTGCAACACCAAAGGTGCTACAAATGCGCTGCTGCTCTCTTAAGTGAGTCTGGAACCTGGTCATTAATACCGGAACACAATTCAAAGTTGTTATGGCGGCATGCTCTAGACCAGGGGTGGTAGCCATCCAGTTGGGCAAATGCCCTACCACCTGGCTGTGGGTTGTTTAGTCGCCTCTTACGACAGGCCGCCAGGCCGCAGGAAATTGTATTCTTTCTCCGTTCCTGCACGGATAAAAATATGATGATATGTTTGAAACGTTTGAACTTATCCGCTCGCACATTTCAAATGTGGTGTAAATTGTATTGTGTAAATCCGCTCCGCAATCCGCTGTACGCGGTGCGCCGTCACTCGGACACACGTAGAGATGCATGCTTTCCGGCCAGCCTTTTTACATTTCATAGCCCTATCTACCACGGCTTCGTAGATAGAAAATGTAAAATATTATTAAATGCACTAACAAAAACAACAGGCAATGTCTATATCTACCATGGCGGTCGATGGGGTGCAGTTTGCGACGATTCATGGGACAACGCTGCTGCTCAAGTAGTTTGCAGTGTCTTCAACAAAACTGGGATAGCAACTCATGGTGGACACTATGGCCAAGCCATTGGTAAGTCTCTAAATTCGAATTTTAACAGGAACTTGATGTTGTCAACTAAATTAGGACAATTATAATTATATAAGGAAAACCGCACACCGGCCAGCACCACGACGAGAAAAAACTACAACAAAAAATGTTTCTTCGAAAAATATTTATCAATTTTTGTACGTGGTAGAGTCATGCTGGAATCATTACTTCGATTACAGCTCTTTGGGCCATCTCAATCGGTGTAATACCACGGCCTCACAGGATATCGGCGAGAAACGATTAATCTTGAGCTAATCGTGTTTCGTGTGATAAGTGAGAGTTCTGATGACCCTATCCCACTATCCCATCCACCTCTCTCTCGGTGGTCTTCTACCTCTTGGCCATTTCAGGCGGCGAGGAGTTTGGGGCCTTGAGGAAAACCTCTTTGCCCCGGCTTCTATTCGACGGACAACTACTCGTCGGTGGCTGGGTTTGGAGCTAATGGAGCCTTCCTGGCTGTGGTCTCTCAACGGCTTTGCTTTAACTTCGTCTGCGGCTTATTTGGCCATTCTTTGGCTTCTGGTGGCCCTGTCAGCGGATTTGTGGTCCTCGCGACTTCATAACCTCACCCTGATCAGGCGATCGTATGAGATCACAGGGGGTCCGCAGCCAAGTACGTTGATGGTCCGGTGGCCGCGCGTGTAGGGGACTTTGCATCCCCTCTGTCCTATTTGTCTATTTCATTACCTTATCCCATTCTCGTTATTGCATCCCAAGAGCTGACAACCCGTTGACTTCACCGTTGCAGACGTCTATAGAGAAGGTAAGCACTTTCCATGTGCTGGGCCTTCTACCTGATTACTACATTTGCAACAAAAATGATTGAAACACAAAAAAAACTTGTAAGAAATTTGCAAAACTGGGTAGCTGACTGAATTTACAATAATTGCTAAAATAATACTCATGTAAAAGAGCGGGCTTTAAAATACCTTGTTACCATCGTTTATAATATCATGATAGCTATAATATTAATCACAGTTTAAACCATAGTTAATTCGCTATTTGACTCAAAATGACGTCAAAACTTGATACGCTTCTTCAAAATCTAGGCCGCTTCGGCGTTTTGTAAGATGATAATCTCATTTCAATTGACTATCAACTACCCTAAGATAAATATTTTAAAATAAAACTAATAATGTTTTTTTTTCACTTTCGTGTATTGTTGTCAAGACTGAACAGCTTGCAAAACTGCAAAGTCATAAGTCAAAAGGAACTAATGCTAATTCAGCTTACAATAATTACGTAAACTACATAAATATAAACTTGTAAAAATATTATTTTCGGCTGGTAAACTTTGAATAAAAAGATGGAATAGTTTTTTACCGAGCCTATAAACCTCGTAAAAATATTAGGAATAAGGGTATAAGTAATTAGTTAACGTGGATGTAATATAGTATTCGTGGTGTGCGGCCACCCTAATACTTGACGTTCCTTCAAAAGTCCCGACATAAATAAACAGACTACATAAGTCAAACAAAAACGATTTGTCAAGAGAATTAAGCAAACTAAATTAACGGAACTGAGACAACATTCCCGGAACTCAAGCATAAATTTGAGATAATAAGCTCTTACTTAACTTAAGTACCCTGCAGTGATTTCCAGAACTTGACGCTAATAGCTGATAAGTTTATGCCTAAAGTCTTATGAAAATTAATTAATTAATTCCTATGTTAATCATTACTGACGCAGTAGAGTCACACTGGAATCATGATGCGATCAAGATTATGATATCTTGATTACAGCTCTTAGGGAAGTAATTCCAGAACCTGAAGCTAATAGCTTATACATTTATGCTCAAAGTCTTATGAAAATGAATTAATTAATTTCTATATCAGTAATTATTGACGCGGTAGAGCCACACTGGAATCACGCTGACATCAAGATAATGATATCTTGATTACAGCTCTTTGTGACGTAATTTCAGAACCTGACGCTAATAGCTGATGAGTTTATGCCCAAAGTCTTATGAAAATGAATTAATTTCTATATTAATAAATATTGACGTGGTAGAGCCATGCTGAAATCACGCTGAGTTCAAAATAATGATATTTTGATTATTGCTCTTAGGACCGTAATTTCAGAACTTAACGCTAATAGCTGATAAGTTTATGTCCAAGGTTTTATGAAATTTAATTAATTAATTCTTTTTTTATTAATAATTTTTGGCGTGGTAGAGCTACGCTGAAATCATGTTGGGATCAAAATAATGATACATACATACATACATACATAACTTCACGCCAGTTCCCTTGCGGAGTAGGCACGAACAACAGAGTGCCATTTAGGCAAAATAATGATATCTTGATTAAATGTATATGGGGACAGATATTTAGTCTTCCGGTACTTTGTTGAAGATCTTTGCTGACATATAATTAAATTTTTCAGTAGCAATTTGCATGTTATTAACGATTTGAGTTTTAATAAATGTTGTGCATCATTTGATTTTTAGAAAAATACTGGTTAGACAACGTAGTATGTCAAGGTGATGAAACTAGCTTGTCTACATGTATCTTTGAGGAGTGGGGAAAATCTGATTGCGATAGAACCGAGGCTGCTGGAGTGTCCTGTTATAATAAGACTGATGACGGTGCAGTTCTCATAAATCACACGAAGAAGAAGAAGATAGGCAAACGTTTACACGACGTTCTTGGCGTTGGGACTTCAAGTTTGAGGCTAGTTGGTGGCAGGGATAATTATGAAGGACGAGTCGAAGTAGGTTCTTCTTTTTCTTATTTATTGTTACTTACATTACACTTGTATCCCTCTAAAACACCCCCTTTATCCGTCCCTGGTTTTTTTGCCGATGTGTAATCCGTCATAGACACCCTCCTCTTCGAGGAGTACTGTAGGGTAGTATTGGACTCCCGATGGCATGCTTGGACCTACCAACTAAACCACCTCTTTGTTTCATCTTGACACCGTATGTCAGAACCTCAGGAACCAGAGACATGTGGAAAGAATGCATGATGAAAGAATGACTAAACAGATATACAATGCAAAAGTGGATGGATGCAGAAGTCGTGGAAGGCCACGACACACCGTCCATGATCAAATTGATCAAAGTTCCCACTATAGGAGAACGAACAGTATACCCGCCACGCTTGTCCAAGGCAGCTTGGCAGGTTTGACACATCGGTTATCTCGATGTGCAAGTTGCATCACGATGTTTGCCTTCACTGTTGTTAGCACATGATAATTGCAACAATATGCACATTAGGTCAGAAAACTGCCTAAGTGGTGCATGCGTTCCGGCCAGGATCGAACCCGCACCCTTTGAGTTTAGGAGGCGTACGCTAGCCATTACGCTACCACGACTTACATGCAATGGACATATAATGAGAGACATGAAAACAAATGGACACGTAAGATAACGGAGTGGTACCCAAGAGATTGAAAAAGGCGAAGAGGACGACAATATAAGAGATGGGAAGACAATTTCAAACAAACAGGGACGTTGTGGTCGAGAACCTGTAAAGACAGGGAAAAATGGTCATCAAATAGCTTGAGGGAGGTCATTGTCGAAGGACAAGCTGAGAAGGAGGCAAAATTAGATACCAATTAGCGGAATAAATAAACTAATTCATATGTAACGGTTTTTTCAACAATAATGGCTATTTTTACAAGCTTTCTATTAACTTGCAATGGATATATGTAAGTTCGGGTGGAATCTTGCAAGTTAAATTTGACCAACTTCCCGGTTTTCGATTGAGCTGAAATTTTGCTCGCATATGTATATCGCGTGACAATGCAATAATATGGTACCATGGAGCTGATCTGATGATGGAGTAGGAAGGTGGCCATAGGAACTCCTGTACTAAACTAGATAGACCCGTCGTGTTTGGGCTCGTTTTACTTGACTTCGCTAGCGCTCTGCTGCTACATGATATCCAGGATCTCAAAAGCCTTTATTTAAAAACCTTTTTAAAATTGCTTATTACTTTTATTTTATTTATTTTTATTGAAATTTTTCTGCTATTCTAACCAATAAATGTTCAATTACTTAATCGAATTTAATATATAAGTTTATTTGTAAATTATAAAATAAGAACTATGATAAAAACTAAAAACAATAACATAATTAAAACTAATTATAAATATAACTAGACTTACAAAATAACAAACTATACGTAAAAAATAGACTCCAGGTCGCTCTCGGCGGAGAGAGTGCCCAAAATGCTGGCCGCATTTCCACGTTGAAATTTTATTCAAATACCTTTATGATAATTTTAGATATACCACAACGGTACATGGGGTGGTATATGTCCAAATGGATGGACGCTATACGAAGCTGCTACAGTCTGCAGACACCTCGCCCTAGGTTTTGCATCCCAAGCGTTACAAACAGACTACTTTGGCCGCAGTAATATTGTATTAAGTGGTGTAGAATGCGAGGGTAATGAGACAAATCTGTTTTTATGTCGTCACCAGGAGCTGGGTGACGTGTCATGCCCTGGAGAACTTGGTGAGTATTTTTTTTTATTGCACAAGTTCAGCAAACAGGCAGACGGCCCACCTGATGGACAGCGGTTACCAACGCCTATGGACACTTGCAACACCAAAGGTGTTACAAATGCGCTGCTGCTTTCTAATAGAAGACTGGAACCTGGCCACTAATGCCGGAACACAACTCAAGGTTGTTATGAGGGCATACCTAAAATGCAATTTTTAGAATTATCGTCTGTCTGTCTGGATGTTCCGGCTAATCTCTGAAACATGTTGACCGATTTTGACGGGACTGTCACTGGCAGATAGCTGATATTATAAAGAGTAACTTAAGCTACTTATAAAATTAGGGTTCCGCGAAAAAAAATCCACTCGGTCGAAGTCGCGGGCACAGCTAGTAAGAAAATAAAAGTATAATACAACACTTTAGTTCTTGTATAACAATGTTATATAATCCTAGATAGTTCATCGGAGAGCAATTTTAAAATTCAAATTCAAAAGTTTTTATCTATATAAATAAATAAAATTGAAGCGTCTGTTTGTAATATCAAAATAATAGCTTTCTGCTAAATGCATATGAAAGTATAAGCGGTACTTATATGAAAAAATAATTTTTAATTTTTTATCTGTCTGTTTTGTTCCGGCTGATCTCTTAAACGGCTGGACCGATTTTTACGGAGCTTTCATTGTTGTTATAAAGAGTAACTTAGGGTACTTTTATTTTAGGGGAAAAAATTGAAAGGAAACAAAGTAAATTAAATTCCACGCGGGCGAAGTCGCGTGTAACAGCTAGTTCAAATGAGTCCACAAGAGAATATTTTTTGAAGATCTTAAAGTTAAACTTTGAATCTGGTCCCTATTCTATGTACACCGCTTCACAGTGTGTTATCGTTGTATAAGGAGAAGAAGCGGCAAGAAACTCCTCAGCAACGACTCACTAAAAATTCGTTTTCTTCAAACATATCTATCTCAGGCACTTTTTTTAAATTTATTTTCTTTTATATAGTATACAAACAGATTACAATCAATTAAAGTTACATTAATATAATAAGAAAATTAAGTATAGTATTGAACTACACTGTAACCCAAAAACCAATACAAAACAAACTTTGATTATATAAGCAAAGTTACAAATCGACATTGTTTTTTTTTTATTGCAGGAGATCAGCAGACAGGCAGACGGCCCACTTGATGGAAAGCGGTTACCATCGCCTATGGACATTTGCAACATCAAAGCTGCTACAAATGCGCTGCTGCTCTCTTAAGGGAGACTAGTAAAAAATTACTAAAAAATAGTTTAATTAATTTAATTTTTTCGGGTTTTTCTTCCTGTATTAATTGGTACTAGTGGTCGCTTAGTGGTCGAAATTCGACCATAATTAATTTAAATTATAAGTTTGAACATTATTAAAGTTCTGTTGCCAAAGACTACTTCTATAATCACAGATTTCACCAAGCCTTTTTTTATTTTTTTATTGCAGGAGTTCAGCAGGCATGCACACGGCCCACTTGATCGAAAGCGGTTACCATCGCCTATGCACATTTGCAACATCAAAGCTGGTCACTAATGCCGGAACACAACTCAAGGTTTTTATGGCGGCATACTCTAGACCAGGGGTGGTAGCCATCCAGTCGGGCAAATGCCCTACCACCTGGCTGTGGGTTGTTAAGTCGCCTCTTACGACAGGCCGCCCGGCCGCAGGAAATTGTATTCTTTCTCCGTTCCTGCACGGATGTTATGCTTTAGGAAGTATTAGGAATGTTTATTAATAACTAGCTGATGCCCGCGACTTCGTCCGCGTCACGATCGCGATGTAGCATACTATCAGCGCCATCTAGTTTAATTAATATGATGATGATGAAATACGCTATGCTAGACACTGTTTTTGTAAGGTTTTACTTTTTTGCGAAATCTCGTCATTTTAATGTATAAATTGTTTTATTGTATGATGATACCGGCAATATCAATACTTAATTAGGTACATAAGTTGTATAATAAGCTGTTTAATTAATTAAAGTTATTTTTAACTATCCCACGGGAACCATATAAGCTACCACTGTACAAAATTTCATTTAAATCGGTCCAGTCGTTTCGAAGATTAGCCCGTACAAACACTATTTCACTTCTTACATCCCCCTGACTTGGTTCTTAGCACTTTTTTCATTGTACAGAAATTCGACCTCTACAGTTTTATTATATGTATATATAGGTAACTAGTGGTCACCCGTGGTGGAAATGCGATCATAATGATTTGTTGTTTAAAGACTACAACTTCTATAATCACAGATTTCGCCAAGGCTACACTGTTAATTTGACTTTAACTTTAAACAAAGGAGTATATATGCGTGTATGTGTCAAATACATGGTAGTGTGTGTAATGAATGAGAAGAAAAGAGTTATGAATGTCAAAGAAGCAAGTGAGGTGTGTAAGAATAAGCCTAAATGGCGCCCTGTTGTTCGTGCCTACTCCGCAAGCGAACTGGCGTGAAGTTATGTATGTATGTATGTGTGTAATGTTTTTTAATTCATTTAATGTATTTCGAAATCTGTGATTATAGAAGTATAGTTTTTGACATTAATTATTATGGTCGAATTTCGACCACGGGCGACTACTAGTTTTAATAAATACAGAAGATGTTTTACAATGACGATCGTGTTTTTTTACTGTGGCGTCAGGATACGGTTTCTAATCCTATTAACGCCTTCTTTTGTTCTGACTCCAACAATCACTTAATACAATCAATGCATAAGTTCGAATACCTCTCAAAGATAAAAGGCTTCCAAAACAAAGCAAATAAAAAATATCGCTGTACCCAATGTATCAAAGTACGAGTACAAATGTCCTTCAATTTACCAAATGCACATTTGCTTAGGACATGAATCTCCCGAGCCATCTGTTTGGCCGGACGTGGCTCGCCTCAACGCAAATTCACTTTGTAGCAGGCAGGCTGTTATTTGCTTGAACTCAGCTTATGTTTAGACGAATTGACACTACACATTTGGATGTATCTATTGAAATACAAAATGTTCGTGCGGGATTTACAATTTTTATACGGGATAAACACGTCGAACTTTGAGCACTTTTTTACTTGACTTCTGAGCTAAAGTACAATTAATTATAAGTTATAATTCTCGCAAAATAATTAGCCACCCTAGAGAGCTTTTGTGACATATGCATCCGACCAAAGTCGAAGTGAGAATGGCCTTTCATCACTCTTATCTTAAGAGACGACAAAACAACCCACAGCCAGATAATAGAGTATTTGCCGATTTGGATAGCTACACCCCTGATCTAGAGTGTACCGCCATAACAACCTTGACTTATGTTCCGGCATTAGTGCCCAGGCTCCAGTCTCCCTTTAGAGAGCAGCAGCACATCTGTAGCGTCTTTGGTGTTGCAAATGTCTATAGGTGATGGTAACCGCTTTCCATCAGGTGGGCCGTCTGCCTTTCTACCTGCTGAACCCTGCAAAAAAAAACATTAGTTCTTACTAGTTTATTATAAATTTTGGTCGTCATACAAAATATACTATTGGGAAGTAATGAAGTTTTAGAAGGAAATGAAAGGTGGTAGGTATATTATTATGCTGAGGAGCTTGGTGTTGCATCTATTTTGTTGATCCGCCTAATATAAGTATTACATGGATACTAGATGTTGTTTTTCAGGTCATGTCGCAGCAGTAGTATGTACGCATACATTAGCAGACTTGGCTCTAGATGTCACGACGATAGAACGAACTGCACATCTTCAAGATGTCATAATGTTTCAACTCCAATGTGCTATGGAGGAGAATTGTCTTAGCAAATCTGCTTACGAGGTACAATTACCAATAGTCGAATATATTGTATATTATTTGATAGTTCCTGTTGTAAACGTGCTCGAAACTTCGCATAATAAATCAATACATACATACATACATAACTTCACGCCAGTTCCCTTGCGGTGTAGGCACGAACAACGGAGCGCCATTTAGGCTTATTCTTACACACCTCACTTGCTTCTTTGACATTCATAACTCTTGTCATGCACGCTCGTCTGTTCTTAAGGCTCCTGACATCACCTTCTGCTAGTACACGATCAATTTGATCATGGAAGGTATGTCGTGGCCTTCCACGACTTCTGCATCCATCCGCTTTTGCATTGTATATCTGTTTAGTCATTCTTTCATCATGCATTCTTTCCACATGCCCGAACCACCGGAGCATTCCTTTCCTTACCTTCACCCCGACACTCTCTTTTAGATCAACTCTCTTTTTTACTTCGGTATTACGAACGCGGTCCGGGAGTGTCACTCCGCAGATTTTGCGCAGTGCTCGCATCTCGACCGCGTTTACTCTACTTTCATGCTCTCTCTTCCATACCCAACTCTCGCTTCCATACGTGAGCGTAAGTACCAGCACCGCGTTGTGTATGGCCTTCTGGCTGAGGTTCTTAGCGCCTAGAAGTTTACCTAACGCTCCATTCACACTATTCCCCAAATTCACTCTTCTTTCTATACCAGAGGTGTACCTTCCATCCCTGCTAAAAGCACATCCAAGATATACAAACTCATTCACTTGCTCCAGCATAACATCATCGATCATTATCCTTGCATTCGTTCTGGTTTCTTCTCTTTCAAACACCATAACCTAATAAATCAATAAACACACATATATCGTAATCACAGAAACATGAGAAAGAATACTTCTATTAAATCTTTTCATAGCCACAAGTGGGAGTATATTTAAGTGGGGTGCGTCGATGATGTTACACCGTTGTATAGGGTGACTCACCACTGGCGAGAGCCCATGACTCCATCGCAGTGGGAGCTAGGCTCAACCTCTGGAGGGGAGTACAAAATAAGACGAAAAGTGTTGTACTCTAGGTGTAATTGTTGCTTAATTAATTTAAGATTAAACTTAAGACTATATACTGCTATCTTAACTGCTACGTGAAACTATATATTTTTTTAAAATTATTATTAACAAGTCTACGGACTCGAGTTCCATACTCTTTTTTACAACTTAATTTCTAGTTTTTTTTTTAATTTAACACGCTTATTAGTTATTTTGGTTCTTGGAAAAACAACTGTTTCTCTCGCCTAACACACCGCTTAAATACTATAAATTACTGTAAAATACCGTCAATTAAATTTCTACAACAATTCTTTTACCGTTAAGGCTATACAGCTTTGGAACGCGAACAAAATACTACCTGTCGTTGGAATATATTTAAATTTATCTATAAACATTTATATATCTATTTAATTTTGTATATATACATACATACATACATACATACATACATAACTTCACGGCAGTTCCCTTGCGGGGTAGGCACGAACAGCAGAGCGCCATTCATGCTTATTCTTACACACCTCACTTGCTTCTTTCACATTCATAACTCTTGTCATGCACGCTCGTCTGTTCTTAAGGCTCCTGACATCACCTTCTGCTAGTACAGTTAATAGATTATGTTAGATATTGAGAAACAATACCTATTTTAAGGCAGATGATTATTGATCTGTTGCAGTGGATAACAAGGATTAGTTAATGGATACGATACTGATATATTTACTAAACATTCTGGTGGTATTTGTAACAGGTATTACAAGTTGCTGCACATTTTAGATTGCGAACATTTAATTGACGGTAGTTTCAAGAAATTTTCAGCATAAGCGGCGCGTGAAGCCAGGTAATATGAAAATGAACTTAAAGACTATATCTAGTTATGTACAAAGGGCGGTCTTATCGCTATAAAGCGATCACTTCCAGACAACCCCAGGAATTAATTGAGATGATAATGGCGGTGGTGGTATTATAATTAACATATAGTACGAACTACTTACTTTTTAACAATAAATACATAACTTATATATATATATATATATATATATATATATATATATATATATATATATATATATATAACTTGTAATACCTGTTACAAATACCACCAGAATGTTTAGTAAATATATCAGTATCGTATCCATTAACTAATCCTTGTTATCCACTGCAACAGATCAATAATCATCTGCCTTAAAATAGGTATTGTTTCTCAATATCTAACATAATCTATTAACTGTACTAGCAGAAGATGATGTCAGGAGCCTTAAGAACAGACGAGCGTGCATGACAAGAGTTATGAATGTGAAAGAAGCAAGTGAGGTGTGTAAGAATAAGCCTAAATGGCGCTCTGTTGTTCGTGCCTACCCCGCAAGGAAACTGGCGTGAAGTTATGTATGTATGTATGTATGTTTAATCTATTAAATTATGACATTATTATACGAGAAATTACTACAACTGTAGCTTTATAATATCTCCTCTAAATATATATTAGCTGTCATAAACTTAGGATGCCAACAAAATATCTTACTATTTATTCAGTTGACCTACCATTGGTTGAATTTTGACATTAGATGTATGGAGCTTAAATATGTCAAATTTTAACCTTTAGTAAGGGAAAAGAACGGTCGGCAAAATATAGGAACCAGCCTGAGTGGTGTAAGCTTTTGCCTACTTAACGCACTGGTACACAAAGGTCCCATGGTAAATTTCGTAAACGAACTATGGTGGACTATGGTCTGAGTGTCTGCGATCATCCCAGAACTGTTACCCATAACAACAGCGTAACTTGCCGATTTATTATTTCATAATATTCTTACGAGTTGCGGGACTCGAATTAAAATGCCGTTAGAATTATTATAGAGTTTATTAGAACTATACAAACACGTATAACACAGGTACAAATATAACCGAACACAACAAATCCAAACGTAAAGCAGAAGGTAGTAATTCAATAAAACACGTAACGTCCGTCAATATTAAATTCCCGAATGTTCACACGTCACTCAACGTTCTCGCTCAACTGCCTCCTCGCTCAACCAGGCCGTCGTTTTATACTTCACAAATGCATGTGCCCGCCCAGCAATCGTCGACACAATTTCCTAGAATTAGCTTGTAATTTGTAATCCGCCACACCTGGCTGCAAGCGGCCGTAAACGAGTACAATAGAACAATAGGCTGTTCTCCACGATAATTAGAAACGTATGCCAATAAATAAGTGAACAAAAGAAGACGATCATAAAAGGATTACAATTAGTTCAAATGCCGACAGGTAATAAAATGTGCCTTTATAGATTAGGAGTGGAATTTGTTTTTGTCGGAACCTAGATTGTAACAATATCAATACTTCGCTTTATGGCAAGGAACAGACTACTCTCTTACGAGAGTACGATGTATAAGCCGCGCGCAGAAGGTTTGCCGTAGACTACTTACTATTACTGCATTGTATTACTTACTATTATTGTATATACTTATGTAAAGTATCTACAATAATAAATTTATTGCAATAACTATCTATATAACCTTTTTTGTCAACCCTACTTGACCATCGACACGTGACATCATGAGGCTATCGGCAAACGTTCTACGCACGGGTACTACAATGACTTCCTAAATAAGACGTAAACGTTGGAAACGCCAATTTATTTTAAAACCCAATCTTTCAGATTCAAAAAACAAACCCTGACTGGCAATTTGAAACACGACGCTTACTTCGTTTTACGGCGTCATCGTTGAATATTGGAAACGATGAATTCAGACCCTATCTACCTAAGCACCTTTGGCAGTGGCATCTATGTCATATGTAAGTTAATATCTCTAACTCACTTTATTTCATTAATGTCACTCAGATAATGAATCTTTATCTATATATTAATACTCGATTTTTCGTAAAGTATTTTGATGTTTTTTGCAGGCACTACCACAGCATGGAAGTGTTCGCTAGTTTCGACGTCTTAGACGCATCAGGAAGAAAAGTTGCTGAAGGTCATAAAGCCTCGTTCTGTTTAGAAGATAACACTTGTCTACCTGGAGTTGAAAAGAAATATTCTTGCAAGAATTACGGGGATCAAGGTACATTTACTGTACTGTACTTATATGTTTAATCAATTATGTGATATATATACATGTTGCATATCACACTGTATATATTTAAAAAAATTAGCTTAGCACGATTTGTGTATCTAGCCAACATCAGGTATTCATGAATATACTTACTATCGAAGCTGGGATTATAAATATAATCATGTATGTTGTGTATATAGCCATTTACCTATAATTATTTATGTATAGATAGATATATGTACCATATGTTACTGTTACGAGTGCGGGACTCGAATTAAAAATGCCTTTGGAATTACTATAGAATTTATTAGAACTATACAAACACGTATAACACAGGTACAAATATAACTGGACGCAACCAGTACAAACGTGATGCACGATTTAATAACACGCGTAAAGTCCGTCACTATATAGCTTATCGAATGTACACACGTCTTGCTCGTACCGTAATCGTCGCTTGACTGCCTCACCCTTCCGTTCGGGCATTGTTTTATACTAAACTGAACTGAATTTTCCAAGAATTACACCTGGCTAACGACCATCATAAAGGATTACAATACACAATAGGTGGTTTTTCTAATTACACATTTTTAAACACAAAGTAAACAAAAGAAGTCCAAAGCCGGAAAGGTAATAAACTGCAGGTGTGCATTCACTTTTGTCGGCGTGTAACAATACCATTTTCTTATTCATTTTGGTTAATATCTATATACATATATAAAAATCAATTGCTGTTGGGTAGTCTTGCTAAAACTCGAGAACTGCTGGACTGTTTTGTCTAATTTTGGTTTTGAATTATTTATGGAAGTCCAAAGAAGGTTTAAAAGGTGATTAAATATGAAAAAATGGTTGGAATATAGTAAAAACAACAATTTCGCTTTCCCTTAGAAACTATTCCTACCTGTCAAACATTTGATGTTCGTCCCGTCGTTTAGAAATAAATTAAATTTAAAAGTCGTTAAGAAATCAAATTAAATTTAAAAGTGAAGTTTTTTTTTGTTTTGAATGTCAAACATTTGATGTTCGTCCCGTCGTTCAGAAATCAACGTTTGTTATTTTTTGATTCTGAGGCGGTACGAAGTTTGTCGGATCAAATAGTATAATATATGTATATAATGTTCTTCTTATTTTTAATAATAAATGCATACGTATATCTAATACTAATATCTAACAGACTATATTTCTTATAAGGGGCTCAATGTGATGTCTATAAATTAAGAAAGAGGTAGGCACTGAAAATCAGGGCTGTGTCGCATTAACTTTCGGCACAGCAATATACTGAGTGTCAGCCTCATTTATTCAATTGCGGCATACAAATTTTAAAATGCTATTGACTCTCTATTAACCTTATATAATAATAAAAATAATAATAACTCACAACCATGTTGGCCCTGTCTTCTATGGCATTTTTGGGGCCCATGCAGGGAGTGGCGAGAGACACCGTCGGCCCATTTTTTCATGTTCCCCGAACATTGCGACGGGCAGACGCCATAGTCCCCATATTCCCAGACCTCTAGTACCATTAGCAGTTCACCACAATATTCCGGTACTTTTTCTTCTCATTTCCCACAATAGTCCTACACTGGCCGGGGCTTGTCCTTGGGTGCATTACTATATAGTGTAGACAGGGATAATTGCCGGTCAGTATCACGCCACATTTACATTAAATTTGTCAAAGGGCCTCTACGTGTTGGCCTTCCCATAGCCCCACGCAAGCCCTCCAAATGTCCGGGCCATTTTTATGGCCCGTGGTCTTGAAAGACATACAATAATAATAAATAAAAAATCTTTATTGCCGAAAAAATTTTGATACAATAACTTATAAAAGTCCCTAACTCCCGAGCTAAGCATGAAGCCTGTGTTTCGGGAATCAGTGCCTCTCACATTAGTATGTAGTATGTGACCAAAAGACTGGTTTATACCTCGGACAGCGCATCGGCATTGCCATTCAGAGAGGCAATGTGGCCAGTCTTTTGGGCACGTCTCCGACTGACAGCGGTCTAGAACTAGATTTTATACTTTAATTTAAGTTTATATATATAGTTTATTTTTAGATTTTATTTAAAGCAATATAAAGCAGGGTAACAATAAAAAAAGTATGTAGTATATATTTTGTGTGTGTCGCCTTTGACAAATAAACGTTTCTATCTTTCTTCTTTCTTCTCTTCTATTTATTAGAAATCGAGATAAGTAGTTTCATTTCAATGAGGTATTTGAATGGCAACCAATACTGGACTTGAATCTGCGAGGGTCAGATTAACGTAATTGTAACTATAAGGACTGTAATTTTGTTATCATGCCCGACATATTTAAAAGTCAGTTGAAACTAGTCAGCTTGAAATAATTTCTATCTAATGTTGGGGCTTGATCTGCGACAATCTTACAGATATAGGTCGTGTCACGCATATATGGTGATGAGTTGTTCATATTGGAGTAAGTTTGTAAGCTTCTTTAAGGTTCTTAAAGTAGCCTACAGACTTGCTCCAATATGAATATTGTTGCGTGCAAGCGGGGGTACGCACTTGGGATTGGAAGAAAACACCAATTCTTTTAAGTAACGCCGTTATTGACTTACACAGCCACACGTAGTACCTCTCCGCAGGGTTGCCCCTATACGCACGACTAACGATGCACTGTCCCGATGATCAGGTGTCTCACTCATAATACCGTCGCCGATACTACGTAGACCACCCCCTGCTACTGCAGTGCTCACCTCCAATATTAACACGTGTAGCTCGCATCTCGAACTACGCTACACTTCCTCCTTCACTTAACTGTCCACTAGACTTGTCACTAAATTCACCACTTAACTCGTCCCTGTCTTCTATTAAACTTCTCTTCCAAGTCTTCCGTATCACACTTGTCGCTTCGCTGTCTTGAACTGAACTCAATTCTAAACTGCTCGGTAGGCGCGCCTTACGCTACTTATATACCCGGAAGAATCTTCTAGAACCCATAATTTCGTTATTCTTTTATTTACTATCTGTCCCTTTCTAAACATCTATCTATCTCTGTCTTTTCCTTCCTGAACTTTCTGTTCTAGAACATTCGTTCATCGTCTATCCCTTTCTAAAATATATGCGTCCTTGTCCTTTCCTTCCCGAATTTTCTAGCTTTTTCTAAAAGTTCTTAAACTAACTAGATGGTTCCACCGTCATTCGCCACAATATGACCGTAGATCTTTTCCAGGTGTATCAGTGAATTGTTCAGATATCTACCAGTACAACATTGACTGCCAGTGGGTTGATGTCACCGATGTTGTGCCTGGAGACTACAGGTTCAAGGTATAAATGAAGAGTTTTTATTATTACTACAATTTTCAGTACGGACTTGCTCGCTTAAATTTTTAATATATTACTAGAAGTTGCCCCGCGGCTACGCTGCGTGTCAAACTCTATGCAGGAGCTTTATTTTAATTACATAAAAACTTAATACGGTTTTTTTACATATAATATAAAAACATATTATAATTACAAAGAAACTAAGTCCATATAATCTAGGCAATTGCCCAGCATAGAGGTGTGTCGAAATCAACCAGATTTGAAGTAATATAACGAATATCCTTATCCGTGCAGGAACGGAGAAAGAATACAATTTCCTGCGGCCCGGCGGCCTGTCGTAAGAGGCGACTAAACAACCCACAGCCAGGTGGTAGAGTATTTGCTCGACTGGATGGCGACCACCCCTGGTCTAGAGTATGCCGCCATAACAACCTTGTGTTGTGTTCCGGCATTAGTGACCAGGTTCCAGTCTCCTTTAAGAGAGCAGCAGCGCATTTGTAGCACCTTTGTTGTTGCAAATGTCCATAGGCGATGGTAACCGCTTTCCATCTAGTGGGCCGTCTGCCTGTCTGCTGAACTCCTGCAATAAAAAAAAATAACACGGGACACAAAATATCGTAGCAGTTTAAAAAAATTTAAGCTATCATTAATGAAAACTGTGTCGAAATAAGCTCATTTTTATGCACCATGACAGTGTGTAAAGTAGATTGTTACACGAGGGATGAAAGTGACCTATTTAGGCATGAGATATTTGACGCGAAGGCGTAACGAGGGCGCTGATAGTTCGAGTGCCTTAGGTCTTTCACCCGAGGTTAACAATCTGTTTTTCATTTCTAATATGAGGAAAGTAAATAAGAACTGACTAGTGAAACTAACAACTACTTCTCTAATGAAATCAGGTGTTAAATCTATGTCTGAATCTGATGAACTAATTTAATACATATGATACGTCCAGGATTTTTAAGTGAAACTTCTTCAGAATTCTTCAGAATCGTTGTGATTTGAAACTCGATGAAATGAAAAAGCGATACTAAAAAAACAAAAACACATAATTCTATAGGACTAAGCCTGCGAGAGAATGATATACGAGTTTCACACTGTGCAGCTCAGATTAGAGATTTAATAAGACAGATGATTAAATGGACCTACTTATGCAAAAATGAACCAACCCACATACTGACAGTTTTGAGAAAAAACCGTCTTTATTAAAATTTTGGGTACAAAAAAATATGTCTATATTTTGGAAAAAACATTTAGAATATTGTATATTATATTTTCTCGTTATGATGTTTATTGAGTCGATAGAAGGTGCATTTTGAAAGTCTTCTGCATCCTTAACCCAATTTTGGCATGTTTGTGGATTGGTTCTGTTTTGCATAAGTAGGTCCAAATATAGGTCCAATTTGAACCAAAATGGTAATAAAAATTTTTTAGACTAAAACAGTGAAAATTTGAAAGTGATACTTAAGAAGTTTATTTTGAATTATACTATGTTGACGGATGCAGGCTAAAGTAATTATATTTCTGTTAATAAAAGTTAGAGAAGAATTAATTATCTGTGAGTATATTCTCTTAAGTTTCACTTCTACTGCGTATGAACTGCACTGCACACACATTTGTTTCTGTGACTTTTACCAAGCAGTATTTTTTATCATTGATGATAGTAAATATTTAGCTCTTTATGTAAAAATTAGATAATTTAATGAAAAATAAATTCTAAGGATACAAATCATGTTACGAAATTGTTGACATTATAATTATTTTTATTACAATTTTATTCCACGATTTAACGGTAGCTGCATAAAAAGTTCGGACATGGCTGGAATAATTTTTAATTTTTTGACAGCAGGGAAAATCGTTTCCCAGAGATGAAAATAAAAGTTTTCATCCCTGTGATCAGATACTTCAAGCTTACTTTCCGATTGTGAGAAATAAAATTATTTTGTATTGTAACAACGACAGGTAAAAGCTAAATAATACTTCCAGATGGTAAAGAGTAGTATTCACTATCCAGTGCTGATGAGAACTGAAGTGAAGTTATTTATTTTAGAAACGGTGACCTTGTGTACAAATTTTATGAAGTCGTACAGTTAGTGTAATACATAGCAAGATGTGTGAGCGGGACGGATTATGTGCGAGCGAGGTAGAGCAGTTATTAATATAGGTGCTCCCGCGTTGCGCTAGCCAGTTCTCCGTTGTCCGCAGCTATGACTGGATGTATGCAGCTCTCAGATTATATTTGTGAATGCGTGTATTTGCGTTCGCCGGTTTATTATAAATAGTATTTTAACTTCTTTCAGGTGGCTATAAATCCTCATGCAAGAGTAGCTGAGCAGCAGTACCATAACAACGCGGCGTCATGTCAACTCCGTCTGACTGACACTTACGCAGCTGTCTTTGGCTGCAGACTTGAGAGACCTTAGGCTATATCTCAGAACAATAACTAATACTATAGAAAGCGTATTATTATAATAGCTACAAAATAATTTACATTACTTCCACTTATAGGATGAGTATTGTTGAATCCTTACATACATTGTCCGTGATGTCGGTAGTTTCAAAAGTGCCGCTGGCTTTCGATGCCGCCTTTGGTGGTGGTGAAGCCAGTCTCCTAGGCACAAGAGGTCAAAGACCAGACCAGAACATGGAAAAAGATAATATTCTTCTCCTATGACCAGAGTGAATATTTCAATTTAATTCCTTATATTTCATTAAACTTTAAATATAAGCCGAGCTTGCTTTTGGCGTGAGTGTGTGCTAAAAATCAGAGACAATAAGTACCACCTGACGACCTATTAGAGCCGTGCATTCTCAGAAGCCGACTTAGTTGCCCCATCGAAGGTGGATTCGAAGGGTAATGGTACTTTTTACCTCATTGATTTTTGTGCAGGATTTGATACACCTCTCACTCCCATAAATTACAGTCCAATTTAACACAAAATCTCTCGAACCAGCGACCAGCTGTTTGGATCCGTGACCCAGCATTGCACAGGTATACAGTCGTACATTCGATAATTACCTACAAAGTTATTAATACTAATTTAATGCGAGACGTTGTCCTGCCTTGAAAAAAATTTGAACCCGATTATTTAAATTAAATATAGCCTTTATGACTCAGGGATAATGTATCACTCTAATGGTGAAAGAATTTTTGAAATCGGTCCAGTAGTTTCATTCGTCACACACATACAAAAATACTTCTTTTTATGGGAAGTAAATAAATAAATAAAAATAATTATTTAAAAAAATATTATTATTATTAACCCACAGTTAGGTGGTGGGGCGTTTGCCCGACTGGATAACTACCAGCCCTGGTCTAGGGTATGGCGTCATAACAACCTTAAGTTGTGTCCCGGTATTAGTGACCAGGTTCCAGTCTCCATTACGAAAGCAGCAGCGCATTTGTAGCACTTTTAGTGTTGCAGATGTCCATAGGCGATGGTAACCGCTTTCCATCAAGTGAGCCGTCTGTCTGTCTGTTGAACTCATAGAATAAAAAGAACTGTTTAATTACACTACTTGGACTGTAATGGTTGGTAGCAAACGTTTTAAGCCGAGTCTTATTTGATTTACAATTTACTAGTACACTTCGTACAATTCGTTGTTGATTGACAGCAAAAAACTGCGTTCGTCTACCAACCAAAATTTACTTTTATATATTGGAAGATGAAATGTACTATATATCGATACCTCGGGGCTCAAAGGACGTAACCGCCATTTCGGCGAAATTTACTTTTTAATACAGCCCTACTTAATTTTTTCTCCTCTATCAGTATATGTAGTCTTCCAATGCGCCAAAAAATGGTGAACCCTTTTTTTGTAGAAAATATAACATATATTTTTAGATTTTGTGTCGTAACAGCAACCAATGTTAATCATAAACGCGAGGGTAGTAAACGACACCGTAGATGATACAATTAGTTGTCTGAGTTAATAAATTGATATACTAAGTTAATAAATAAAACTAAAATTAAATAGGCAAATAAAGAAAGAAAAGAATTTCTTATTTTCTCTCTTTACTTGATATTTAATCAACTGAAGAAAAAGCAACAGTCTACAAACTGATAGAATTAGTAGGCAAATTGGCAGTTACAACCATCTCTGATCACACATCCATACATTTTTTAGGGTGTAAACGCCCCAAACATGCAATTTTCCAGGGCGTTGAGGAAAGCTGTTTTTGTTACTTTTATAGCTATTTGAAATATAATTTAACAGTGTTTTGCATCATAAAATTTTAAGACTTTTAGTTTTAGAATGGTTTATTTAGGCCAAGAATCAAAAAAGTTATGTCCGAATTAATATTTTATATTTTGTTTTTCGGCTCTCTTGAAAAATCGAGTTTTGGTACTTACGCCCTTTGAGCCCCGAGGTATCGATATTTGCTCATCAGTAGTTACCTTCCTTATTTTTCGTATATATCCGAAAAAGAAAGATGGGTTACTGATGAGCAAATTCATATTAAATAAGATAGACATAGGCATAATTCAAAGTGTGTTGTCAGAGCGTACTTCGGATTTTGCCAAAGATAAAAAAAAAAATCTTTAATATGCTCCCCCTTAATCTATATATATTAGATTAAAAATTAGTGTTGGCTAATAATATTGATATATGACAAAAAAGATTATAAGACATTTATTAATTAAAACACATCACTTTTCAAGTTGATTTTTATTAATATGCCTTACATATTATTATCACAATTGCTGCTATATAGGAATATAAAATTGAGCAATTTAATAACTGCGTTCCATAAACACCACCCTTATGTATTGTACATTAAAACAATTTCATTTGCTTTGTGAATATATTTTTAAATTATACCCTAATATTTACAAAGAAAAGTACAGCCAGCATAAATAAATTTAGAATTAATATATTTTTCAAATGCATTAAGATTCTTAATGGTGTTTAAATTAAAACGAAATATGGCGTCAGTAATATTTTTTTAAATTTTGTCATTCCACTTATAAAATTATTTAATCAACAATGTTCTTATAATCACAATCAGATTTAGAGAATTTCAAATCAAATTTGTTTTTAATTTTACTTTACATTTTTAATGTTAATTTTTTATAGCTGTATTCATTGTGTAATTGACAAATGCAAACATTATTTTTTATTTAATTTTTATAGTGAACTTCATCACTGATGCTGCAATAAAAATGCAATATAAAAATAAAAACTCTTTTGAAACTGCTACAACAAAGTTTAAATCATGGAAGAACAACCCTAGTCATAACAATCCTCCAAAAGGTGGATTAAATAAAAAAAAAACTTAAATTTGAGGGATCAGTTATCTGTGGAGTGGAACTATAGAATCAAGTAGGGTTTTGAAGTATTTCAAAATGCTGTTCTGGGAGATTGCTAAATCTCGTATTCGTCTTCTTCCATGATTTTAATTATGTATAACAGTGCGAGGACCTATAAATTATATAGTAGGCTGTATAACTCATTGTATATATAATAACTTTTCTTATTACTTCTATCAATAATTAACAGCCCCGTGTCTTCAGCTATTTTAAATAATAAATTAAAAATTCTAACCTTATTTAGAAGTAGAACTATTCCCTATTACTTATTTACTAGTAAAACCCAACTCCTTTTACTTACATAACGTTTATTCGCAAATCCCCTTAAAGTCAATTCACAAAAAAATACATGCTTATGTAGCATAATATACTGATATTATTTTCATTGTTATACATCTACTTCAACACGATTTTGATCCTTTAAAAAACAGTAAGCTTATAGGTGATAGGACCGACTACTGTTCCAAGCTTTACCTGTTATAAATCTATGTTAATTTACTAATGTGGTAAATAATAAAGAATTTTCTATATATTTATTCAGTAAAATGTATGTGAACTCTAATTTTTTTCATTCCAAAATTTGCACTGCATCTGGTGGTTTGCTGATGGTTTTTTTTAAAACAGAACAATTTCATGACCCGGTAACAAAGACCTTAAAACCAAGTGTTATTTGATTCAATCAAATTGTATGTCTTTGTTAATCAAATAAACAAATAGTTCTTATGTTAGCTTGATGAGTCACATTTCACTAAAAAAATGTTTTTTTCACA
Source organism: Dendrolimus kikuchii (assembly GCA_019925095.2). Lineage (NCBI taxonomy): Eukaryota > Metazoa > Arthropoda > Insecta > Lepidoptera > Lasiocampidae > Dendrolimus > Dendrolimus kikuchii. Next base: position 3,995,696 of record CM034412.1, on the reverse strand, counting down.
CAAAGACATTTCTCGCTTAATTACAATCCCATGACTATTATTAATTTTAACTAAATTTGTGCAATATTTAAAATTTTAATTGCACAGCATAATACCACCTTCAATCTTTCGTCAGTGTGTTTTGGATGTGTGGTATTACCAGAATGGATAATGAGAGAAACGAGTTGTATCTTTGAAAATTGCAGCTATGGCTAAGGAATTAAGAGAAAGAAGATTAAGGTGGTGTAGGCACGTAGAAGGGATGAAATTCTTGTAACAAAAAGAATATTAAACTAGAAGATGGACGGGTACAAATGTAAAGGTAGACCAAAAAGAGAGAGAGATGGATGGTGTTCACACCATCCTTCAGGATGACATGATGATTTGTGATGTAACATAACGTATATCAGAACAGAGGAGTATGGAATAAAAAAGACATATTGCGCCGAGCCCAAATTATTGAGAGAAGGTGAGAGAAGAAGAAAGAGCTACAAAAATTTAAATCGTGTTGGTATAGACCTTTTTCAAATAACTTTTCATAATTGTTTTAGAATTATGACCTAAAATATAGCCATTTTAATTACAATAATAAAATTACCTTTTTGACAATATCTTGTTTTAGAGTGTCTAATTTTTAGTCTGACCATACTTCAAAAAGTCGATATTAGGTGAAAAGGTCACTATATTTTTATAGAACTCATCTAAACCGATTTCGGCTACAGCGACTCATATGTATTATGAGCATTGCAGCTTTGATTTTATACTCCTAGGTATTCCTATAATGATTAGGAATGTTTTTGGTCACACTATTATTTCAAACATAACTTTTATACAAATTTTTGTATATTGAATAGATTTGTTAATTTTTACTTTAATGCTATTCTCACTGTAAAAACACGATTCATAGAATATCTTAATTTAGCCATAGTGAGAAATTTTTTAAACTACCCTATAAAATTTCAAAAAATCATCCCTTCTTAAATTTAAGTAACAATATACTCGTTGTCAAATATACGGCGATCCAAATACTAGTCGATACGAATCCTGAGTAAACAGTTGGCATCTTGATACTCCAGCCTCTTTGTAACATGGATCTTAGAGACTCGGTGGACAAAGTCAGGGGTAAGACGTAGCTGATGTATTGCAGAAGAACGTGCATGCCTGTAAAAAGTGGATATTCATTATCTATATATATAAAAATCAATTGCTGTTCGTTAGTCTCGCTAAAACCCGAGACCGGTTGGTCTGATTTGGCTAATTTTGGTATTGAATTATTTGTGGAAGTCCAGGGAAGGTTTAAAAGGTGAGTAAATATGAAACAAATGCTTGGAATGTAGTAATAACAACAATTTCGCTTTCCCTTAGAACCTATTCATACCTGTAAACCATCTGATGGTCGTCCCGTCGTTTAGAAATCAATTAAATTTAAAAGTCGTTCAGAAATCAAATTAAATTTAAAAGTGATTTTTTTTTCTTATTTTTTTGGTTTTGAATGTCAAACGTTTAATGTTCGTTCCGGTTAAGTTTTGACCACATCTTTTACCAAAGCTTTTCTGAGGCGGTACGAAGTTTGCCGGGTCAGCTAGTAATGAATACTCGTAATTATATATCTGCCCACAAATCTCCCACTGCTAGACTCGAGTCTCAAGTTTTTAATAATCAGCAGACGAACGCACATATAGTATATACCCAAATTAAACAAGTTACGCTTGTAAGCGCGGTAATTTTATTTGATTTTGGTTTTTCCGACGTTTCGGCCACTTTTCAGTAACCGTGATCACGGAAGACAAAGATGTCAAGTGTCATGTCACGGCCACTATACACACATTAAAACGTAGTTTTATTATGTCTACAAGTCGCGAAAACTTAAGAAAATATTAAGTTACGCTTGTGTTATGGATAACTATGCAGAATGGTGCATTTTATCACCGCACCGCATGCCATCGGCTGGGCGTTCATCGCCATACATATACGCAACGGCTCTCTAGAAGGATTCTCTTACGCACCGTGGGGATTTGTAATGAGCTTTTTTTGAGGGGTTTTTTAAAAAGGGTGTCAGAAAATTTCATCGAGGTCGGAAGTGCGTTGGTGACATTTCTAGTGTTGCAAACGTCCATAGGTAACGGTAACCTTTTTCCATTAGGTGGGCCGTTTGCCTGTCTGATATACTCCAGCTATATAAAAAAATATATAACGGACAACTCTGGGGCCGAACACCCAGACCATAGCAAATAACGGAGAATTTTTTCCCGAAATTTATCATGCCAGGTATCGAACCCAGAACTTCTGCGATGCAATAAGGTAGGCCAGCAAAGACTATAGGCTTTAAGGTCATCAGTGTACATTAAAAAATGGGGATTATGAAAACAAGTTTTAATGTCATTGATAAAGAGTACGAACAATAGCGGTCCGAGGGTAGAGCCCTGTGGTACGCTGGAAGTGACTGTTATGCTGTTTGACTGGTATCCATTGACTACCACCTTTTGTGATCTGTTAAGGATATAAGAGGAGAACCACCGTAAAAGGTTACCTCCTATAACGGTATAGGCAATTTTGGTAAGAAGTATCTGGTGGTCCACCTTCTCGAATGCTTTTATGAAATCTGTGCATACTGCATCGATTTGAATACGTTTATCCATGTTTTCAAACAAGTTATATATTTATTTATTTTGTTTTTGTACTTATATGTGCTGTTGCGGACAGAGAGCACGCCCCTGACCTGCCCGCCGGAGCACACCTACTCTCCGCGTCCCGCATACCGCCGACGCTCATAGCTGGCGCAATTAGTAACTAGGCATCGGACGGGATGCGGGATATAGGAGGCAAAAATTGGCCATTAAGATATAATTCTTCACAATTCTACTATAATTCTCAACGACGTCTCTCTTGAATAATTTGTACTTATTCTATGTATATTTCGATTCATGTAAAAAGTTCAATAATAATAATCATACAGTCCATTACATCGAGTTTAATTTCCAAACAAGAAGCAACTGCCACCAATATGTGCTATGTTTATTTATTATTCATCATTATTTATAAACTGCACCACCGTCAGTATGAAAAATCTATCAATCCCTGCCAAGGATTTCCTGAAAGAGATCGCTTCTTAGCGATAAGGCCGCCCGTTATACCGTCTTTTATCTTTTGCTACTTCTGTTTGTTTTGGTGTACAATAAAGAATTATTTATCTATCTATCTAGTTCAAATGGTTTTGCCCTTTTGAGCCATCACATTATGTCCGTGTTGTGGAGGAGCTGAATCGCCTCGACGTTCACATGATGATGAAGCCGATGCTCATGGACTTCCGTATACTTGCTAATAATGCTGGTGACAAACTGCACTTTCAGGTCTCGATGGAGGTCGCTTGATCTAACGTACCATGGCGCGTTTATATATAAAACTAAATAAATTAAAAATCATTTTTGGCTACATTATCACTGATTCATACTCATTGTTATTAGCATGAAGGCACTCCAATCGAAGAAGCTCTTAAGATAGGGTTTTAAACAAAACTTGGTTGCGGACAATGTCGTCGAGAAGGAGATTCTCCCGCTGTCTTCACTTCATGGTCAACACCTAATCATTGTAACATATGAACAGGTGCATAGGTTGCACAGTAGATCTAGTAAATCAATTTACTAACCTTCAACTGGCCAAATAATCCCACAGAGCATAACCATAGGCAAGAAAGAACCAAGCGCCAAGTATGTCGCCGTTCTATCCGTGTCACAAATGCATGACACCACGAAACCTGTCAAAAAGATAAGTTAATTATATTCTTGTTCTTTTTATGAATGGGTCTGATCGATTTCTATGTCTTTGTGATTTACCAGGTGGTAAGACCTATTATACATTTTTTTAAATATTTGTTAGCGAATAATATTTGTAAATGCCGTAGCGACCTCTAGCGTGATATTTAATTATTGAGTAACAATACATTAATGTATAGTAACTGGAATGAAACTGTATTTTACAGTAATGAAATAAGAGATGGCGCTACAGCTGAGACGCTTTTGGTGTCTCGCCTCACACAGTAAAGAAGGTAGACAGCAAAATTGATGGAGCGATGTTTTACGTTTATACTAGGTAAGGACGGAACAAACATAAAAAGACCTAAGGAAAGGTCTTCATAACGACTCTAGAAAATCTAGTATAGAAATAAGAAGACCAAAATCTTACCAAACGTCATTCCGCATAATCCAGTGATAAGGGTGAGGAAGATCACCCAACCCAAGGGACCATTCATTGTGAGACCAAATAACACGAAGCCGATGAGGAGGACCACGCCAGATTGGGCTGCCATCACCAGCATTTGTACCGTCACGTGGGAGAAGAGGATTTCAGTACCTAGAATATAACGGATGGTTTAAGATGTTCACTGCGAAACGGGGTATAAGTCTCCCCGAACATGTCTCACTTGCAGTGCGGCTAAAAAGAACATACTACTTATATGGTAGTAGGGGGCGGAAGGCGTAAATTAAATTTGGTTCAGTGTAGAAAAAAGATGAATATATTGTGCGCAGCTCGTCGCACATATATTTTGTTCTACGCTGATGCTGTGGACGAAACACGGTCGTTGTTGGTATAGAAGTTAAACACTATTAGCGGTGAAAACTTATAATAAATCACTTTTACATAACAAGTAAATACCCTGTGCAAATGTGCCCTCGGCTACAACCAAAATGGAAGAAGAAATAAAAAGCAACGAAAGTGTTGCAAGTTTAAAAATAATATTATCTTATATTATTGTTGCCAACATATATATCTAAGGTGTGCTATTGAATCAAAGCTTCGTGGTATACCTACGTTAATACGGGGTTATCTGGACCTAGTATCCCATGACACAAAACAAAAATCCATAAACTATTTTATATAAAAGCCAAAGAAATATTTCTATTTTTACAACGTTACGGGGCTTAATAGGCCTCGGTGTGGCAATAATGATAGTTTTAATACAAGGTCTAGAACACCCCGTACCGCAGGCTGGAAAGTACAGGTAAATCAGTGTTACTGTGAAAGTTAAGACTCGAGCACATTAGACACTAAGGGCCTTACTTATAATCGTTTCTTAAATTTAGAGAAACTGCTCAGCAACTGATTAGTGAAAATCTTACCCATAAACTCCTCTTTAGTCGAATATTTTGGGTACAACCTGTGTTAATCATTCAAATTTCGTTTATCTGTGCTCCTCTTAGCTAAATAACAGATAATACACGTTTATAAATGAAAAAAATATATTCATTGATTAGGGTGTAATTCTGATTCTCTTACTTAAGAGATTATTAATCGTTTCTTAACAAGATTATTATAAGTAAGGCCGTAAGCTAGCACGTCTTACAAAGATACCTTGCACTATAGCCTGATTTACATTTGCATTGATTGCATATTATATAGTTTTTGAGATATGGGTTATTTTCGATACACACTAATGAAAATAGATGTTTTCTGAAGGCTTATTACAGCCATCCAGCACCCGACCATCACCGGATCGCCTCGCTCGCAAGCTGTCCACGCGAGGACGCCGAGTGAACCACTCAGTGACAAGCCGCTATTTTGAGTAATTAATTAATTTAGTACCAATTGCTAACAGATTACTTGGCAATTCGTGAATCACGCGACGTTTGTTTGTTGACCACGCGGCGTCGACTCATGGACAGCAGTTGTCGGGGTGATGGGTGGTTCTAATAAGCTGTGACACTTATTCATAGTGTATTTATATACATACCTGTTATTCCGGAGACCAGAGACCTTTCCAGAATTCCTTCATTTCGTTCAGCCAACATAGAACCAGATGTAAGCGCGACGGCCAAGAAGAATATAATTCTGTACGAAAATCGCTCAATTAAATCTTATTGCTATATTTAGCACTAACATAGCTTTATATTAAACTTAAACCTTGTTTTTCTTTAGAAGACCATTTTTTTTACTTGACACATCAAAATTTTTGCCCTCAATCACACTATTTAATAATTTTTAAATGTCTTAATAAACTTAAACAACACCTAAAGTTACATAATAAAGTATAAAACGTTTTAAAGTAACCGTTTGAACCATTAGGCTTTACTTATTATAAAAATCTCGCTAAGCAATGTTTAACCACCTCTTAACTAAGAAGCTCTTATGTTCCTAATCAAAGCTTATCTTTTTTCACTTGTAAACTTGAATTGGCTGTTGCGATGTGAAATATGTGAATTTAATATCGAAAATATAATGAACGGCAATTCGCTCCTTCAAATGTAGTAATTAATTTATATGAAACTTCATGGGCGGGTAAACGTCAAAACGGGTAAACGTCAAAACGGTCGTCATAATGTGCCGTATGTATAAAAAGCAGATAGGTCAATGAAATCTGAATGGTAAATATGGTTGTGACAAAAATAATTGTCTAAAGAACATTGAATTTATATGTCACAAGACTTTGATTGCTGATGTTCAGTATTTCAAATTTTTTATAACAGTAGCTGATACGTGCCCATTTCGCTGGGCGTAATTAAAAATAATAATATTACTCACAATCAAATAACCGTATCACTCAAGAATAATATAGCCCACTGGAATTTTCAAAATGAGTTTACTAATTCAAGAGATTACTTCCTACAAACAAACTCAAGAATGTTACCTCTTTATAATATTAGATGTTAGCGACTTTCAACCGATTCAAAGCTAAATTTATGGTGGTTTTTATTTGAAGGAAAGCCTCTTGGCTACTGCTTAAACTACGTCTAGGCGTTGTTTAATTTTACGCGTATTTAAGCATTACTTACCCACCTCACCTTAAGAGGAGTTTATAAGTAAAGTGCTTACTAACACTTGCTAAACAATTGCTTAAAATTTTACTGTCGTTTATAAGTAAGGCCCAATATCTAACTAGATTTCTATAAACAAATATTCTTAACCAATTTGTCTGCAACTTGTTAATTTTAATTATTTAGTTTTATTTTTGAAGTGAAACTTTTTTATCATCGTTGTGAAACTCGATCAAATGAAATAGCGACACTAAAAAGAGATAAACACATAAATCTATAAGACTAAGCCTGCGAGAGAATGAGGTAGAATACATTATATTTAATAATTTAAACACTATTGTCATATTGATAGAGTTGGAAATGTTTTGAAGTTTATCGTTAATACTTCAAATTTCGTGTTTTAAAGCTTATATCTATATCTATAAAATTCAATTGTTGTTAGTCTCGCTAAAACTCGAGAACGGCTGAAGTGGTTTGGGTATTTTTGGCTTTGAATTATTTGTGGAAGTCCAGGGAAGGTTCAAAAGGTGAGTAAATACGAAAAAAATGCTTGGAATATATTAAAAACATAAATTTCGCCTTCCCTTAGAAACTATTCCTACCTGTCAAACATTTGATGTTTGTCCCGTCGTTCAGAAATCAAATGAAATTTGAAAGTGAAGTTTTTTTTCATTTGTTTGGTTTTGAATGTAAAACGTTTGATGTTCGTCCCGTCGTTCAGAAATCAACGTTTTTTTATTTATTGATTCTGAGGCGGTATGAAGTTTACCAGGTCAACTATCTTATATATAAAACTCTCGTGTCACAGTGTTAGTTACCATACTCCTCCGAAACGGCTTGACCGATTCTCATGAAATTTTGTGTACATATTGGGTAGGTCTGAGAATCGGACAACATCTATTTTTCATCCCCCTAAATGTTAAGGGTAGTCCACCCCTAATTTTTTTTTAATATTTAGATTTTTTTATTTTTTTAGGATACAGCATTAAGAAATACATACAACCCTAAATTTTCACCCCTCTACGATCAACCACTATTTTTTATTTGTTAATTATAAACTTTAATTTTTTGGCAAGATTTTTAATTTTATTTTGTCATTACTTAGAATAAAAAAATTATATTACTCTTTTAGATTCACAATTAGAACCGGAAGGTGACGCTGAGATCGGGTTCTGGAATCCTCCTAATCACCTGGAGCGATTTTGGTGATTTTGTTTTTGTGTGTTTGAGTGGGTACCCGGATGGTTTAGATTCGCAATTAGAACCAGTACGTGGCTCTGGGATCGGGGTCTAGAATTTTATTTATTAAAGGCAGGACAACGTCTGCCGGGGCCGCTAGTTATATTATAAAGATATAATATATGAAATGTGACGTCACGAAATTTAGAATCCCTCCCATCCCTTGTCACTTTGTTTCACGTCTCCTGGGTGTGAACTGCACACACATTTTTAGTCTATGGTTATTATATCGCAAGATAAACAAGACATACATTACAATGCAAATACTTACGTCAGTATAACGCCTGGACCAGCGAAATCTGTGAAGTCAGAATTCTCCAAACCGTAGATTGGGTGGTGGAACTAAAAATAATATAAAATACTTTATGAATAAACTACCTGCGCCTGCGGTTTCACCCGCGTGGTGATGGAATAAATTATAGCCTATGTGTTATTCTGATCTGTAAGCTATATTATTGTAAGGTTTCATCAAGTTCCATTCAGTAGTTTTTGCGTGAAAGAGTAACAAACATACATCCGTATATTTTTACAAACTTTCGCGTTTATTATATTAGTAAGGATGAATATTTGACGGCCTCTGTGGTTGAGCGGGCTAAGCCTTTGCCGGGCTACCTCACTGCAATGCAGAGGCTCCGGGTTCGATTCCTGGTATAGTAAATTTCGGAAACGTATTTTCTCCGTTATTTACTATGGTCTGGGTGTCTAGGATCCGCCCCAGAGTAGTCCGTTGAATATTACCCACAACACAAGCGTAACTTGCTTAATTTGGGGATATACAATATGTGTATTTGTCTGCCGAATATTATTAGTATTATTATAAGTCCTTAAATATTTCTATTGCTGAAGTAAAGCCTAAAGATTAGCGGATTCGCGTCCCAAACTCAAAGGGCGCTGGTTCGAATCCTAGCCGGAAAGACCAAGGCAGTTTTCTGACCTTATGTGCATATTGTTACAATTTATCCGTGCAGGAACAGAGAAAGAATACAATTTCCTGCTGCCGGGTGGCCTGTCGTAAGAGGCGACAAAACAACCCACAGCCAGGTGGTAGGGTATTTGCCTGACTGGATGGCTACCACCCCTGGTCTAGAGTATGCCGCCATAACAACCTTGAGTTGTGTTCCGGCATTAGTGACCAGGTTCCAGTCTCCCTTAAGAGAGCAGCAGCGCATTTCTAGCACCTTTGGTGTTGCAAATGTCCATAGGCGACGGTAACCGCTTTCCATCAAGTGGGCCGTCTGCCTGTCTGCTGAACTCATGCAATAAAAAAAAATAACGGCGAAGGAAAATATCGTGATGAAACCTACACATCGAAATAATACATTTGTCATAACCGCCAGTTCGCCTTGGATAAGCGTGGCGGGTTTACCTATTGTCTGTCACTCTATAAACAGGAGGCCCGAGCCCAGCAGTAGGATGTTTATGGGCTGTTATTATTTTTAAGTGAACTAGCTGAGGACCCACCTGATGGAAAGTGGTTATCAAATAATAAGATCTTAACCCGTGTAGAATTAAAGAGATTATTAAAGTTTTTCTATTATTGCCTTAAGCTGGCAAACAGGCAAACGACCCACCTAGTAGTAAGTGGTCACCGCTGCCTATGGACGGCACCAGAGGCCCAATTCTGCTATTTATTAAAATACTTGGCGTTGCGAAGATATTTAATGTACGATTCCATTGCGATAGTGTCACTAATTCGTATTCTACTACATCCACAATATCTTCTCAATATCGTGGCGAAGGAATAATACTAGAAAAATAATGGTGAAAAAGCGTGAGCTGATGAAATGAATGTTGCTAAGGTTGTAAAGCTACCAAAATTTTAAACATTCGTTTCTCGAGTTTTCGCTTATAGATACATACATAACTTCACGCCAGTTCCCTTGCGGGGTAGGCACGAACAACAGAGCGCCATTTAGGCTTATTCTTACACACCTCACTTGCTTCTTTGACATTCACAACTCTTGTCATGCACGCTCGTCTGTTCTTAAGGCTCCTGACATCACCTTCTGCTAGTACACGATCAATTTGATCATGGAAGGTGTGTCGTGGCCTTCCACGACTTCTACATCCATCCACTTTTGCATTGTATATCTGTTTAGTCATTCTTTCCACATGCCCGAACCACCGGAGCATTCCTTTCCTTACCTTCACCCCGACACTCTCTTTCAGACCAACTCTCTTACTTACTTCGGTATTAAAAACGCGGTCCGCAAGCATCACTCCGCAGATTTTGCGCAGAGCTCGCATCTCGACCGCGTTTACTCTACTTTCATGCTCTCTCTTCCATACGTGAGCGTAGGTACCAGCACCGCGTTGTGTATGGCAAGCTGGGCCTTCTGGCTGAGGTCCTTAGCACCTAGAAGTTTACCTAACGCTCCATTCACACTATTCCCCAAATTCACTCTTCTTTCTATATCGGCGATGTACCTTCCATCTCTGCTAAAAGCACATCCAAGATATACAAACTCACTCACTTGCTCCAGCATAACATCATCGACCATTATCCTTTTCGCTTATAAATATTTATAAATAGAGTTCAGTGCCACGCTATTGGAATCAATAGAATACCGAAATTAGACAAACGATTCAGACGAGTGTCCGGTGATTTTGACGACATAGTAATACTAGAATTGGGCCCCTAGAGTGCTATCAACGCGTGTCGGCTTCGATTAAGTGTTACAATGCCCTTCTTATATGACCCCGTGTCGTAGCGCTGAAGGAAAACCTCAAGGGGAAGTTCCCTCCGAGTCGTTGTTGTTGTACGCGGAATAAACTTTCCATAGTTATATTTATCCTGCTAGTTGACTAGCATACTAGAAAATAATTACGAATAATCGGACCTACTTATGCAAAATGGAACCAACCCACATACTGACAGTTTTGAGAAAAATCCGTTTTTATTAAAATTTTGCGTACAAAAAGATATGTCTATATTTTGGAAAAAACATTTAGAATATTGTATATTATATTTTCTCGTTATGATTTTTATTGAGTCGATAGAAGGTGCATTTTGAAAGTCTTCTGCATCCTTAACCCAATTTTGGCATGTTTGTGGATTGGTTCTGTTTTGCATAAGTAGGTCCAATCCGAAACTACATTCTTCGTAACTGTTATCTACTTGAAATAATCTGTGTACTTTTAATTAGTGTACATACAAAGTCTGGAACAAACGTCCTAATTCCTTCTATTTATCTACAAACAATGCCAATTTGTGCTATTCACCTTAAGTACAAAGTTACAGTATTGGATAAATTTTTCCTAGACGAGGGCTTACAAAACTTAACGCTGTCTGAATAAATTTAAGAATAATCATAAGAATAAAAATTTCCCACTAAATAAATACGTAATAATGAAAGATCCTAAACATACATAACTAGATAGAACCGCATGGCAATCTTCTCTCGTTTTTGAATGCATATGCACACTCGCAGACACATATGCACAAGCGCAGACACATATGCACACGCGTATATACATATGCACACACATGCACAAGCGCAAACACATATGCACACACGTGCAAAAACACGCGCTAACGCACGATCATGTGTTTCACAGTCGAATATTATACTTACTTCGTTTTAACTATTATAATTAAAATGTGTTATTATTATAAGTTTTAGGTAAGTATAACATCTAGAAATAAGTATATAGAAATAAATTAATTTGAATTTTGACCTTGTATTCACCACGTTCACTACAGATTGAGATCAAAAATGCCTCAACAGAGACTTCCCGCTAGCGTGGAGCACGAAACTCGTGGTCTACTGGAGCTCCCAGCTCTTTACACTCATTTGCGTATGATTAAAATGAATATATATTTCTTTATGTTTTAGAAAATTCAACAAATGAGTATAAAAAGACTCGTTTAAAGTCTAAATATGATACAAACACACGTGGCAAATTGTTTTCAACAATAAGGGTTTTGCTAAATTTCGAAACATTAAGCATAGTAATGAAACTTGTGGCAAATAAAGCGTCTAGCACACATTGAAAACGTCTAAATTGAACCTCAAACACACCAGCTAAAAATCCATCAAAACAGACCTCGAAGTGACAACACGTTCACTGTATGTCTACTTATGCCTCTCTTTTCCACACGTTTTTAATGTTAAACTGCGAATAGTTCAGATGTATGTTTTGTAACTATTGTATAGAGTTGGGTAGGATAAGAATTTAAAGTGAGCTTGTAAGAGTAACATGACATTTTATACTGAGACAGTACAATGTACCACTTCAAATGAGGCGAGGAGATTTGTATGGTTTATACCGCGGCAGCACATTTGAAGCGATGAGGCGGTTAAGCGGTGAGCGTTATTCCTTCATTTGTCCCGTACAAAACTTCTAGTTCGGAAATGTTCGTTAAGTATCGGATGTGATCGGGCTCGGTCACCTCATTTTAGTACCAGTCGTACATGTCATGTTGTCCCTCATGTCATGTGAATATCCGTAGAGGCGTTATTGTAATGTCCTCGTTCCGTCCGTCCTCTTACTTTTGACGCGTGAGTAGTAACGGGAATAAATTTTTGAAGTAGTATAAATTTAAATTTCGAGCCGTATCAGTACAAATCTATTTTGCACGGGACAAATGTACTGCCTCACACGTGTACTACTCATCACTACTATTTTAGTAGTTTCTATGTATAGAGTTGGGTAGGATAAGAATTTAAAGTGAGCTTATAAGAGTAACATGACATTTTATACTGAAACAGTACAATGTACCACTTCAAATGAGACGAGGAGATTTGTATGGTTTATACCGCGGCAGCACATTTGAAGCGTTGAGCGTTATTCTTTCATTTGTCCCGTACAAAACTTCTAGTTCGGAAATGTTCGTTAAGAATCAGATGTGATCGGGCTCGGTCACCTCACTTTACTAGCAGTCGTACATTTCATGTGAACATCCGTAGAGGCGTTATTGTAATGTCCTCGTTCCGTCCGTCCTCTTACATTTGACACGTGAGTAGTAACGGGACAACATTTTTGAAGTAGTATAAATTTAAATTTCGAGCCGTATCAGTACAAATCTATTTTGTACGGGACAAATGTACTGCCTCACACGTGTACTACTCATCACTACTATTTTAGTAGTTTCTATAAGTTATTGGTCTGAGATAGAAACGCAGCCCTAGGCTAAACAAAATTATAGATAAACTTTTGGGGCGTTCACAAAGAAATTGTTTCTACCGTTTCCACCTGAATCACTAACTTTTCTTATTGTTTCTTTTGTTGATGTTAACGTGGGTTTGAATCGAGGAGTGTTTAAAATTTATCTTGAAGAATAGATTGATTACTGAACAAAAGGTTCGAATGCTTATTTGTAACGTTGTTTCTTAGTAGAAACATTTTATTCCTAGTTTCGAAATTGATGAGAAATCTTCAGGAATGAGTTTTATAAGTATATAGAATGGGAAAATAAAATATATTAAACATGCAGTAAAATAACACATAAAATATTTGTAGGTTATGAAGTAAATCGTCAATTGTTGCCTCGTGTCAGTGACGTGACACACAGAATGTGTAATAATTTTGCCAGGTGGTAGGGCATTTGCCCGACTGGATGGCTACCACCCTTTGTCTAAAGTATGTCGTCATAACAACCTTCGAGTTGTGTTCCGGCATTAGTGACCAGGTTCCAGTCTCCCTTAAGAGAGCAGCAGCGCATTTGTAGCAACTTTGGTGTTGCAAATGTCCATAGGCGATGGTAACCGCTTTCCATCAAGTGGGCCATTTGCCTGTCTGCTGATCTTCTGCAATAATAAAAAAAAAAAAAATACTCGGCAATCACTATCGAATTCTATTCAAATAGATGAATCGATACAAGTTGTTACACGAGTATTTTATATTAATTTTGAAGTAACAAAGTATTTTATTGTTGGTTATATTAAAGTTTATTTATTTGATGTACTAATTAAACATTACATAAGTAGAATTAGTTTTATTAATTATTATTAATATTTATTTATTAATTATTACTATTATTTATTAGTTAACAAAATTGGGTCGGTTTGGTCTTCGCCAAAAGGAAGGTGTACTCTGAAAATCAGCGTTGTGTCGGATATAATTCCGGCACAACAATATATTGAGTGCAAATCTGGTTTGCTCAAAATTTGCTGTGTATAATAATCTATAAGGAATTACGTCGCTATTTCTTCAAATAAAGTTTTGGTTTCTATAAGTAGACTAGTTTAAAATTATTTTATATCAATTCCAGTTTGTATCTCTTAATTATCTTTTCTTAATCATTTACAGAATTCACATCTTCTATTTTTATTAGGATTTAGTAATAAAAGTCAAAAACAGATACGTTCACAGTTACGTCATCAGACGGCCCACCTGATGGAGTGCAGTTACCATCGCTTATGGACATTTGTAACACCAAAGGTGCTACCGATGTGCTGCCGCTCTCTAAGGAAAATTGGAACCTGGCTACTAATGCCGGAACACAACTCAAGGTTGTTATGGCGGCATACTCTAGACCAGGGGTGATAGCCATCTAAACGGGTAAATGCCCTGCCATCTGGCTGTGGATTGTTTTTGTCGCCTCTTAAAGGCCTCCCAAACGCAGGAAATTGTATTTTTTCTCCGTTTCTGCACGGATATTATCGTTTATTACTTTGTCCGTCGGATAAACTTACATACATACATACATAACTTCACGCCAGTTCCCTTGCGGGGTAGGCACGAACAACAGAGTGCCATTTAGGCTTATTCTTACACACCTAAACATGGTGAATTATGAAAATTCACATTTTATCAGTCGATTGCAATTTTCGGAGACTTCAGAACGCTGTGTCCCATACAAAACAACCAATAATTAATTAATATGGTTTTTATTACAAAATCGCAATATTATAAAACAAAACTCTGCCTGTCTGTCAAGTTATCACAGAATAACTACGGGACAGTTTTTGCTGAAATTTGGTATATACTTTTCTTATGGACAAGGGATGGTTTCTGGGTTATCATCAAAAATATCAGGAGGTTAATAACGATTGTCCAACGATTTATTTTCTTTTTGACGTTTACACGCCCATCAAATACAACATTTTTGACAGTAACTTATACATGTCACAATTGTCATACTTAATTGTTCCAAGCGACGTTGTAGCATTTATTTAGATTCAAAAATTCATACATACTCTTGCTTTGATTTTACGTTTAAGTACAAATACAGTGTAAACTCCATGTAACATCATTCGAGCTAACGACAAACACCCTTAAGTGTCCAAATCAATTGGCTTCGGTTGATTTAGCTTGTCTTCCATACAATAATATACTCTATATAGCATTACACCCACTCTCAATAACGACAACAATTAAGTAATGAAAAACACCTTTCAAGGCCAAAAGTAGTAAAACCTGCGCAGCTGTGTACGTTCTTTTATTGCGACTGTCGGCACCATGCATACTGAAATTTCTAAGAAATTCCGAAATTTCTAAGTACTCCTTCTTTATCACCAAGATGCGTCAATATCGCAAGATATGAATAAAATAAGTAAAAAATACAAAAAAAATACTGGTGCAGTAAAAGACGTCAGATAAAAATAACAGACGTCTCTCCATTTAACGACAACTCTCTATAACGCCATAAAATGCACAGTTCCTTCAGTGTCGTTATATAGAGTTTACACTGTATATGGGTTATTTATTACTCAAATTATTATTGATTCAACTTATTATGAAACTCGATGTTTATATAAAATCGAATTGGTAATGCTTGATTGATGACCATCGCGAATTGATTAATGATCGACCTGTCAAAATGAAAATAAATCGGTGTACACGGCATGTATAATCTGTGTTACTTACTTGCCATAAAATAAATATGTACTTATATGTAAACTAGCTGATGCCCGCGACTTCGCCCGCGTGGTGCGGTTTTTTAACTATCCCACGGGAACTCTTTAATTTTTCGGGATCAAAAGTATCCTATATGTTGACCAGGGATATAAGCTACCACCATACAAAATTTCATTTAAATCGGTCCAGTCGTTTCGGAGATTAGCCGGTACAAACAGAGAAACAAAAAAATTTAGAAAAATCTAAATGATTTCTATTTCACTTCTTACATTCCCCTGACTCGGTTTTGAGCATTTTTTTTCATTGTACAGAAATTCGACCTCTACAGTTTTATTATATGTATGTATAGATAAGTATAAATACTTACATAGACTGGAACAGACATGATCCTCTTTGGCAGATGGCAAAGCCCAGCCATCTTTTCAGCTGCCTCCATGAAAGAAAGCTGCAGGTCTCTTGACAACATCCACTCAACTTGTTTATCTGTGAAAATTTTGATTAGTTTTAATTAGCCATCCAACACGACAACGTCACCAGTGTTTAGGGAACGTTCCCTAAAAGCAACAGTGATTTGTGAATAACTACTCTTCTAAAATAAAGTAAAATAAATTAAAGTGAATTGAAATGAGGTGAGGTGAAGTGAAGTGAAATTAAATTAATTAAATTTCTCTAATTTTCCTTCTTTTTTAGTTTAAGGCGATGGCGTCTCACAAAAGCCGTAGGCTTTTTTTATTGCAGGAGTGCAATAGACAGGCAGAAAGCACACTTAATGGAAAGCAGTTACTATCGCCTATAAACATTTGCAACACCTAAGGTGCTAAAAATGCGCTGCTGCTCTCTTAAGGGGGACTGGAACCTGGTCACTAATGCCGGAACAAAACTCAATGTTGTTATGGCGGCATACTCTAGATCATGGTAGCCATCTAGTTGGTTGACCCTACCACCTGACTGTAGGGTATTTTGTCGCCTCTTACGAGAGGCCGCCCGGCCGGAGGAAATTGTATTCTTTCTCCGTTCCTGCACCGCTGCGTAAGACGTCACGTTGTTCTTTGACAATACATACAATACAAGCTTTATCGAGACAGCCAAGCGTCTAGTGGATGTTTCACGTGACCAAAAGTGCCTCTACCATTCAGCGAGGCAACGTGGCCAGACTTTTGGACACGTTTCCAATTAACAGCGGTCTGTTATTAGATTTTAATTTTAATTGGTATATAGTTTATTTTTAGCCTAATTTATAGTATAGTTTAATTTATTTATAATTTAGTTTATTTTTAATATTTACTTGTATTTTTTAAAGATTATGCCATTAAAATGCTTATTGTGCTTAATTATTAGAACTTATAGAAGTATGCTCAAAATCCTTCCCTTTTATTCTTTGATAATTAGTAAGAATTAATTAGTAGTAATATATCATCTGTACAATGTGATAATCTTCTCTTATATATAAAATGAATCGTAGAAATGTATGTACGCACATAACTTGAGAACGACTTTACCGATTTTGTTTAAACTTTTTGTGTGTGTTTGGGTGGGTCGCCGGATGGTTTAGATTTACAATTGGAACCGCTGGGTGGCGCTGGAATCGGATTCTAGGATCTTCCTAATCTGCGCCGATTTTGATGATTTTTTGGTATGTGTGAGTGGATCCCCGGATGGTTTAGATTCACAATTGGAACTGGTAGGAGGCACTAGAATCAGGGCCTAGATTTTTATTTTTTCAGGGCAGGACAACGTCTGCCGGGATAGCTAGTAAATTATAATTATAAATCTATACATATAAAAGAAAGTCGTGTTAGTTACACTATTTAGAACTCAAGAACGGCTGTACCGATTTGGCTGAAAATTGGTATGGAGGAGGTAGATTAGAACCAGGAGACGGACATAGGATACTTTTTATCCCGTTTTAACTGGTAGGTGGCGCTGAGATCGGGTTCTAGAATCCTCCTAATCACCTGGACCGATTTTGGTGATTTTGTTTTTGTGTGTTTGAGTGGGTTCCCGGATGGTTTAGATTCACAATTAGAACCGGTAGGTGGCGCTGAGATCGGGTTCTAGCATCCTCCTTATGACCTGGACCGCTTTTGGCGATTTTGTTTTTGTGTGTTTGAGTGGGTCCCCGGATGGGTTAAATCCACAATTGGAACCGGTAGGTGGCGCTGGGATCGGGTCCTAGATTTTTATTTTTTCAGAACAGGACAACGTCTGCCGGGGCTGCTAGTGTTTTAATAAATAACAAAAAACAAAGCCGACTTCAAAAATAGCTAGAAAGCAAAAAGTATATATTTTCTACAACATCGTGAAGTTAAATAATGTCTTTAGACCGAAAGAGCTATATGTATATATATAGTTTCCATTAATTTCTACAGCCGTATTAATTAAATTATATCCAAAGGAGATGGATACGCTTTTAGTGCCAACATCATAAATAAGAACGCAAGAGCGAAACCGATATTAATCTATGCCTTCAAAATAGCGCGCCATTATAAATGACAGCGCACGCGCGCACAACGTTCCCGCCGTATTCTGTTGGCGCGGAAACACCAACAATCAAAAACCGAAAGACAGTTCCTCGTACGCATTCGACGCGGATACACTAAATTCGTGGTGGACTCAAAACTCAGTTCTCGCGCCTGCTGCTAATCTTCTTCCTCTCAAATTTCACCTTATCCATTCTTATAACACCACACATCCACCTCAACATTCACATCTCGGCTGAATGGAGACATTTGTGGTTTGTTCTTCTTCTGTTTCTTGGTAACTTATAAAACTTGTTAGTTACAACAAACGTTTTTAAAGTAAACAATGTTTCATCAACATTTTCATATATATCTGTTGCCCTTACTACCTACACCACTATTACTCAGACACAAATAAAAACTGGCGTGAAGTTATGTATGTATGTATGTATGTACAAATAAAAACAATACAGTTAATTTCAAACTGGAAACAACAAAAGTTTCAGTAATAATGAACCAATTTAACTCGCTATCATTTGATTCAAACGGCTCAGTTAATTAAAACAAGGGATTGTTTGCGAAGTTGTATGCTATTTGTTATATAAGATAAGGAGCGGCGACTTTTGGGCGAACGAAATGTAATGAATGAGTTGAGATATGCTTAAAAAAAAACGTTATATTTTCCTATTACAAAATAGAAAACATCAGCCCTAAATTCTATGGGGAAGACGATAAATTTTAAAAATAAGGTGACAAAATAAGTGATTTATGTGAATGCATTTCAACAATTAAAATATTGTTACGAGTTGCAGGACTTATTTATAGAATTTATTAAAACTATACATACAAACACGTATAACACAGATACAAATATAACTATATACAACCAGTCCAAACGTAATGCACGATTCAATCACACGCGCAAAAGTCCGTCACTAACGTCTTGCTTCGCTTGTGTCTATCGCTAGACTGCCTCATCCCTCCATTGGGGCATTGCTTTATACTGTACAAATACAATATGTCTGCTCGACCGTGTGAACTGAATTTCCTAGAATCACACCTGGCTAATGACTACCATAAAATATTACAATAAACAATGGGCTGTTTTTCTAATCACGAATTTTAAACACAAAGTATACAAAAGAAGTTCAAATGCCGCAAAGGTAATAAAACGTCTCCAGGTATGCAGTTGTGAATTTGTCTTTTGTCGGCGCTCAGGTCGTAACAATATGTAAACACTTACACCACATGATTAATTCATTCAAAATAACTAAATCTACTACAATTGACAAAAAAAAGCCAAGATAATAAAAGAAATCATAAAACGACTCTTAACTTTTTACAATCTGATGTGGGGGTATGTTGTTGTCGTTGTTAATGTCCCTCTTTAGTATGGACAGGGAATGAAGCAGTATTTCTGTCTTATACACTTTTAATCACTAATCACACACTATAAACATTATTTACAATAGTCAATCAGCAGGATGTTGTGGAGATTAAGGCAAGCAGCAGGCGCGAGAACTAAGTTTGAGTCTACCACGAATTTAGTGTATCCGCGTCGAATGCGTACGACGAACTGTCTTTCGGTTTTTGATGGTTGGTGTTTTCGCGCCAACAGAATACGGCGGGAACGTTGTGCGCGCGTGCGCTGTCATTTATAATGGCGCGCTATTTTGAAGGCATAGATTAATATCGGTTTCGCTCTTGCGTTCTTATTTATGATGTTGGCACTAAGAGCGTTTTTTTTTTATTGCAGGGAGATCAGAAGACAGGCAGACGGCCCAGTCGATGGAAAATGGTTACCATCGCCTATGGACATTTGCAACACCAAAGTTGCGACAAATGCGCTGCTGCTCTCTTAAGGGAGACTGGAACCTGGTCACTAATGCCGGAACACAACTCAAGGTTGTTATGGCGACATACTTTAGACCAGGGGTGGTAACCATCCAGTCGGGCAAATGACCTACACCTTGGCAGTGGGTTGTTAAGTCGCCTCTTACGACAGGCCTCCAGGCCGCAGGAAATTGTATTCTTTCTCCGTTCCTGCACGGATAGAGCGTATCCGTCTCCTTTGTACATAATTCAATTATTACGGCGGCAGAAATTAATGGAAACTAAATTCATTAGAAAATTAATTTAATTAATACTATACATTGCGTATTTTCATTAATAAATTCGTAGACGTATTACGCATTTGGAAAAGCAGAACTGAACAGCACACGACATTTAATTCCACTTTAGAGCTAACACTTATTACAAAGTCTAAATGTTCTTGGCACGGCCAGTGATCAGGAAGACTTGAGAGAATCTTCTCCAAGAAAAGGATGAGCGCACGGCTCGGTGTTTTTCAACAAACATTGAGCGAGCGGAGTAAAGTCCAAAATGGCCGTCATTACGCCGCTCTGCGTTAGCCATCACCTCACACAGAAAGCGGGTAGACACCAAAAGTCATGGAGCGATGTTCTGCAGTAGGCATGGACCGTATACATATAGCTACATCTTTTTTATCTAATTTAAGATATTTTGAAGAAAGGTCACGTGGAAAGCACTTTAAATAAACGTGTATGTATGAAGAGATTAGTGAAAGTTGATGAAGAGAATTGTTCGTCAGGATCGTAGCAGATGGAAATCCATCGTCACATCCTACCCCTACCCCAATGGGAAACAGGCGTGACAATATGTATGTACAGGTAAATTAGCTTCGAGAAGTTTTTGCGTTTGTAGTAGTGTACTGTCAGCACATAAATAAATAAACTAATATTTTTAATATGAAACTAATAATATTAAACGATATTAAAATTATAAATATTAATAATCCAGGTGGTAGAGTATTTGCTCGACTGGATGGCGACCACCCCTGGTCTAGAGTATGCCGCCATAACAACCTTGTGTTGTGTTCCGGCATTAGTGACCAGGTTCCAGTCACCCTTAAGAGAGCAGCAGCGCATTTGTAGCACCTTTGGTGTTGCAAATGTCCATAGGCGATGGTAACCGCTTTCCATCAAGTGGGCCGTCTGCCTGTCTGCTGAACTCCTGCAATAAAAATAAAATAAAAAATAAAATACTAAACATAATATTTAACCCTATAAGACGGAACCACCACAAATTTGTGGTCAAACACAGATAATTGAAATGAACGTTGAACTGATACTTTCTCCCTCTAACTACATAGAATTTGCATTAGAGTAAAAGAAACGATATAATTCTCTTGGTTCTGGCGCGACAATTTTGATGGCAGCGGGCAGCTTTGGTCAACAATAATATTAACTTTGCACCCTCTAAAGGGTTAATACTAAATTTCAAGATTAGAAGTCCGTATTGTAAATATGCACATACTACTACAAACGCAAAAACGCCATGAAGCTAATTATCTGTATGAGTAAAAAATAATGTTGCAAGGCTTAAAAATTGGAACAATCTCGCGACAAGTTTCACGGCGTCCCATAAATGCCGCTGGACATTAAAATAAATTTGCATTTAAATTAGATTTACAGTAGCATGCTCAATCAGGCCGATTGGATTTTTCATAATTTCCTCTCAGCACAGCATCGGAGGAATTTGAACTCTATTTCAATGTGCTTAAAGTTGATTTTGGACATTACGATTTGAAAGTTAGAATATTAATGGAAGATACCCGCTTACCGAATTAATTTAGGACCGTACAGAAATCGTTATATTCCTTTGCTTAAATATAAAACGTGATTTGATTTAGTAAAATGTTTTCACTGTGTAATGGGGTTTTTGGGAGGTATTTTGTTTTTATTATGAATTTCTTTTTTTTTCATTTTACGAACTTCACATGGGTTTTGCATTATTTATTATTTTAATTAGTATTGTTGTTGGCGCGGCCCAGTCCTCGCGGCGTAAGTTCAGCTTTCCATTTGTGTGAGTCACTAGGATATGCCCGCGGCTTTGTCCCTGCTTGACTTGAAATTCCTGCAGGATTCCCGGGACACAAAGTACCGCGTCATTAAAAAAGAATGTAAGCTATCGTTTTACTAAAAACTGTCGGAATAAGCTAATTTTTATGCACCCGTACAACTTCAAACCGCTCCTGTAAAAATTCCCACGGGATTCCCAAACATTTTATTACATAAAATTTGCTATCGATCAGTGAAAAAATTGCATTGGAATTTGTTTTTTTTTAAATCTGGCCATTTTAAATCATTCCCAAAAAAATACCACGCAATTTCCGTGATAAAAAGTAGCGCAGAACATAAGTCTAAGAATTAGCTGTTGATCAGCGAAAACCACATCCAAATCGGCATAGTAGTTTTTACGTATATCCCGAACAAACAGACCAACCCACAAACAGACTATAAACCTAAAGAAAATTTCATCGTGTTCTCCGTCATTTATATAGTACTAGCTGCGCCCGCGGTTTCGCCCGCGTAGTGATGGAACCACGTTATATTTTGGATAATTTACACTATATCTTTATAAATTATAGCCTATGTGTTATTCTGATGTGTAAGCTATATTATTGTAAAGTTTCATCAAAATCCATTCAGTAGTTTTTGCGTGAAAGAGTAACAAACATACATACATCCATACATTCTCACAAACTCGTGTTTATAATATTTATATACAGATTATAGACATGCAGTGAGGCCAATCGACTTTGTTTACCATTTCTTGTACAATTATTACCTGTATTTCTACAAATAAAGATTCATTCATTCATTCATTCATAACTTTACAGTACAGACACGTCATGTTTAGAATTATGTAATATTATAGTTAGATTGCTTACGTATACGATTTACGTGAAGCTGCTAGCGGTACTAGAGGTGAAGTGTGGAAAGTGCGCGGCAGGGATGTGACGCATGAGGGACGCACTGTGCCTTGTCAACACTTAGACCAGCGTTCCGCAAAGTCCTGTGGCCCGCATTGGGACAGTGGAAGCACTGCGCCCCCACCTGTTGC
Source organism: Dendrolimus kikuchii (assembly GCA_019925095.2). Lineage (NCBI taxonomy): Eukaryota > Metazoa > Arthropoda > Insecta > Lepidoptera > Lasiocampidae > Dendrolimus > Dendrolimus kikuchii. The sequence goes on along the minus strand of CM034412.1, from coordinate 3,972,541 downwards.
GATGGCTCTCGCGGAAACGCAGGACCCTGACCTTCAGGATGACGCAGATACTTACCAGGCATGGGTGCTTCGATAAGTATCTGAATCATATCGTGGGCTGCCTGCCTTCACCCCAATATCGCCAGTGTGGCGCACAAGACACGCTGTTTCATACGCTAGTCGAGTGCGCAGCATGAGCACCACAGAGGTTTGAACTCGAGACAATAGTAGGTCCGATCGATTCGCTCGGCAGTCTGGTGCAAGCCATGCTGCAGAGCGATGATCATTGGGTGGGTGCGTCCAATTTCTGCGAGGCTGTAATGTCTCAAAAGGAGGCCGCAGAACGAGATAGGGAGAGAAGTACAGGTGCGCACCATGCGTCTCACGGGTACCGACGTCAGTGGGGGTCCCGGAGGCGCAGATATGTGCATGACTTCCCTCCTTGAAAATACCGCTGCAGAGGCCCTCTAGCATCTAGGAAGCAGAGGAGTCTTCACCCCTGTTGACGAAGTGAGTTTGCCTCTCCCGGGGCATTCTCAAGCACTGATGCGCTAGGATCAGCGTGGGCGTAACTACGTTCTAAGTCTCACGCTCATCCTGCCATAAACGCGGGGCACATGGGAGGAGGGTGGTTTTAGTAGAGTATTGAGTACTCGAGTCTCCACACAAGCCGGTCGATTAGTGTTTGAATTGCCCCTAATGGAATGCCTCCATAATCGACTATGGTTTAATCCCTAGCAAAGGACCCGGTATGTGCGAAATGCATTTGCCCCGCCTTAAAAAAAAAGTGTTCCTCAAAGTATGTACCGCGGCACACTGGTGTACCGTGGTCATTAATTGGTGTGCCTCGGAAAAATAAGGTTCTGCTGTAATTTAAACTTTAGGTTTGTTGATTAATAATAAATATTTTTTCGACGTTTAATAAATAAATGTGGATTAATATTACTTAAAAAAATATTTTTATTTGTGGTGTACCTCCAAAAATTTTTGTTTTCCTAGGTGTACCTTGAACACAAAAAGCTTGCGGAACACTGATTTAGACGACTACGCCACAGAGATCGTTTGTGACAACAACAATCGGATTAATGCTGAAAGAAAGAACAAAAACATACCAGTTTCATCGACATGAGCTTCTATCTCCGAGTTTTTCATGCTATAGGAATCCATGCCTCTCGGATCGGTGACTCTGTTTTCAAGGCAAGTGGAGAAGTTCGCCGGAAATACCAGAACCACTCGCGCCTTTCCACGTTCAGCTTCTGCCATCGCAACTGATTTACTTGAGTAGTGTATCTAAGGGAGAAAAGTAATGTGATAAAAAAAATCTAGCAAAAATAAATCAATTTTAAAAAGGCTCTTAAACACAAGCTTTTGAGATCCTGGATATCATGTAGCAGCAGAGTGCTAACCAAGACAAGTAAAACGACCCCAAACACGACGGGTCTATCTTGTTTAGTACAGGAGTTCCTATGGCCACCTTCCGACTCCATCATCAGATCAGCTCCATGGTATCATATTATTGCATTGTCACGCGATATACATATGCGTGAAAAATTTCAGCTCAACCGGAAACCAGGAAGTTAGTCAAATTTAACTTGCAAGATTCCACCCGAACTTACATACATACATCCATTGCAAGTTAAATAGAAGCTAGTAGAAAAGCCACTTTGAAACATATAGTCATTTTTATGTTTTATTTCTCACCGACTTCAAGATGTTGTGGAAAGTGTTTCTTTTTTTGTTTTTTGAAGTCGGTTTGCTTTTTTGATAGATTTTTTTTACACTTTAAAGTTACGTATATCTAATAACAATGAAAATCTAAAAATATCCTGAAGCTGTACTAAATATAACCCAAAAAGAATGATCAAAATCTGTCAGACACAAAGTAAGTTAGGGCTGAACATACATAAAAAAGATATACAAGACGAATTGAGAAATATCTCCTCTTTTTAAAATCGGTTAAAAATCGACCTAATATGTGGTAGTCTCATACAGTGTAAAAATCCAAAGAGATGAAAAGCGTCTAGTGTTTGTGTTATCAGTCTTTAAAAGATGTCGCCGTTAACAAAATTGATAAGGAGGACTATGTAGCTATATATATATAAATTTTATCCGTGCAGAAACGGAGAAAGAATACAATTCCCTACGGCCAGGCGGCCTGTCGTAAGAGGCGACAAAACAACCCACAGCCAGGTGGTACGGTATTTGCTCGACTGGATGGCGACCACCCCTGGCCTAGAGTATGCCGCCATAACCTTGTGTTGTGTTTCAGCATTAGTGACCAGATTCCAATCTCCCTTAAGAGAGCATAGCGCATTTGTAACACCTTTGGTGTTGCAAATGTCTATAGGCGATGGTAACCGCTTTCCATCAAGTGGACCGTCTGCCTGTCTGCTGAACTCCTGCAATAAAAATAAACGAGACCATAATAAATAATAGAAAGTGCGTTTACGAAATATAGTATATTTCGTAAACGAACTTTTTAGATAGATAGATAGATAGATAACTTCACGCCAGTTCCCTTGCGGGGTAGGCACGAACAACAGAGCGCCATTTAGGCTTATTCTTACATACCTCACTTGCTTCTTTGACATTCATAACTCTTGTCATGCAAGCTCGTCTGTTCTTAACGAACTTTTTGTTATTTATTATGTCAGGAATCCAACCCGGAGCCTCTGCGGTCGAGTGAACTTGGAGAACAAAGGCTTAACCCACTTAACTACAGAGACCAGATGCCATCATAATGATTCCAGCATGACTCTATTATGTCAAAAGTTTAATGGGAACTATCCCATGTCTCAAAAACTATATTAAATATCTTGGTTAAACCAATTCAACCAACAACTCCCTCTAACAATTTAAGAGTAGAGGATATTATTTATCCCAGAAAATAGGAGTTTCAGACGGACACGAATTCAAAATTCACTCAAGCAAATCACTGTAGAAAAGCTCTAGTTCAAAATAAAATTCATTAAATTGAATCAACTCACCAAATTGTTCTGCCGTTTCGATAAGTATTCCAAATACAAGCAGCTGAAGTTCTTCAAAGACCATTCATAAGTATTAGGGTCTTGAGGACACGTCTTTTGATAGTCGCAGAGAACTTTCGTAGAGTTCACTTCGTGATTCACGACGGCGATTGGGAGTCCCACGGGATAGTGTCCGATTGCAAGGCAGAAGAGAACCATTTGGGAGAGTGGAAGACCGATGATGAAAGCCAAAGCGCTAGAAAGAATAGGAAAAAATGTATGAAATTATTTCTGAATCGCAATCACTAATACTTGATTTACATTTGTAACAGTTAAGCAGTTAGTTTACATGTAAGTAAGTCCTCATCATCATCATTTGGAATGATACCTACTCAATAGACAATTTATTAATAAAAGACAAATTCTTACAGTGCTTTAAATTCCTAACACTGTATATATATATGTGTGTATGTTTGTATTGTTATATGTATGTGTATATTGTTGTTATGATGTATACTCATCATTCATCATTATTTATAAACCGCACCACTGAGAGTATTAAAAATCCATGAATCCTTGCCAAGGCTTGCCTGGAAAAGATCGCTTTTTAGCGATAAAGCCGCCCATTGTAGTATCTCTTGTATTTTTCTATTTCAGTTTAATTATGTTTTTGTGTACAATAAAGTGTTGTCTATCTATCTATTACTTAACTGGAAAATTACTTCCATGATGATGAGGAATTAACTCTCCAGTTTCGCAAGCTACCGGTTCTATTTACAACAGGAAACAGCTGAATCACTCAAGCGGCGCAAATATGCAACCCTCAGTGTCAGTTATATGTTTGTGCTGTTTGCTGTTGAAACGCTTGGACCGTGGAGTCCTTAGGCCATGAGCTTCTACCAAAAAATAAATCAAAACGACTCATTGACTTTTCAGGTGATCAGAGGGCTGGGGCGTGCCTCGGATAACGGATCAGTATGGAGATACAGCGAAGAAACGTACCCAGTCTTCTGGGCACCTTACCTATAGAAGACGGTGATCTTGGCTTAGTATTCTACTTATAGTCTTGAGGGAATTAGGTAGAATTCAATATAAATTAGTTAAATTTTCTTTTATTGTATTAGTTTATAAAGTCTTTGTTAAATCTTGTATTAATTATGGGAATAATAATGTTAATAATTCTATATACTGCAAATGTAAATCAAGCTTAACGAATTGAAATTATGAGTGAGAACATTTTAGAATCCAACTTGTAAATGGTTCACAGAAGAAAAAAAGTAAAATAATGAGCAAATATAATAGTTTTATCTTTGACAGAAAGGTGTAAACCTTGGATTTAAAAATGTTACACAATTATTTTTTTATTCCTGCAGTACATCAGACAGTTACTATTGAAATGAATGAGAAGTATTTACTTAAGGACGTTTGCAATATCAAAGGTGCTTTTTTATTCGCCATCCTCCTCTTTCATATGATAAGAGAGAGGACTCTCTTTTCCTCTTATATTCTTTACTTATCCTATTTTAGCTGCTTATATATATAGGAATGTGGGTACTTTCCTTTTTTATATATTTTCTGTATTCTCTTTATTTAAAACTTATCTTCTACTGCATTTTCTTTATGCTGTAGCTAATGAAATCTATTTCATGTTTTTAACACTAATTATTACTACTTATTACATTTCATCTTATTTGTAGTTACATGTACTTCCTCTATTACCTTTATGTTATTTACTTATGCTTATTTATTTTTAATAGTATGTTTCTTCTTATGTATAGACTTATTTTTAACAAAAGGTTACTTCATAATGTTATTTAATACTATATATTTTCTATGTATACCAAAGGTGTTACCAATATCTGCCAGCTTCAAAAAAATATAATAATTGTCAGGTTCATTATCATGGATTTCATTCATCTCTAGGTTAGGGAAAACTAGTTTATTATTTTGGACCGCGATACTCACCCAAAATTCCTAAAAAGACTCCAAAAGTTCTTCCATATCAATGCCCGCATATGATGCGCCTTCATCGGCATAATCATGTCCCAAACATTAGCTTTTACACCGTCGTCCGGTGGTATCGCGTCTATGGGTCCCAGCATTTCTGGTGTAACAACCACACGGCCTTTGCTACTCATTGAAGTATTGTCACCGAATTCACCAGATATTTCACCTAATTCTGCTTCTTCGAGGTCTATAGCGTTGGGATTCTGTAATGAAATATTGTTTTAGAATAGTTTATAATCAACATTTAGGGTCTGCAGCACTAGCATCTAATTCCAATAATGTGGCTTCAAATCCTGAATGGAGAGCAAGTATTACTGGAGTAGTTTCTTGGTCTATATTATTTTCCCCACATAGCACTCTAATATGCTGATATTAGACGCTAGACGGATAAACCAAATTTAATCAATTTGATTGAAAAGTATAGAACTGAAAGGTCATGATGATATTCAACGATATTGAATGATTCAAGTTTATCACTTTGGTTGATTCATCCAAATTGAAAGTCAGAAATAAACCGTCTAAAAGCTGAATTACACTACACGGTTCAATCAAATTGAATCAATTAGGTAGAAAGGTGCGGAAATTAAAGGAATCGATGATTACCGGCATAGTAGGTAATTCCACTCGCTCTACCACATCAGCTAAAATGCTGGATCGCCTTCTCTTGCCCAAGTTCTGAAGAACGGCCAACTTCAAGAACACATCTTCGAGACTTTCCCCATGGTAGCGCCGAATCAACTCGCCCGGTGACTCTTCCGCTAAGAATCTGCCTCCTCGCATTAGGCCAATCTGAAGAAACACATTTGGAAAGTTGAATAAATTCCTGTCACCTGTTACTCAAAAAAGTTCGCCTGACACTGCCTTATTTATATTAAGAAATTGATTCAGTAATTGTGGAGTAAACAAATTTTGGAAGAATTCTTTAACTAGTAATCGAGTCATATATTATCGAAAAACCGGATCACGGAGTCGAAATATTTACATCAAGTAAATGAAAGTTTGAAGTCGAGTTGGAAAATAAAACTATAAACGAAGCGAAATAAACTAAGTTCTAAATAAATTAATGTTACGACCGGATGCCGACAAAAGACAAAATCACACCTGCGTCCGTAGAAACACATTTTATTACCTGTTTCGGCATTTGGACTGGTTGTGTTCAGTTATATTTGTACCTGTGTTATACGTGTTTGTATAGTTCTAATAAATTCTATAGTAATTCCAACGGCATTTTAATTCGAGTTCTGCAAACTCGTAACATTAATATAAACTAAAATTAAACAATACTATAAATAGACTCCAGGTCGTTGTCGGCGGGGAGCGTGCCCAAAATGCTCGCCGCATTTCCACGTAGGATGGCAGCGCTGATGCGTTGCCCTAGGTGCAAGCCAGCCTTTTGGTCACGTGAGACCTCAATTAGACGCGTTGAGAGGTCTCGATAGAGGTGATAAGCTCCAGGCCCCCACGGCCCCAGGGTTTCAACCCCGAAAGCCACAAATATGTACCCATTACCAATGGACACATATTTGCGGCGTTTCAGAACCCCCTGGTATGCGTCAGCAGCCCCGGCTGATACTTTTATACACAAAGGCAGACAAATGGGCATGCAGCCTTTAATAAAGGTTTTGCCAAAATAGCCACGAAATCCTAATAAAAGATCAAACGAAGAACCAAGCACCACTATTAAATAATAATGACCGTTTATCAGACTGCGAGTGCGGCAATCAATTAATAAAAATGCGCTTCCCATTTACTTACGGTATTAGCCTGTTTAGTTTCATCGATGTAATGTGTAGTTATGATGACAGTCGTCCCGCCTCCCTTCGTTATGTCAACGAGATGATCCCAGATGCTGCGGACAAACTTAGGGCGATTAACAAAATTCACTCGGTTCAGGGAATTTACGAGTCGGACATTGCGGTCACAGTGTAGGAAAGACAGTGTGCAAAGAACGTTTCAACCATCTATATCTCTACTTGAGGTTTTCAAATGAAATTCTAGTCGTAGTTATCTCATAGGATTATGATATGGTTTTTTACTGCTAGTGTTGAACAAACAAGCCGACGAGCCACCTCATGGATATTAGTTATGGATATTTGCAACATCAAAGGTGCTTGTTCGTTTTTTTATTTCACCTTCGCCCCTTTCATAATTTAAGAAAGAGGGTGTTCATGTCCTCTTCAGTATTTCTTACTTTAACTTTAACACTCTAATCCATTGTTTTTTATATCTATTTTAATCTTATTATATATACCGTAATTATATATAATCTTATTATCTATGCTTATTTTTACGTTTTTAAATATGTATTATCTTGTTCTTATATACAGATCTTAACAGCTATTTCGGACTATACATCTTATTATCTATTTTACAATAACGCTCGCAGCTGCATATCGCGTGATATGCGTGCAGCGTTTTTACCTGCCTGATTTATTATTGACCACCTTAGTTACTACTTTGATTTCGTCACACATCAAAGGTGCTACCAAAGTGCTGGTGATATCGAAGAGGAAACTGTAACCTGCCCATTAACGCCGAAAAATAATTGAAGATTATTCCACTGGACCAGTAGTGGTAATCATTCCGACAAGCAAATAACTATGTTTTCTTTTGCCGCCTTTTATAACAGGCTATCTAGCTGCAGAAGTTACTATTATTTTTCTATTCCTGCACGGATAAAATAATATTTATAGATTACAGGGATTTTTTTTCACCAAAAGTCACTAGATTATGTGGACCCGAATAAGCTCAAATATTTAAAGATTAAAATAGAACTAAATAATATAAAACACCACATTTTCAGCGTTCTTATCGCAACCCACTCGATTTCCTCTCAATCAATCAACCAAGTAGCCAATATTACAATATAATAAACAAGTTTCTATCTAGCAGAAGGTGATGTCAGGAGCCTTAAGAACCGACGAGCATGCATGACAAGAGTTATGAATGTCAAAGAAGCAAGTGAGGTGTGTAAGAATAAGCCTGAATGACGCTCTGTTGTTCGTTCCTACCCCGCAAGGGAGCTGGCGTGAAGCTATGTATGTATGTATGTAAGTTTCTACAATTTGTTAAATTTTCACATTACTACTTATGCGTGTTCTGTCGCAAAACAATTCAGTTTGCATTTTTGTGTACATTTTAGTTTGCTGTGAATTATCTCACTATTAACCCTACACTGTACCACATTTACAATATAACTTAGTATTATGTGTAACTTAAAATGGACCAATGTTAAGACAATTTCCAAAGTAGGTCAGCTTGTTTTGAATCTTAATAGAAATAATGTTTATCGCAACCGAAAATTCTATATTCATAAGATGACCTCAATGCCCAAGTTTGTTGGTACGGATGTTTACATTTCCAGATAAATGGTTTATAATGAGAACAATGCCCGCAGGCTTATTGTTATCTATTTTGTAAATACATACATACATACATAACTTCACGCCAGTTCCCTTGCGGGGTAGGCACGTATAACAGAGCGCCATTTAGGCTTATTCTTACACACCTCACTTGCTTCTTTGACATTCATAACTCTTGTCATGCACGCTTAAGGCTCCTGACATCACCTTCTGCTAGTACACGATCAATTTGATCATGGAAGGTGTGTCGTGGCCTTCCACGATTTTTGTATCTATCCACTTTTGCATTGTATATCTGTTTAGACATTCTTTCATCATGCATTCTTTCCACATGCCCGAACCACCGGAGCATTCCTTTCCTTACCTTCACCTTGACACTGTCTTTCAGACCAACTCTCTCTCTTACTTCGGTATTACGAACGCGGTCCGCGAGCGTCACTCCGCAGATTTTGCGCAGTGCTCGCATCTCGACCGCGTTTACTCTACTTTCATGCTCTCTCTTCCATACCCAACTCTCGCATCCATACGTGAGCGTAGGTACCAGCACCGCGTTGTGTATGGCGAGCTGGGCCTTCTGGCTGAGGTTCTTAGCGCCTAGAAGTTTACCTAACGCTCCATTCACACTATTCCCCAAATTCACTCTTCTTTCTATACCAGCGGTGTACCTTCCATCCCTGTTAAAAGCACATCCAAGATATACAAACTCATTCACTTGCTCTAGCATAACATCATCGACCATTATCCTTGCATTCGTTCTGGTTTCTACTCTTTCAAACACCATAACCTTTGTTTTCTTCGCATTCAAATGTAAGCCTCTTTTGTAAATAAACCTTAAAACTAGTATTATTATGAATAATATTAAAATAGGTAGTTATGAACTCTTCCCGGTCCTCTTTATTGAATTTCTAAACATGCGCCTGCGCCATAATAAATTTACTTTTTGAATTGAAACTTCTATATAGACGGATGGGGTGGACTTAGGATTTTTCTATCACGAAAAAGCGTTACGGCAGCGTAAAGGAGCGGCATAAATTTAGACTAGACGTGATGACAGGCGGCATAATGTTAGAGTAGGCTATCGATCTTTTTGTTAGTTCCGAATCAAATTCAGATTTTTTGTTTGATAAAATAAAATATGTTTAAATAAAAAATGCATTCATTAAAATGTACCTAACCTAAACAAATCATAATTTGCAGTAAATCTGCGAAAAATCGAAATGCGTGCTGGGACACATAGTAGAAGTGAAACTTCAACGGACAAGTGGAAAAACGAATCGCAACAAAATTTTAACTTGAAGTTTTACGGCCAGGTTTTGAAATTGGACAAGTACATTATAATAATAATAATTCATTTATTTCAGAAATTGAGTATTTCCATATCATACAGTATCATATTATAAATTATACCATTGTTATTAAAATTTAAATTCCAAAATTAGTTCACGGCACAACAATTAAATAAAACACATATTAGGGCATTACACCCGCGACACTATAATTATTATAAATGTTTCTATTCCACGGCGTCAAAGGGACAAACAATCTGTCCGTAAAACTTCAAATTAAAATTTTGTTTTCCACTTGTCCGTTAAAGTTTTTGTCTCATAGATCATTCATTATTAAACGAGAGACCTGCATTTCAGTCACACGTATTTTTTTTTCGGATAACGCCCTGAACTACACGCGGCGTAATTTTAACTTTTCGGCGTGTTTGGTGTGTCCTGCCAACTGAATATTAAGACCGATAATGCAGTCGCCGAATTGTCGGCATCGTATCTTCGGCAGGTGTATCCTTAAACTAAACATTGCATCGTCGAGGAAGTGTAGCGTTGATTGTTCGTGAAAGAATAATTGTGGCAGAAGGACCGCATGCGGTGGTGTAAGTCAATAAAAGCATAGAAGAGAACTAGTGTTTCCTTTCAATCCTAATGTGCATCATCCTCGCTCGCACCCAAGAATATTTTATATGGGTCTCAATAAACTATAGTTGCAGTGGTGGATTTACCAATAGGCTGAGTAGGCTGAAGCCTAGGGCGGCAGATTTTGTAGGAGCGGCAAATTTGGGGTAATTTTTTTTATATATTATGTCTTACACAATCTTCAAACTACGGTAAAAAGGAGGTCTAATTCAAGATTATACACGTCTCACGATATGTACACAAATCATGAAGTTACAATTTCATTGACAAAAAAATGACCGGTAAAATTTGAATAGCCTACAGGCGTCATATTTCTAAATCCGCCCCTGTATAGTTGTGTCACTTGTATCAAACACTTGCTTCCCGCGGTGCCATAAATCATCGATGCGTTATAAAGAGACACGTGCGGTGCGTCACTTACCGCTAACCATACTTTTTCATAGTATTTATATCGACACTACCCTGGTGCGTCACTTCGCCTCCTATCAGACCTGTGTGATAGAGAGAGACGTAGGCATAGGTCCTATTCCCACATTATATTGTCTCACGGGCAGCGAGTGTCTGCCACAACTATATGTGTTGACTAGAGGTGGGAACTACCAATAAGAAGCTGCTGCAGAGTCAGCAGAACATCGCCTTGTGGATGTGCACGGGCGCGTGTCGGTTCGTACGGAACGACGTGATCGCCCGCGACTCGAGCATTCCCAGTGTCGAGGAATTCGTGGCGATCTCGGCGCGTCGGATGTTCGACCGCGCCGACAACCTGATCACGAGTCACAAAGATGGCTACCGACCCCCCGTGACCTCATCCGCCGGGATCAGGGCGATGTTTGAGAGGTCGCGATAATCTCCGCCAAGCCGCTGAAAGGCCACCAGATGCCACAGATGGCCACCTAAAGCCCGAGATGACCATCGAAAGCCGCAGACTGGTCAACCATGCCGCAGACGGAGCCAACGCGAAGCCCGTGATGGCCACCGAAAGCCGCTGATTGGCCGACGCGAGCCAGCCGACACCAATTAGCTCCAATCTTGTCCGTTGTAGTACTCAAAATACAAGCGTTAACTTGTTTAGTTTGAGGATATACACTTTTGTGTTTGTCTACAGATTAACCTGTATCTATTTTCTGCTTCTGTTTGTCTGTACTCTGGTGTACAATAAAGAGTTGTCTAATTATTTTTCTTAATTTCAGGAAGTTCGCCCTATTTGGCGAATTCTCCATTCGTGAAAATTTAATATACTTCGGCTGGATCGCAAACATGAACACCAAGGATATAGAAGAGCTAATCGAGTTCCTAGTCAATTTTCTACATGTGTCTGGCGACTCTCGTACCCCGTTTTTTTTTATCAGCTTTTCTAGCTCAGGCGAACGAGATTGCCCGAGTCAATTATGTTTTTTATTTCTTTACTTTATTTTGTTAACCATTTATTTCCTATTGTTACTAACTACTTATTTTTTTTGAAGTAACTTAACACTTTGGGATAGGTTGGTTCAGGTTGGATCGAGTTGGAAGTTTGGTAGGATCGTGATTTGGGAGTGGGATGGGTTGGGAATTGGGAGTGGGGTAGGTTAAGGTTTTCTCTTCTCGTACCCCGTTACCGGGGGGTACTTGCCCCCCGCGAATAGACCGGGCAAAAAGCTACAGCTCGAGGCCCCTTTACCGGCTCTGCCACATCAAGGCAGAGACGATGACCCTCTTAGGTTAGCAAATCAATGCTGCATCAGAATAACTTTCGGTACAGCAATGTAACTATACTGAGTACTAATCTCATTTGTCTAATTACGGCATACCACTATAAAAGTAATTTAGTATTATAATAATATGTAACTCACCTTTGTCGTAGAACAGGATCGACTCCAACAGTAGGTTCATCAAGAATGAGGAGTTCAGGGTCGTGGATCAAAGCTGCAGCAAAAGAGGTCCTCCTTTGCTGACCGCCGGAGAGGTTCTTCACTTGTCTGGAAGCAATCACATTTGGATTTAAATAACTTGATACATTAACCAAAATTGAAAGTTTTAAAAATAAAAACCAAATCAAATAAGTGCGTGACAATCCACGAGAACACTGTTTTAACTACTTTGAAAATAATATCTCCGAACTATTTGGGCCCGTAGGGTCCATCGCCAAAGAGTTTCTTTAAAAATGTTTTTAAAAAACTCTGACGCTACTCGTGATCAGAAGACTGTCTCATATCCTGCTCAGAGAATTTGCATTGCTATAGAGCATGGCAACGCAGCCAGGTTTCTGGGCTGGCATCCCGGTGGCGGTGATCTGGTACATAATGTATATTATGTATAAGTTAAGATTTAATTTATTTAAGTAACGTTTATATTAAGGTATTTTATATTTGTTAGGCAGTTTAATTTATAGTTTAGTTTTTTTACATTATCCCAACTCTTGATTTTAATATCTCTCTTTTCTTTCACCATATCTCAATTACTTGGGGTCAGCACAATATGTCTTTTCCTTCCACACTCTTCTATTCTGATATACATCTTCTGTCACACCACATATCATCATATCATCCTTCACAAAATCCATCCATCTTTTTTTTGTCTACCTTTACATTTGGACCCATCCATCTTGTAGTTTAACATTCTTTTTGTCACGTGACTTTCATCCCTCCTCATTATATGCCCATACCGTACCACAATTACCATTCTTGAGAAGGTAATTAAGCCCCTTAACAACACCGTATTCAATAACCGAGAATGGTCCTTCCAGCAAGACTCAGCGCCGGACCATAAAGCTCGGTCCACGCAGTTTATTCTATCTATTGCTTTTTTCCAGCACCACGTATATCGCCTGATTCAAATTTCTTTGATTTAGGTTGCCTGGAAAGATCACTTTGAGCGATAAGGCCGCCTATTGTATTGTCTAGAAAATATTGTATATATGGTCTGTTCTTGTAATTGTATATTTTGGTGTGCAATAGTGTTTTATCCCTCTCTCTTTCTCTCTCTCTCTCTCTCTCTCTCTCTATTATAGTACAAAATGCACGCACTTACCTTGTAGGATTAGGCAACTGTAGAAAATTGACTAGGAACTCGATTCGCTCTTCTATATCCTTGGTGTTCATGTTTGCGATCCAGCCGAAGTATATTAAAGTTTCCCGAATGGAGAATTCGCCAAATAGAGCCACTTCCTGAAATTAAGAAAAATAATTAAATAACTCTTTATTGTACACCAGAGCACAGACTAACAGAAGTAGAAAATAGATACAGGTTAATCTGTAGACAAATACAAAAGTATATGTCCTCAAATTAAACAAGTTAACGCTTGTATTTTGAGTACTACAACGGACAAGATAGGGGCTAATCGCAGACACTCCGACCATACCTAATTTAAACTATTGAAGTGAAACTTCTATATAAACGGGGGGTCTTAGGATTTTTCTGTCACGAAAAAGCGTTACGGCCGCGTGGAGGCGGGGCATAAATTTAGACTAGACATGGTGAGAGGCGGCATAATTTTATAGTAGACTATGGATGCGGTATTTGGTTCCGGATGGAATTCGGTTTTTTTACATACATACAAAACTTCACGCCAGTTCCCTTGCGGGGTAGGCACGAACAACAGAGCGCCATTCAGGCTTATTCTTACTCACCTCACTTTCTTCTTTGACATTCATAACTCTTGTCATGCACGCTCGTCTGTTCTTAAGGCTCCTGACATCACCTTCTGCTAGTACACGACCAATTTGATCATGGAAGGTGTGTCGTGGCCTTCCACGCCTTCTGCATCCATCCACTTTTGCATTGTATATCTTTTTAGTCATTCTTTCATCATGCATTCTTTCCACATGCCCGAACCACCGGAGCATTCCTTTCCTTACCTTCACCCCTTCAGTTTTTTTGTTTGATAAAGTAAAATATGTTTAGGTAAAAAATGCATTCATTAAAATGTACCTAACCTAACCAAATCACAATTTGCAGTGAACCTGCGAAAAATCGAAATGTGTGCTGGGACACATAGTAGAAGTGAAACTTCAACGGACAAGTGGCAAAACGAATCGCAACAAAATTTAACTTGAAGTTTTACGGGCAGGTTTTCAAATTGGACAAGTACATTAACAATCTGCCCGCTGCTACTATGTGTTCCAGACTCCCAGCGCACATTTTTATTATTTTGAATGTGATAGGTATATAGATAACTTATGCCGCAACGATGGCAAGCGACCGGACGGAATGTCATTGCTACCTCGGAAGATGGGACGTCCCTTAGTATCCCTTACTAAGGGGCGTCCCATGAGTATGGGATATTAAGCGTCGAGAGTAAGCGCAATGTGTGTCGATATGTTAGCGGCTTCCCATCTTCCAAATACAGTCAATGCTGTAGGAGCTGCCACACTTCAAGGGACCCTGAAAAGCCGCAAATATGCATCCATCGGTGACGGATACACGGCTTTCGGGGTTGAGACTAAGGCCATGGGGACGTGAGACTTATCAACTTTATCGAGACCTTTCAAGGCGATTGGAAGAAGTCTCGAGTAACCAAAGGGCTGGCCTATATTTAGGGCAACGGATTAGCGTTGCCATACAACGTGGGTATGCGGCCAGCATTTTGGTAACGCTCCCCACCGACAGCTTTTTCTTAAGTTTAGTTGACTTAAGGTTAAGTTTTATTTATTATATTATTTTACAATATTGTTTTCAACAAACTACATTTTCCTTGTTCTCCTTATAGAAAATTAGAAACAAATCATCAAACTTTGCGTAATGTAGGTAAATTCATGGTAGTTTATTCTATTATCATGCTATGATAATGACATAAATCGATGTTCATTGATATAATATTACAATTATATTTTCCGACATTCAGACCCGGAGAACGTAACTTTCTCATCAAGTAAAATGCAAAATTTGATATTTTTTTCTTTATTTCGCCTTCAACATTCTATATTGTGACTGTTGTGGCCAGCGTATTATTTACATATCAGCAATATTAAAAATGATTTTTAAAATATAATAGTATTTTATTTGATGTTTATTTCCGACGTTTCAGCCACTTTTCAGTAGCCGTGTTCACAGAAGTCAAAGATATCAAGTGTCAATGAGCAACGTTAAAGTTTACCCCTAACTTTATTTCATTTTTTTATTTTTTGTTTATACATACATAAATTCACGCCAGTTCCCTTGCGGGGTAGGCACGAACAACAGAGTGCCATTTAGGCTTATTCTTACACACCTCACTTGCCTCTTTGACATTCATAACTCTTGTCATGCAAGCTCGTCTGTTCTTAAGGCTCCTGACATCACCTTCTGCTAGTACACGATCAATTTGATCATGGAAGGTGTGTCGTGTCCTTCCACGACTTCTGCATCCATCCACTTTTGCATTGTATATCTGTTTAGTCATTCTTTCATCATGCATTCTTTCCACATGCCCGAACCACCGGAGCATTCCTTTCCTTACCTTCACCCTGACACTCTCTTTCAGACCAACTCTCTTTCTTACTTCGGTATTACGAACGCGGTCCGCGAGCGTCACTCCGCAGATTTTGCGCAGTGCTCGCATCTTGACCGCGTTTACTCTACTTTCATGCTCTCTCTTCCATACCCAACTCTCGCATCCATACGTGAGCATAGGTGTAGGTATATGTGTCATATAATTGATTTGTTCATTGAGTTGTAGTGGAACACTTACAAGCTAATAGATGGCGCTGTACAGTAATTGAGGTCGCAAAAGATTCCCGATCCGTACAAATAATATATATAAATTTCCAACAATAATAGTTGGGCCTGCGAGGAATAACAATGGCGCCGCTGGCAGATCTTCCTTTGAGACGAAGGAGCATTCCATCTCGCTCCTCCACCTAGTCGGAACGACATCCCTCGGAGTCGGAGTTATCCTCGCGACTCCATCGCGGGTCATACCCCAATTAATCCGTGCAGGAACGGAGGTGATAGGGTATTTACCCGTCTGTATGGCTACCACCCCTGGCCTAGAATATTCCGCCATAACAAACTTGAATTGTATTCCAGCATTAGTGGCCCGATTACAGTCTTCCTTTAAGGAGTAACAAAGCACATTGGTAGCGCCTTTGGTGAGACAAATGTCCTTAGGCGATGGTAACCGCTTTCCATTAGGTGGGCCGTCTGCATTTCTGCTGAACTCATGTAATTAAAAAAAAACCCATAAATGTCCCACAGCTGGACTCGGGCCTCCCATTACAGGGGCACGGATAGTATAACCCGCCACGCTTGTCCAAGGCGGCTTGGCAAGTTTCACACAGCGGTTATCTCAATGTGCAAGTATCATCACGATGTTTTCCTTCACCGTTGTTAGCACGTGATAATTGTAATAATATACACATTAGGTCTGATAACTGCGTAAGTGGTGCATTCTTTCCGACCAGGATTCGAAGCCGCGCCCTTTGGGTTTGGGACCCGTGCACTAGCCATTACGTTACCACGACTAGAAAAATGTGCTATTCTATTTTTTACGTTCTATGTCGATTTCCGCTCCGTTGCTCACAGTACTATTATTACAACACGAGAACGCCATTGAAGGAACGTATTTATTGCCCTTATTGCTTCCTTCTGCTTCAGTCCAAGGTCGTGAGGTTCAAATTTCAATGTATATTATTCGCACGCGTGGGAATGCTTGTTTATATCTTTTGAACTCTTCAAGATGTCGAGATATAAAGCGAAAGAAATATTTAATTTTAAAACACTTTGCCAAGTGTTTTTTTTTATTGCAGAAGTTCAGCAGACAGGCAGACGGCCCACTTGATGGAAAGCGGTTACCATCGCCTATAGTAAAATCGTTACTTACTGTTCAAAACACTATTGAAAAACCACATTCCAAAGGACTACTCTTTGCTTGACTAAATTAATATTATACTAATTTTGAAGTTATTTATCCTACCTAAAATAAATCTAACCATCTGTTTGCACAGCACTATTTATTATTGTAAAGCTACTTAGTAACTGACAGCCAAACCGACTGACAAAAGCACGTAATTATACTTTAAAACCGCTTTACGCGTTTTAATAAGCCCGTTGCCTTAATAAACAATTTCCATTGTTCCGACTTTTTTCTCAAGACGCGGTCACATATTATAAATAAATAAAATAAAATAAAAAGTCTTTTTATTTGGTCCATAATAACATTACACTATACATTAATTTTAAAATGTCATATTATTTTTCGTCAATTTTTTTTTTTTTTTTTTTTAATTATTATTTTATTCGTCAATCTATTATTTTTATTGTTTTACTTTTGGACCCCCCGTCCGGGTAAAGACCTCCTCCAGTTGCGCCCAGTGATTTCTGTCCGCGGCCACTGCGAGCCACCTTGGGCCCGCGACGGAGCGGATGTCGTCGTCCCACCGCTTAAGCGAGCGCTCCACACGACGGTTGCCATACGTGGGGCCGCACCGTTCCGTCACAATTCTCGTCCATCTCTTGTCCGAGTATCGTACCACATGTCCAGCCCACTTCCACTTAAGCTTTCTTACATGATGTATGGCATCTTTAAATTCATTTTTCTTTCTTATATCTAAATTGTTTTGTCTATCTTTTAGTTTTATGTTCAGTGAGCTTCGTTCCATTGCTGCAGACAGATTTTTTTTTGTCATTTCTTTCTGTAAGAGCCCATGTCTGGCAGCCATATGTTAGAGTTGGTAAAATGCTTGTGTCCATTATCTTCTTCTTTAGCCAGATAGGTATATTCGATTTAAAAATATTATAAATAATAAACTAAATATTACAATAATAAATGGACAGATGCGCTAATAGGGTTAAATGTGTATACGTAACTAGTTATTTCTCTGTAAGTGCATTGTAAATTCTTTTGAGAAATAAATGTTTTAAACCTTAAGCCTGTATTTGAATGAATTTTTCTTTACGAAATGCTGCGTCTTAAAGGTACAACATTAAAATTACAATCTGGTCTAAGAAATAAATAAGTAATAAGACTACTAGATATAATTATTTATACTAAGAATCTGTAAAATAACATTTTTCTTATTGTCTCTATAATATAACCGAACAGAACAAATCCAAACGTAATGCAGAAGGTCGTAATTCAATAAAACGCGCAAAGTCCGTCACTAATAGATTCCCGAATGTACACACGTCTCGCCTTGATCGTAGTTCTCGCACGACTGTCGTCTCTTTCCGTCGTCCGTTTTATACCTCACAAATACAAATGTGCCCGTATCATAGTCGACGTAATCCGCAACACCTGGCTAATTATTCGGCCGCAAGTAGCCATAAAAGAGTGCAATAAAACAATGGGCTGTTCTCTAGAAACTTCTGCCAATAAATAAGAAAACAAAAGAAGACGTTCATAAAAGAATTACAATTAATTCAAATGCCGACAGGTAATAAAATGTGTTTTTACAGATATGCAGGTGGAATTTGTTTTGGTCGGAACCTAAGTTGTAACAATATATTAAACATATTGCGCTTCACTTTACTTTTGTCGTCATAGTTCCCATACACAATCCATCCGTCTCTTTTATGGTCTACCTTTATATGTGTACCCATAAAACTTCCAGTATAACATTCTTTTTGTCACGTGACTTTCATCCCTCCTCATTACATGCCCATATCACCTCATACCTCAGTCTTCTTCCTCACAATGGAAAGGTATAAAAAGGAACATAAGGCACCTTTTATGTAGTAAAAAGTACCGGTTCCCGAAGCTTAAAATACGTACCTGGGGCATATATCCAATCCTAGGTCCAGGGACTCCACTGCCAGGACTTCCCGGTTCTCCCCCCAGCACCCATATTTCGCCTGAATTCAGTCTTCTCCTTCCCACTATGCAGGAGAGCAGTGTAGTTTTTCCACATCCCGATGCTCCAAGGAGACCGTAACTGAAAATTCATAGTTATGTAGAATGAGTATAATGCTTTATACTAATGTAATAAAAACAACTCGTGGCATTTTTCATATATGTATACTATTGTTTTTGTAGCCTGTCAGATCGGGTTTAAGGCGAGGCCACGTACTTGTCATTGTGAGCGACAGCAACGGCCGACAAACATAAAAATATTATCTATAAATACAAAAACATCTTGTAAAAAAAGAAACTGACTTCAAGAGTAACTAATAAAATTTATAAGGGACCATTTTGCAGCTTCACTGAATCTAACGCAAAAAGAACCGTCTCAACAAAAAGTTATCGCTGAACATATATAAAATACAAATACACGACGAATTGATAATCTCCTCCTATTTTTGAAGGCGATTAAAAAGGTAAAAGGTTGTCTGGAAGAGATCGCTCTGACCGATAAGGCCGCCCTTTGTTTAACATTTGAACCCAGTTTTTAAGAATGTCGTCTTATTTTTCATCCATCAATTCATGTATGAAGCTACTCCATCGAGCGCGACGTCAACCACTTCGTGTCACTTGTCGCAAAGTCGCTGGCCAGGCCTTTAGATGTCGCTCATAACTACAAGATCGTGGTCAGGCTGATAGACTTGTACATATTGTATTATCTGGTTATGCAAACCACATACTAAGTTTGCCATCGCTTCCTCAAATATTAAAACTTTCTGCAAATAACACTTATCGGAGTGTTAGGACATGAGTTAAGTACAAAGGTTAAAATAAACCTATGACGTAATTCACATGACATTGAACTTTTTTGCTGTGGTTTTAGCATGAACATATTATATGGTTTTAAGTAATTAGCACCAATGCCATTGTCATTACTCATCTATTTGTTTCTATAAGTAAACTATGTAATTATCTGTAAGTCAGTGCCGTAAATAGAGCGGTGCCATCGGGTCCAGGCACAGGGCGTAGAATCTGGAGGGCGCAAGAATGGCCAGACCAGGCAGGACTATTATTTTTTCGGTTTGCTCCTGACACGTTCCCGCTGCGCCCCTAGTGCTCGATTCCAACACATAAGTACCTAGATGCTAGTATCATCAAAAACGTCTGTTAAATTAGACAAAACATCGCGCTCATTTTGTTTTTGGCAGCGCACGAGCGTATTTGTGTTCTAGTTCTTTAAAAAACTAGATTTTTCTCCCAAAATATTAGATAATTGGTCCACCGACACCAAGGTCCTTGTGCTTTATTTTATCACCCTGAATGAAATAAAGTAGGCCTATACATAGCATTGCTGTAGCTATAGTACCTATATCTATAATATCTAAAAAAAAACCAGGGCGCAGTTATAGAAGCTCGTATAGGGCGTATAAAGGCTATTAACGGCACTGCTGTAAGTTAGCTATGAAAATTCAAAACCTAGCAAGTGGCATGCATGACATTAAAGAAATATGAAACAAAACTGTGATATAGAGAAGGGTGTAAGAAGAAGAATCTATGTAGCATGTCCAAAGTGAAAACAGGTAACCAATGAGACAAACTAATTTGCCAGGTGGTAGGACATTTGCCCGACTGGATAGCTACCACCCCTGGTCTAAAGCATGTCGCCATAAGAACCTTGAGTTGTGTTCCGGCATTAGTGACCAGGTTCCAGTGACCCTTAAGAGAGCAGCAGCGCATTTGTAGCACCTTTGGTGTTGAAAATGTCCATAGGCGATGGTAACCGCTTTCCATTAAGTGGGATGTCTGCCTGTCTGCTGAACTCCTGCAATAGAAAAAAATAATGCCACTCAACCAACTCAAACTTGAGTATTACACGATTCGTACACTCGAACGCTACTAAAATTGATCTACTTTGCAGATACATCTGGAGAAAATATTAGTTGTGAAAACTATACCTAATTTTAGTTCCATAATAGGTAGTAATTAAAGAAAAAAGGTACTGACATAGAGCCTTTAGGTACAGTCATATTAAGTCCATCTAAGATAATATTAGGATTCTTGGCAGTGCCATATCGCTTATGCGCTCTTCGCACGCACACAGCCTGCTGTCTTCTAGAGGATACTGTGCTTTTCTGTGACTTCAGCTGTCGGTTTCGTCTTGCTGTTAATTCTTCTTCGATTGTACTGATTGTGATGGGTCGTTCTGGCTGTCGGACATCTTCTAAAGATATATTGGCCCCTTCGTTGTCGTAGCCCGGCATTTTTTCTAAAACAAAATACAGATTTTTGTTAGATTTTTAAATTAGCTTTTTGACTAGTTTTTTGAGTAAGTAGATATAAAAACACATGATGTATGCACCATTTGGGCAATTTTCTGACCTAATGTGTATAATGTGTTACAATTATCACGTGCTTACAACGGTAAAGGCAAACATTGTGATGCAACCTGCACATCGAGATAACCGATGTGTCAAACCTGCCAAGCCACCTTGGACACGTGGCGGGTGTATTGTCTGTTTCCCTATAGTGGGACGCCCGAGCCCAGCTTAGCCAGCAGTGGGACGTATATGAGCTATTATTATTAATCTATATAACAATTGCTAGAGAGCACTAAAGTGAGAGTAAGAACAGACGAGCGTGCATGACAAGAGTTATGAATGTGAAAGAAGCAAGTGAGGTGTGTAAGAATAAGCCTAAATGGCGCTCTGTTGTTCGTGCCTACCCCGCAAGGGAACTGGCGTGAAGCGATACTTATGCATTGCTAGATACAATATGTCTGCCCGACCGCGTGGGCCAAATTTTTTAGAATCAGTTCGACACACCTGACTAAAGCCTGCCATAAAAGATTTCAATACACAATGGGCTGTTTTCTAATCACACATTTTAAATACAAAGTAAATAAAAGAAGTCCAAATGTGGAAAGGTAATAAAGTGTGCTTTTATGGTATGCAGGTGTGAAATTGTCTTTTGTCGGCACCTAGGTTGTAACAATATTTTACCTCCAAATTGTGATCGTCCTGTGTAAGGGACATTTTCCTTACCTATTAACTCTTGTCCATTCTAAATTCATATATACTTTATGTAATTTTTATATACTAATATTATTTATTCATAACGTAGCTAGTGTTGGCAACACCAACATAAAATAATTTTTATTTTTGAACTTGCAACATTGTTCTTGCATTTTTGTTCTTCTTCCGTTTGGGTTGTAGCCGAAGGCAGACGCTTTCTTATATAAAGTTATTTGTTATATGTTTTCACCAGCTAACAGTGTTTAACTTCGACACCTACATCGACTTGGGTATCCTAAACCCACCACCATCAGTGTGTAACATATATATATTACTAGCTGTCCCGGCAGACGTTGTTCTGCCCTGAAGAAATAAAATTTACAACCCGATTACAGCGTCACCTACCGGGTCCAATTGTGAATCTAAACCATCCTTGAATCCACTTGAACACACACAAAAAAAAACATTCAAATCGGTCCAGCCGTTTAGGAGGAGTTCACTGTCAACACCGTACAGAAGAATTATACATATAAAGATAGCTGTCCCGGCAGACGTTGTTCTGCCCTGAAGAAATAAAATTTAGAACCCGATTCCAGCGCCACCTACCGGGTCTTTCAAGTCGGATGAAACTGCACACGGTGTGCAAATTTGATTAAAATCGGTCAAGTAGTTTAGGAGTCCATCGCGGACAAACAACGTGACACGTAATTTATATATATTAAGATGTGCGCGAGCTGCGCACAGTTAGTTTAATACAATTAATGTTTTGTGTTGACTCAGGTCATCAGAAAACGTCCTTCAGTTGTCATTATAAATTAATTTCTGATCACCCAGCACCTGTCACTTTTATATAGTCACTCCGCCATTGGCAAAATCAACGAACATTAAAGCGTTGGAGCCATCGCCGAACGAAATAGAATAGAATAGAATGATTTTAACATTGATCCAAGATTAAAATCCATTACAAATAACTAAATATGGTTATAACAATAACAAGTTTCACACGATCGTGTACTAGCGGAGGGTGATGTCAGGAGCCTTAAGAACAGACGAGCGTGCATGACAAGAGCTAAGAATGTCAAAGAAGCAAGTGAGGTGTGTAAGAATGGGCCTAAATGCGCTCTGTTGTTCGTGCCTACCCCGTAATGGAACTGGCGTGAAGTTATGTATGTATGTATGTAAGTTTCACACGAGCAGTGATTTTTTAATAGTTACCTACCAAGAATGACTGGTGGAGTTTAAAACAATTTTTTTTATCGTCAGAATTCGACAATAACCAAATAACCACTGACATGGCAGGTATTTAATTATTCGTTTCGTATCTTTTAACCGAATAATTGCTGTATTAATTATCACAAGTTTTTAAAGATCTTAATTACAAAATTATAGTCATTATAATTAAACATCGTAGGTTATCTGGACAAAATGCGTATGTCGTAATTAAAGGAACTGGATACTTGCACGATGTTTGGCGTGATATTAAAAATTATTAAGTAAATATCAAAATTACTTTTGACATATTATTGGACGCGTTCCTTTAGTATATCACAACGCCCAAAATGCTCCGTCTGCCGATCCACAAGGCGACCGCGGTTGTTATGGTCGTGGCGAAAACGTCATTAATGACGTTATCATTTTCGATCATACAACGCTCACAACGACCCATTGCAAGAGGTGGGTCAAAGCGGGCGTTGACCACAGCATTAATTCTTTCTATCGATTGACATTGAAAAAGGCGCGATTTTCAAATCACCAAAGACATTTGTGTATTTCGTCGTTTAATCTGTTCCACTAGAGTTTATAATTGTAACTTCCGCACGCAAGTGGAACGGGAAAAATCGCGGTCGTGAATGTGGTCGTTGTGAATCCCTTCTGGAATGTAGCCATTGGAGTTGCTAGAGTTTAACGTCCGCGCCACAATAGAAGTCCCACAGACGCGGCCCTGCAATCGCCTTAGTTACTGTATATTGTAGTGGAACACTTACAAGCCAATAGATGGCGCTGTGCAATAATTGAGGTCACAAACGTTTCCCGAAACATACAAAGAATGTATACAAATTTTCAACTGTAACAGGGAACAACAATAGCCTCGCTGGAAGATCTTTCTTTGAGACGGAGGAGCATTCCATCTCGCTCCTCCAGCCGCCTATACGGGACATTCCCTACAATATTTAAAAAAAAAATATTCCATAATGAAAGCTGCAAATTTATTTCCTGGCTACTTTATGAACGAAATCATATCAAATATTGTAACTATGGTCTGTTTTTGGAATTGTATTTTGTGTGCAATAAAGTGCTCTCTCTCTCAAATAGCGGAGCTGCCGCTTTTAATTCCTTTATTTTCCGTAGATCTTTATCTGTGGCGCGGACGCTAGTATATTTGCGAAAGTGGCGCTCCTATTATTTTATTATCTATTTGGCCAAACCTTTGTCACTGCCTTAAAATAATTAATTTTCTTTCTATGTTTCTTTCTTTATGTATATATAGTAATATACGCAGGCTTCAATACTGTATCGATTAGTAATCAACGGAAGTTACCAACACAAAGCAAACTAGTAATTTTCCATTCGCTCGCGATCTTTGGACTAGACACTGGACGATCTGAGTTTTACGTTTCACGCTGCATTCAGTTTTTGCGTCATGATGTCGTGTTTTTAATGGGTTTTTTTAACTAATCCGTTATCTTTGGATCCGTGAGATGAAATATTTTAATGGCAGTGTCTTATTCAACATTAATATTATGATCTTAAATGATGATGAAGGTAATAAGAATATGTTTTACAAGAATACAATAAATAATAATAAAATAATAGCATATTGATGCCATTATGAATATTATACTTGTTATAGTATGGTCAATATATCTTCAGTTAAACTCTATTTTCAATTGAACTTGTTTTTTCATTTACAGCATACGTAAATTATACACACTAATGTAATGAAGAAAATGTGACTAAATAAACCGAGGTAATTAATTGCATTCTACTTATGCACTTACAAGAATTAAGACTATAAGTACAATAATAAGTAGGTTACCGTCTTCTACGGCTAAGGTGTTCAAAGGGCTGGCTACCTGGTTGGAACATTTCCAGAAATTTAACATGATAATGGAATGGAGAGAGATACAATTTCCTGCAGCCAAGCGGCCTGTCGTAAGAGGCAACAAAACAACCCACAGCCAGGTGTTAGGCTATTTGCCCGACTTGATGGCTACCACCCCTGGTCTAGAGCATGCCGCCGTAACAACCTTGAGTTGTGTTCAGGGCATTAGTGGCCAGGTTCCAATGTCCCTTTAGAGAGCGGCAGCATATCGTTAGTACCTCTGGTGTTATAAATATCCATAGGCGATGGTAGCCACTTTCCTGCACACACGCTTCAGTTGACCCGAAAAAGCAGATCTCTCCGATGGACCGTAGCTTGTATGGCCTGTTTAAAATAGAATTGTAGATGTATAAAAAGGATAAGAATATTGGATGACGTCATAAAATCTTCAATACAAAGGCATAAAGTTATCGGAATCTGTAGACAATGTTAGACAAATAAACCTTTTACATTGACCTATTCGGCGGTTCATTGTCGTAAACCTTTGACGCATTAACAAATATAATGTATTTCTTTTCATTGTTATTATGTCGTAAAATATATTTTTGTTGCCTTCATATTTATGGCAGAAAGGTATAGAATACTTTAGGTTTTTTTTATTGCCTGAAATAGGCAAGCAGGCAGACGGCCCACCTGATTGAAAGCAGTTCCTTGCAGATTATTGTCGTACGCGGAATGTATGTTTTAGAGCAGCATTCTGCAAATTATGTACCGCGGCAGACTGGTGTACCGTGGACATTAATTGGTGTAGCTCGGAAAAATAAGGTTATGCTGCAATTTAAACTTTAGGTTTGTTGATTAATAATAAATATTGTTTCGATGATTAATAAATAAAAGTTGATTAACATTAAAAAATTTAAAAAAAAAAATTATTTGTGATGTACCTCCAAAAACTTTCGTTTTCCTAGATGTACCTTGAACACAAAAAGTTTGCGGAACACTGTTTTAGAGCAGTGTTCCGCAAAGTATGTACCGAGGCACACTGGTGTACCATGAACATTAATTGGTGTGCCTCGGAAAAATAAAGTTATGCTGAAATTTGAACTTTAGGTTTGTTGATTAATAATAAATATTGTATTTTAATTACTCTCTCTACTCTCTTCGCTTTTTATCTGACCTCGTTTTAACACTTCTGCTATTTGATGATGATACGTACGTCGTGGTCTACCGATACCAATTCTATCATTCACAATACTGTCATACATTTGTTTTGTGATTCTATTTTCATCCATTCTCTCTACATGCCCAAACCACCTTAATATTCTTCAACTCTTGTCAACATCTTCTTTCAATCCACACGTTCCCTTTTTACATCGTATCATATAATTCATTCTTACCCTACATATACTTCTCAAAGCTCTCATTTCAATTGCATTTATTCTACTTTCATGCTTTTTATGCCACACCCATCAAAGTCAAAGTAGAAGTATTTTTTGTTTCGAACAAGAACATGTTTGCAGATGTTATGCTAAGTGATTAGAGTTACATGTTTCGCCTTTGACAGGCACACAATTATTTTTGTAGTTTTGGTCACAAGCCATTTGTAGTCCTTATGACTACATACACATATTGTTAAGAGTGTGGGACTCGAATTAAAATGCGGTTGGAATTACTGTAGAATTTATTAGAACTATACAAACAAGTATAACACAGGTACAAATATAACTGGACGCAACCAGTACAAACTGCACAATTCAATATCACGCGCAAAGTCCGTCACTATATCGCTTATCGAATGTACGTCTTGCTTGTATCGTAATCCTCGCTTGACTCCTCACCCCTCCGTTCAGGCATTCCTTTTATTCTATACAAATATAAAATGACTCGACGCAAAATAATAACTTCCAAGAATTAGTTCGACACACCTTCCTAATGGCTGCCATAAAACAAGTACAATAACAATAGAATGTTTTTCTTAATTAGAAATTGTAAACACAAAGTAAACAAAAGAAGTCCAAATGAAGGACTGGTAATAAACCAGATTTATGGCAGGCAGATGTGCATTCACTTTTTGTCGGCATGTAACAATATTATGATTACATTATTGATTAAGAAGCTATTATAATTACAATAAATATTTAATATTCAATTTATTATGTCTCTTGTCATCAATTTGTCGAATCAAATAATCTACTACCCGTTTGTACATTGATTAAAATTCTACAAAGAAATAAAATAAACAATTTGCAGTTTGTAATCAATATGTTTAGGCAGTTAAGGCACACACTGTACATGCACTTCCTCACAACACCAGCATGTAACAGATACACTCTACATTAGTATAAGTTTAGTATGAAAATTAGAATAAATTAATATAATAAGTTATTCGTAAGGTACACCACAACACAAACATCATTCAATAAATGTCACAGACAATAACAAAAACAACAAATAAGCGTGTATACATTCCAAAAACTTTCTTCTAAATTAAGTTGTAACAAAGGGTACGGAACTCGAGTCTGTATAGTTGTTAAAAATAATAATCAATATGTTCTTAAACAGATATTTTATTAACACAATGGAAAATAACCAGTGGTTAAATTCCGAACCTTCAAAGACAATTTTTACGTCATTTTTTACAAAGAAATACATACACTAACCGCTATAGTGGTTTTGACGCAATAAATACGTCAGTGGTCGGAACATAATTTTATTATGAACAAAGTCAGTAAGAAGACCGGTTGCAGAACCTGATTCTATGATAACAGAATTTAGTGTTAGGTATTATATCGATGACTGTAATATCGATACTTGACACAGTAAAATCATTAGGACAATGTATCCTGTGTTATATATATATATATATACAATTAAATTTAAGAAAAAGTTAAGAAGTTGTACACGCTTAATGAATGTATGTTTGTGTTGTGGTGTACCTAAAAATATCTTATTATATTAATTTATTCTAATTTTAATACTAAACTTATACTAATGTAGAGTGTATCTGTTACATGCTGGTGTTGTGTGGAAGTGCATGTGTAGTGCGTGCCTTATGTCTATACCTATGTGTATTATCCTAACTAGTACCATGTGTGTTGCTTTAACTTTCTATGTTTGGGTTATTAAAGTTTAGGCTCTTTGTGTGTTTTGGTTTGTTTGTGAAGTGTGCGTGTAATGCAATGCGGTGGTAGTGCGCGTTGGTGTGGGTATGTGTGTAAGTTTTGTTGTTAGTTGTGTGTTTGTGACTTGGTGTGGTGTTATAATTTATTGTTTAATTGTTGTGACAATGTGTTGACTGGGAATTGTTGTTGAAAAATTTTCAGTTGGTGTTAGTAATGATGGATGGTTTAGGAGGGGGATTATTGGCCCTCCACTAGACGTTGGACCACCGTCTTGTCTCCCATGCGTGTCGCCATTTTTATCGCCATTTAGTGTTGTTGTTATATATTGGGTGTTATATTGATGTTTTTACTATCGACAGAAGGGAGTAATTGTCTTCGAAATAAGCGTCCTCCGTCTTAGACTACATCGATAATTATAAAAGAATTACATAATTATTTTAAAGGCATCAAAAATATATATGTATTTATATATTGGTTTCTAGATATTAAATTTTAATTTCTTACATCCCAATATATAAAAAAAAAATTAAGCATGCTTTTAGAAAAACAGAACCACCTACTGCTAATGACGGTAATCAAAATCTTTACTGCTTTTATCAACGTATATAAACTAAACTTTTTAGGTAGTATATAAATGTACATATTTTTTATATTGGTATATATTTTAATTTTGTAACTAGGGTTGGTTTTGTTAACATAATTTAAACCGTAAAACTTTGATATAAACAATCACGTCTTTTGTTCCTCCCTCCTCGCAAGACGCAAAAGTTTGCTGGAAGATAACTCTTTCAGGGTTAAGCTCGTATTTGTGCATTACTAATTTACAGTTTTGAATGTATTTTTTTTATATACATACAATATTAAAAATAGAAATAAATATTTTAGTCATTATTTGAGTAAAGAACAAAAATTTGTCAATTTTAATAGAAAAACATTTTTTTTTCTAACTCTGCTATCGATAATTTCCGAAAATGATTTAATTAACATCACCAACTCCCCTAATACTTGCGTGTTTTCTTTATTTCGTATAACATTGGAGTATTTTTTTAACGAGACACCTTTGATGACATATTTTTTTCTATAGCGGCTACATACAGTTTATACACCGTTCGGGATCTGTGCAGTAAAGGAGTTTGGAGCTCTCCAACGTAGCTCTAAGCTGGTCGTCATAAAAATAGCTTAAAATCCCGGTTGCTTACAGTGCGTATACTTTTCCTTACTTTTCAGCACCTTGTAGGGGCCAGCTCTGCACATACCTTTTGTAAAAAAAAAGTTTTGAGATGTCATCTGCCTAACTACTCCCCAGACCCATCATTCCTTTCGGATCTTGGTCATGTGCCACGGGGGACGAAATACCACAGTTATTTCGTCTTGACGCCTCGACGCCACCCCCCATGGTGATGTGTCCCTGAGACCAAGATTCCATTGCGATAGTGTCGAAAATTCGTATTCTACTAAATCCAAAACATCTTCTCGATATCATCGCGGCGGAATAACAGTAGAAAAAAATTGGTATTACCATTAGCAGAAATGGCGTTACCGAAATCAATATTGATAAGCTACCAAAAATTTTAGATAGATACATAGATAGATAACACTTTATTGTACACCATTACAGAAAACTTAGAAAATCCTATAGCCTAAAAATATTCTAAATGTGCACAATGGGCGGTCTTATCGCTAAGAAGCGATCTCTTCCAGACAACCCGTGGCAGGAATAAAACAGATTGTATCGGTCAAAGGTGGTATAAATAAATATTAAAGGTTATACAGTTACTTACATATATTTTATTTATTTATAAACATATAAGTATGTAAAATATTATATAAGTAAGAATTATACTTAATAGACATATATAAATACACCTATTGATATCACATACATAAATATATACATTTTTTTAAATACTAATAACAATGATTAAATAATATAATAATATAATATAATTATTAATATTTTTTTAAATACTAATGATACAGTGGCGTGCAATGGGTACGCCATTCGAATCAGCAGAATACCGAAATCAGGCAAACCTACGATTGAGACGATAGTGTCAGCGATTTTGACGACTTACCACTAATACCAGAATCGGGCCCCAGGTGGTGTACCTCGCCGGAAAGGTCATCCGACAACCTCTTCCATTCCATTACGTCAATAGGAGGAGATGCCTCTAGCACGTACCCAAAAAAACCATAATCTTAAAAGAAGTATTACGCAGCAGTCCTATGTAAGGAGTCCAATGTAATTGGGAAGTTGACACTGAACTTTTTAAAGCAGATGTGCCAAAAATAGATTAATGTGGGTGGCCATTATCGAGTATACAGCCTTGACATCTTTTGGTTATTTTACCATGTTGTTCACATTAATCACTACTATGGTAAATCAGGGTTGTTCGTGATCATGTGATCTATATAAATATAAATAAATGTTTGTATATACCTATATATGATTGTTTTTATTGCTGAAGCATAGCAAATAGATGGGTACAAATGTAAAGGTAGACCAAAAAAAATATGGATGGATTGTGTGAAGGTTGATATGTGGTGTGACAGAAGATTTATGTCAGAGTAGAGGAGTGTGGAAGAAAAAGACATATCATGCCGACCCCAATTAATTGGGATATGGTGAAAGAAAAGATAAAGAGAGAGAGCAGACAGACTGACGGCCCAACTGTGATGGAAAGTGGTTATCGTCGCCTATGGACATTAACAGTACCAGAGGTGCTGGAGAAACTGGAACCTGGCCACTGATGCCGGAGCACAACTCAAAGTTGTTATGGCGGTATACTGTAGACCAGGCGTGGTTGCCATCCAGACGAGTAAATGCCCTATCACCTGGCTGTGGATTGTTTTGTGGCCTCTTATAACAGTCCACCCGGCTCAGGAATTACTATTCTTTTTAGAAGCTTTTATTTAACTTACAATGGATGTACCTATGTATGTATGTAAGTTCGGGTAGAATCTTGCAAGTTAAATTTGACCAACTTCCCGGTTTACGATTGAGCTGAAATTTTGCACGCATATGTATATCGCGTGACAATGTAATAATATGTACCATGGAGCTGATCTGATGATGGAGTCGGAAGGTGGCCATAGGAACTCCTGTACTAAACAAGATAGACCCGTCGTGTTTGGGTTCGTTTTAGTTGTCTTGGCTAGCACTCTGCTGCTACATGATATCCAAGATCTCAAAAGCTTGTATTTAAAAACCTTTTTAAAAAAGCTTATTTCGTTCCTGCATGGCGAATTTTTCGCGGATGTTTGTCCTCTATGCGTTCCTAAACCATTGATCAGATTATGATGAACCTTTACTAAGGTGTACTGAAGAAACCCACTGGGGTTTCTGGCCCGAAAATCAGAACACAAAACCAATTTTTTTTTAGTTTACGTGGCATTGCAAACATTTTATCCGTGCAGGAACGGAGAGAGAATACAATATCCTGCGGCCGGGCGGCCTGTCGTAAAAGGCAACTTAACAACCCATAGCCAGGTGGTAGGGCATTTGCCCGACTGGATGGCTACCACCCCTGGTCTGAAACATGTCGCCATAACAACCTTGTGTTGTGTTACGGCATTAGTGACCAGGTTCCAGTCTCCCTTAAGAGAGCAGCAGCGCATTTGTAGCACCTTTGGTGTTGCAAATGTCCATAGGCGATGGTAACCGCTTTCCATCAAGTGGGCCGTCTGCCTGCTTGCTGATCTCCTGCAATAGAAAAAAAAAAGTATCTCAAATTTGATAAAATCACAACCATGAGAAAACACTAGGCATAGATAACACTAGAATGACAATGGATGCCCATAATCGCGCCACGAGGTGGGTTGGCGGGTTTCACACACGGTGACCTCCGTGTGTATGTTTCCTAACGATGTTTTCCTTCGCCGCCCAAGCGGTATTTGCGGTTTGAATTAATTTGTTTTCTTGTCTTACAAAACAGAAACTTAGTCATAATAAATAGGAAACGTTGAAGGTAAACTTGAAATTATTAGAATAACACAAGATATAGTAATTCATACAGTTCATTGACTAATACAAACTACTTCGTCCAAACGTTTATTTTATTTTGACGTTTGCACGCCTATCAAGTTGTGCATTTTTGACAGTAAGTTTCATATACTAAAAACGTCACAATTGTCATAATTCATTATTTCAGGCGACTTACAAGTGACATAGTAAGGCCCGGTTTCTATATCTTACCGACTATTAATTTGCCTTTCTTGGCCAGTCCTATCTATATCTACCTATTCGTTCACTTTTTTTTATTGCACGAGTTCAGAAGACAGGCAGACGGCTCCCTGTAGAAAAGCGGTTACTATCGCCTATGGACATTTGCAACGCTACAGGAGCTACAAACCTCTCTAAAGGGAGACTGGAGCTTGGTCATTAATGCCGGCGAACACAACTCAAGGTTGTTATGGCGGCATACTCTAGACCAAGGGTGGAGAAAGAATACAATTTCCTGCGGCCGGGCGGCCTGCCGTAAGAGGCGAAAAAATAACCCATAGCCAGTTGGTAGGTCATTTGCCCGACTGGATGGCTACCGCCCCTGGTCTAGAGTATGACGCCATAACAGCCTTGAGTTGTGTTCCGGCATTAGTGACCAGGTTCCAGTCTCCCTTAAGAGAGCAGCAGCGCATTTGTAGCACCTTCGGTGTTGCAAATGTCCATAGGCGATGGTAACCGCTTTCCATCAAGTGGGCCGTCTGCATGCCTGCTGAACTCCTGCAATAAAAAAGTAAAAAAAGGCTTGGCGAAATCTGTGATTATAGAAGTAGTCTTTGGCAACAGAACCTTAATAATGTTCAAACTTATAATTTAAATTAATTATGGTCGAATTTCGACCACTAGGCGACCACTAGTACCAATTAATACAGGAAGAAAATCCCGAAAAAATTAAAATAAATTAAACTATTTTTTACTAGTTCAGAGACTAACTAAAATAAAAGATAATTCTCAATAATACGAATGATTTAATTTACATGAAAATAGTCAGGATGACTCTGAAGTTCAAAATGAATAGAGTAACAAACTGGTGTTATGATTGATCTAGAGTATGACGCCATAACAGCCTTGAGTTGTGTTCCGGCATCAATGGCCAGGTTCCAGTCTCTCTTAAGAGAGCAGCGTTTAACTTCTATATCTACAACGACTAGGGTATCGCCCACACCATCAGCGTAGAAAAAAATATATTATTTGTGCGACGAGCTGCGCACATCGATAGCTTATGACGTCAGGATTATTGAGGTATAATGTACTTAAGTACACATAACTCAATGGTCGGGACAAACATATGTGACCAAAAAGACAGCGCTGTGATCGCATTTTTTACTTGGCCTTGGTTTCACACGTGGGTAATCTCGGCGTGCAATTTGGCCCACGACGCTTACATTCACTATTAGCACATGGTAATTGTAACAATATGTATATTAGTATAAAGCAAATTCGGCAATAACTTCAATTTCAAGACCTATGATGAGTTACGTAGAGACGATTAATGTTAAATATGTTCTTCATTTGACTATAAACTTTATATATATAATTCTTCTGTACGTGTGTTGACAGTGAACTCCTCCTAAACGGCTGGACCGATTTGAATGAATTTTTTGTGTGTGTTCAAGTGGATTCGAGGATGGTTTAGATTCACAATTGGACCCGGTAGGTGGCGCTGCAATCGGGTTCTAAAATTTATATCTTCTGGGCAGAACAACGTCTGCCGGGACAGCTAGTATATATATATAATGAACCATAAAAATGTATGTACGCGCATAACTTGAGAACGACTTTACCGATTCTGATGAAATTTTGTGTGTGTGTTTGAGTGGGTCCCGGAATGGTTTAGATTCACAATTGGAACCGGTAGGTGGCGCTGAGATCGGGTTCTAGAATCATCCTAATTACCTGGGCCGATTTTGATGATTTTGTTTTTGCGAGTTTGAGTGGGTTCCCGGATGGTTTAGATTCATAATTGGAACCGGTAGGTGGCGCTGGGATCGGGTTCTAGAATCCTTCTAATCACCTGGACCGATTTTGGTGATATTGGTTTTTGTGTCATGAAACAAAGTCTTTTAGGAATTCAGAAACGAATTCAGAAATATGGCGGTACGAAGTTCGCCGTGCAGCTAATATATATATATATATATATATATATATATATATATATATATATACATATATAAAAATACCCAAAGTGCCAAAAATATCATTAAATCGTTCCAAGCACATTAAACTTTTTAAATCATTCATTTTAAATCATTTCATACTTAGGAGTATCTAAAAGTACTTAGAAGTGCATATATAAAACCTTTTTGGGAGAAGTTCGAAATTCAAATTAAAGAGTGTCAATCACACAATATTTATGTCACTTGTTTTTGTCAGTTAGTTCGCACGTAACAAATTATTTTGTGCAACGAGTTGCTAAAAACGCTAAATCGCTATATATAAAATGAATGTTTGTCTGTATGTCCTTTATAGAATCGTAAACTATATATATATATATATATATATATATATATATATATATATATATATATATATATATATATATATATATATATATATATATATATATATATATATATATATATATATATATATATATATATATACATACTAGGGGTAAACCCTAGTGCGTGCCTCTTGTTCAGAGAGCAAGCATTAATACAGGTTACGTTGTATTAAAATTTAATATTAGTGCTTATTGACTCCGGAAAACTCACTTCTTTTTATATCGCAAACTATTATACCATCTTCCGAGATGAAGAGTACCTATGTCAATTTTCGGTATTAAAATTACATAAGTACAAAATTACAGCAAATACTCCAGTAGTTTTCTCTTGAAAAATTGTATATAATATATTTTTTTTATAATAACAGAAATGACCAAAATATCAAATCACAAAAAAAAACCTATCCTACTTTCTGGAATAACCTTTACATAAATCTATCGTATAATTTATCCGTTTTTTCGTGATGAAAAGTATCCCATGCCCATCCTAGATACTGAACTTACATTTATACCGAGTTTCAGCCAAATCGGTCCAATAGTTTTTCCGTGAAAGCATAACAGACAAACAGAAATATATACTTTTATCCCATTTTTTGGGATAAAAAGTATACTATGTGCATCCTCGGCATCGAAAATATATATATAGCTCGAGCCCAGCAGTTGGACGTTCATGGGATGTTATTTTTTTTTAACTGGTTGCTAAATTCATGTAATTAGGCGTCAGTTTTTTTTATCTTACGGAAGATAACGCTTTAAGGCGAGCCGGTATAATTACTGAGCCAAAAATGTATCCAAGGTTTTTGGTCTCGTCGAATTATTATGGATTTAATAATCCGTGAACACATTGAATACAAAACAACAGTTAATCGCGCATTTCTAAAAAAACATATAAAAGAAAACAGTTTTTATTTGTTTTTATTCCGACGTTTCGGACACTTTTCAGTCAACGAGTTAAAGTTATTGTTACGCCTACCCCCAACTTGTTCATTTTAATTGTTATGAGAGATACTTTCTTACCACCACTGCTTCGTAACATGTTGTAGCTTCAAACTTGGCCGAAACGTCGCAATAAAAAAGTCACATAGTTTATCGATTATGGTTTAAAGCAGAGATTCGCAAAGTGATCGATATCGATCCCCTGGGGTACCGACATAAACGAAAACTAATTCAAATTCAAAAGTTTTTATTCAAAATAAGTTCCACTGGAGAACACTTTTTGAAGGTCATACATGTAAGTTAAAATTTAATTTTTACTTCCTATTCTATGTACACCGCTTCGCAACGTGTTGATGCTGTAAAGGAGAAGAAGCGGCAAGAAACTCCCCAGCAACACGTCTAGCTAAATATTGTGCCTCTTTATATTTCATATTCTATTTATATCTCAAATTCTTTTTTTTTTATAAGTTTTGTACAGAAGTATGTTACAGAATTACTTTTTGAAGAATTAATGGAGTTGTAGCAAGCAATGCATACTCAATAAGACCAAGACAATAAAAGGAAAGGAAAATATTATTATAGTTATAATAATGACATGACGTGCGAAAAATAAAAAAATTTGGAGGTAATGAGGTTTAAAAATCGACTTCTATTAATTAAAACAAGTTCTTATTTGAAACTTTCAAGATACCTGTATAAGTTACGCTACGTGTAACAACTTGTTAAAAAATAACTAATATTTTAGTGAGAAGTATCATTGTTGTACTTTTAAAACTAAAGCAAGTAAAAGTTTTTAGATTGGTAAGTATTTTGTATCAATACGAAAAAAACTAAAGGTAGGATTTTTAAGGTAATTTGCTATGGTGGTTTGAGGTATTGGCTCAATTTGAAAAAGGGGTCTCATGTCCAAAATAATTTGGGAATCCCTGGTTCAAAGAATAATTAAAATTATGTTAATGATAGAATTTCAAAAATAAGATGACAGTAAGATATTCATATTAATTTATTTGGATAAAACATGCTTTAAAAGGTGTTATATCAGTTGTATCGGTGGCAGTTGCTTCTTGTTTGGAAATTAAACTCGATATAATGGACTGTATGATTATTATTATTAAATTAGAAATATACATGTAGAAGTACGTAATTGCAAATTGTGCGAGAGAGTCGAGAGAGAGAGTGGTAAGTCGTCAATGTGAATTGTGAAGAATTAATAAATTTTTTTTTGGAGCTGGACCCAGTTGATTAGCCGCAGATGGCTGTTTCAGCGA
Organism: Dendrolimus kikuchii; assembly: GCA_019925095.2. Classification (NCBI taxonomy): domain Eukaryota; kingdom Metazoa; phylum Arthropoda; class Insecta; order Lepidoptera; family Lasiocampidae; genus Dendrolimus; species Dendrolimus kikuchii. The sequence continues at coordinate 3,935,691 of CM034412.1, read as the reverse complement.
TACCGGACTTTGGGGGCTTCCCGACTCCGTGGGAGCGGAGGCGTTCAGCTCGGAAGCAGCGCGCTCGAGGAGGCACCTCCTGTGAGGTACGACCTCGGCTCGACCGCTGCGGGGGATTGACTCTATATTGAGATATAGCTGGAGGAGAAGAAGCGGCGGAAGAAACTCGAATAATTTTTGCCTCCAAGGCCCCTCCTATATCCCGCGTACCGTCCGACGCCTAGCTGCTAATTGTGCGAGCTATGAGCGTCGGCGATATGCGGGGCGCGGGGAGTAGGTGTGCTCCGGCGGGCGGGTCAGGGGAGTGCTCTCTGTTCGCAACAAGTTGTTTTTATTCTTATAATACGCATGTCGTATGACAGATTTATATATCTGACCTTTAGTTTCAGTGGCATTAGTTTGTCGCATGTCACACCGGTTAATATAATGTAAATTTTGATTTATAATATTATGACATTCCAAAAAAAGACTTAAAAATAAAATAATAGATACTTTAACAATGGAAGTAATAAAATTATTGTTTATTTATTTTATCTATATTAATATTGTAAAGAGGAAAGATTTGTATTTTAGTGAGTTTGTAACGAATAAACTCAAAAACTACTGAACCGATTTCCGAAATTCTTTCACCAATCAAATGCTATATTATCCCTGATTTAAATTTTTATAACACTTTTCCAAACTCAAAAATTACCCCTGATTAATATAGGCTATATAAAAAATAGGGATCTTTACTAAAACTTCAATAATGTAACCCATCAATCTAAACAAAATACATGGCACTGGAATCGCATTCTACGGTGGTTTAGATTCACAATTAGACCCGGTAGGTGGCGTTGGTTCTAGAGTTTTATTTTTTCAGGGCAGGACGTCTGCCGAGACTGCAAGTTTATATATTATTCTCTTTCTTATTCTATTACTAGCTGCGCCCCGCGGTTTCACCCGCGTGGTGATGATAAATCGTTATATTTTGGATAATTCATACTATATCTTTATAAATTATAGCCTATGTGTTATTCTGATGTGTAAGCTATATTATTGTAAAGTGTCATCAAAATCCATTCAGTAGTTTTTGCGTGAAAGAATAACAAATATACATCCATACATGCTTACAAACTTTCACGTTTATAATATTAGTAGGAAGTAGGACATAAAAGTGGCGAGATACGTTTATGCCTCAAAATTTAAGCACTTCCATAGGATGTGAATCCGAGAAAAATATATAAGTATAACAAGAAAATACGATATGTTTGTTACCCACGAAGCAAAAACAGTCGGAGTCATTAACCAAACGTACTTAAAGTTAAAACCGGTTACTCTTCAAACTCTGAAGTGTATTCAAAGTTCAAAGTCCGCAAACCAAGGTTGCAAGTAATGCGAAATAAGTTATGTAAAATTTTTATAATAGACATGCACCAAAAGGCATATATTGCAATCAGTAACTCTTTGTTCTATGCCTGCTTACTACTACTTGGGTAATAGTATTTTTGAAGCGAGACTTCTTGAGAATCGTTGTGATTTAAAATTCGATGAAACGAAAAAAGCGACACTAAAAAGAGGTGATATTTAATAATAAAGAAATATTTTGGAGTTTTGAAGTTCATAATAATATAATATAATACTAGCCCATAAATGTCCCACTGCTGGGCTCGGGCCTCCCATTATAAGGGGAACGGACAGTATACCCGCCACGCTTGTCCAAGGCGGTTTGGCAGGTCTGATAATCGGTTATCTCGATGTGCAGGTTGCATCACGATGTTTTCCTTCACCGTGTTAGCACGTGATAATTGTAACAATGTGCACATTAGATCAGAAAACTGACTAAGTGGTGCATGCGTTCCGGCCAGGATCGAACCCGCGCCCTCTGAGTTTGGGACGCGTGCGCTAGCCATTACGCTATCACGACTTACACGAAGTTCATAAATGAAATTGAAACTAAAGCATTTGTTTCGTATTTTAGTTATCATAAGCCTTTCGTGTCATTTGTTCAAAATGAAAACATGGAATCTAAATAATATGTGTTATAATATATCTTAAATATACTATATTACTATTTTTACTATTGTATATAATAGGTTGGGGAAAAAGTCTTTTCGTATATAGTATGTATGAACTTGTAATAAGATCTCTTTGGCTATATATACCATTTGTATCTGGCTGGTTTTGATATCATTAAAAAGTTTTAATTTTAAAGAAGACAATTCCAAATTCAAATTAGGAAAATGTGGGATTTTCATTTGTTTTTCTTATTGTTAAAATGAGTGAATCTAATCAAGAAATTCGATACATTTTAAAATTTTACTACAAAAAAGGTAAAAATGCAACACAAGCCGCGAAAAAAAAATTGTGATGTTTATGGACCTAATGCAGTATCTGTGAGAGTAGCGCAAATTTAGTTTAAGCGGTTTCAATCCGGAAATTTTGATATCAAAGATGCACGTCGCTCTGGTCGCCCTGTTACGGACAAAATTGATGCCATTTCTGAAAAAGTGGAGCAAGATCGGCATATTAGTAGTTACGATGTATCTGGAGAACTGGGAATTGAGTACAAAACGGTTTTGGCGCATTTGAAAAAAGCTGGTTACACAAAAAAGCTCGATATTTGGGTGTCTCATGAGCTCATTGAAAGAAACCTAATGAACCGTGTACTCATTTGTGATTCTTTATTACGACGTAATGAAACCGAACCATTTTTGAAGAAGCTCATAACTGGTGATAAAAAGTGGATCACGTACGACAAGAACGTGCGAAAAAGATCGTGATCAAGGGCTGGTCAGGCTTCACAGACTGTGGTGGAACCCGGGTTAACTCGCAACAAGGTGATGCTGTGTGTATGGTGGGATTGGAAGGGCATTATTCATTATGAGCTGGTAACGCCAGGCAGTGCCATCGATTCTGAACTGTACTGCGAACAACTCACGAGATTAAAGCAAAAAGTTGAGAGAAAGCCGCTGGAATTAATCAACAGAAGGGGTGTGGTTTTTCACCATGATAACGCTAGACCTCACACATCTAAAGATGCAACCACTCAGCAAAAATTACGAGAGTTTGGCTGGGAGGTGTTAATGCATCCGCCGTATAGTCCTGGCCTTGCACCTTCAGATTTTCACCTGTTTCGGTCTCTGCAGAATTCCTTAGGCAGTGTCAGGTTAACTCCACGAGAGGACTGCGAAATGCACTTGTCGCAGTTTTTTGATCAGAAGCCCCAAAATTTTTATAGCAATGGGATCACGTCCGTAGCTACAAGATGGCAAAAAGTTATCCAACAAAATGGCACCTACATACTTTAGTCAAATGTAAATAAACTTTATAAAAAAACTTTTTGCATTTTTATATAAAATGCGAAGAAACTTTTCCCCCGACCTAATATATTTTTCAGTTAGTTTTACTTATAGGTGATTTAATTTTTAGTAGTTTAATATTTTAAATAAATTATTGCCAATATTAATTGGAAACTCTGACAGTGTCTAAAATATGTAATAATATTTTATAGTAAAACTAGCTGTGCCCGCGACGTCGTCCGCGTGGAATTTGCTTTCAAAACGCTCCGATTTTGAAACATTCTGCATTGGTGCTCCGCTCCTATTGGTCTTAGCGTGATGATATATAGCCTATAGCCTTCCTCGATAAATGGGCTATCCAACACTGAAAGAATTTTTCAAATCAGAGCAGTAGTTCCTGAGATTAGCGCGTTCAATCAAATAATTTATTAGTATATTTAGCTACAACACTAATACTTACATTTTAAATATCGCGATATCTTTTGAATGAAACGTCCGAATTGAATAATTTAAAAAGTTCTAGAAAGGTATTGAATTCGTCTTGAATATGGAGTAATTTATTTTGGATTAATACCAAGGTACAAAATAAAGAGTTTTTGAAGCGACGGCATTTTAATTATTTAAAAAAATAAATGAAAACACTTATTGTAAGATAACTACAATAGTTAGACATATGATTACGCAATATTTTTTGTAGACAATTATATGTTCTGCAAAGTGGTAGTACATTGTTTTGTTCTATAATCAATAGTTTTCGCAGCGCACGCCGTGTAAGGGTTTTTTCGGGTCATTTTTTTACACCTTGGGTTACATTATTGGACTCTTAGTAAGAATCCCAAATTTATTTGAAAAAATAATATAGCCTATAGCCTTCCTCGATAAATGTACTATTCAACACTGAAAGAATTTTTGAAATCGGACCAGCGGTTCCTGGGATTAGCGCGTTTAAACAAACAAACAAACTCTTCAGCTTTATAATATTAGTATAGATAGTATAGATTTCGTAATATAATATTTTTCTACAATATAAAGTCCAATTGGCTAGAATATGGTACGATATTCTATACGTTACGATAATTTATAAAGTACCGACAACATTTTGTGGGCCTCTATCAATTGACATTGCAAAGGGTTCGATTTTCAAATCAACCAATGACATTTGTGTCTTTCGTCGTTAATGGCATCGACTCTCCATAATCCGTTCCACTAGACTTTATTATTGTAACGGCCGCAAGCAAAAGGAACGAGAAAAATGGCGGTCGTGAACGTGGACGTTGTGAGTCTCTTGTGGAACGTAACCTATGTAAAAAACAATTGTATTCGAGATGCGACTAAATTTTTCTGAAGCAAAACATGTTGGTTTTATTTTAATTAATAATTAAATAAAATATTATAATCCGAAATCTAATTTTACCAAAGCCGTAAGAAACAGCAATAATATGTTGCGAAGCGGTTTACTTACATAAAATAAGAAGTAAATTTGATATAGTATAATAATAATCGGCAGACAAACAGACATATTGTATATCCCCAAATTAAGCAAGCTACGCTTGTGTTATGGATAATATACAACGGCCTACTCTAGGGACGATCCCAAACACCCAGACCATAGTAAAATAACGGAGAAAATACGTTTCCGAAATTTACTATACCAGGAATCGAACCCGGAGTATGGACCTTCAAAAAATATTCTCTAGTGGAACTTATTTTATTATACATATTTTATGTAATTTTTTCTGTGTTAGAATGGGTCCGCAGATTATTTAGATTCACAATTGGAACCGGTAGCTGGCGCTGGGATCGGGTCGATTTTTATTTTTGAGGGCAGGCGAACGTCTGCCAAGACCTCTAGTTTTGAATAAAAATTAATAAGTAACATTGTTATGAATAAACAAATTCTGATTTCTGAGGGGATGATATAGGGAAGATGGGACAGGAGGAGGGAAGAGGAAGTAGTACTTCTCCAGGAATGAGCTGGGTTCGAATCCTCCAGTGAAGATATCCTATTTAACCAATAGACGACTTTGAGAAAACCAAGTATGGCGCAGCCTTCTCCGTATAATCTGGACCAGGGCCATTAGTATGGCATCAACACCATATTAACAAATGTCCCTATATGTAGATATCCGCTCGCCATCGCTGGAACATCCGGTCATTTGCTAATTTACATAATATATACCTATATATATATATATATATATATATATATATATATATATATATATATATATATATATATATGGGATGTAAAGATCTACAAGGAAGAACGCAAAAATTCTAGGGCCAATAAACGATATGCGAATTTTCCTCTATTTACTCTGGTCTGGATGTTTTGGATCCGTCCCAGAACTTGTTCAATGTATATTACACATATACAAGAGTAACTTGCATAGCTTACAATATGTTCTACAAATTGTTTCAAAAACTATACAGAAGTCGTAAAAATTCACAATAATTTTATTACACTTCGCTTAATTATTCATAGAAAACTTAACCTTAAACAAACTTATGTTAATTAAACTACGTTTTAACGGTTTTAAGCGAGGTATTTTATTTTTATTCCCACGTTTAAATTTACCGACCTTAAAATACTGTGTAAATTTAAGTTATTAATCATTTCAATATTTTATAAATTTTATAAAGCGCAAGTCTTTGCCGCAGCGTGACGTACTGCTTCGAGCGATTTAACACGGGGAAGGGTTTCCTAAGAGCCTTAAGAACAGACGAGCTTGCATGACAAGAGTTATGAATGTCAAAGAGGCAAGTGAGGTGTGTAAGAATAAGCCTAAATGGCACTCTGTTGTTCGTGCCTACCCCGCAAGGGAACTGGCGTGAAGTTATGTATGTATGTAAGGGTTTCCTACCCACCAATAATACTGTCGATAGAAGAACATGTCTTGTTCCGCGCTTACTCATATCTCCTCCCGTGGGCGAGGTCCAAGCCGTCCCACGCAAGATTTGAGAGGGACGATGCCGCGGGGCAATGCTTCCCCCGGCAGTGGGTGTAGCCCTTGGGGCTTCCAGAGCACGCGAAGTTGGTAGAGCCCCGCTTTTCCCGTAGCCCTGGCATAAGGCATCTTGGAGGTAATATCATCTGCTTGCGGTGCTTTTGTCACCCCAACGTGGCGAATCCTACACTCCCCACTGGGTTTCCCCAGCGATGGATAATCGAGGCTTTCCCTTCGTAAAAAAAGGCTCGGTATAGCATACCAAACTTTTCGTGGTAGCCCAGTGACTAAAGCACTTTGTATTTCATTCAAAAGATGAGATTTCCATTCATGTATTTATCATAAATACTCTGTGTTTGTCTCTCGTATATTATTACTTAACTCGTTCACAGTGGCACTAATTTATCTGTGCTTACCATTCTTGCGGTACGGGGCATTTTAAACCTTGTACCAAAAGTACTGTTATTGCGGCACAAGGCCTAATAAGCCCTGTAACGTTTTAAAAACTAAAATCATTTTTTGGCTTATATGGGAAATATTTTATTGATTTTTGTTTTATGTTCTGCAGCAGGTACTAGGTCAAGTTAACTCCGTATTAAGGTAGGTATATCACGGAACTCTGGTTTAATAGCATAAAGGTATCGCCTTTTTGCTTCAATAGTGTGTTGAAAATTTAAATTTCAGAAAATCGTTTTTTTAACCTTAAAAAAATTATATAGAAATGAATAACTTTTATTCTGTCAATCTACGGTGTGTTTTGATAGATACTCATTTATTCGTTTCGATACCTTTATTTTTAGAAAGTTACGAAGACTTCATAAATTTAAATTATCAAGACAACATTATTAAAGCTAAGAAGCGAAATATTCATCTTTTTTCTGTACTGAACCAAATTAAAGTTACGCCCTCCGCACCACAGAGAAGTCTAAGTTTTTCTTTGCCGGACCGCAAATGAAGCACGTTCTGGGCGACTTAGACCCAGTTTCGCAGTGAATGTGTTAAGACGTAACTTGTTAATAATTACAAAGGCAATCTCAATGACGAGGGTCGCTCAAGAACATGACAGTCATCGTGAGATGTCACCTCTGACATCACCATTGTTGGGAAATTTGTCGACTCATTATTTTCATGTTTAGTACAAGGTGTTTCCCGCGGTATTGCCTGTATTTAAATTTATATACCAGAAGTACTTTTTAACCGACTTCAAAAAGGAGTTTCGCGATTTTCGATTTTAGAGTTAAAATTGTCTTCTATAGTTCATTGACCCACCTAAACCTATTCTGTGGCCATGGAGGAGCAGTTGACTCTTTCCCCCACGTCACACAGTCACTGAAGCTTTTTTTTAAGGCCTTTACTAGGGATTAGACCAAAGCGACGAGAGGTGACACCAGGAATGGGCACCAGAGTCAAATCGCCGGCTTGTGTGGAGACTCGAATACTCAATACTCCACTAAAACCACCCTCCTCCCATGTGCCCCGCGCTCATGGTAGGAAAAGCGTGAGAGAACGTAGTTACGCCCACGCTGATCTTAGCGCCTCAGTGCTTGAGAGTGCCCCGGGAATCAGGGCAAACTCATTTCGTTAACAGAGGTGAAGACTCCTCGGCTCCCTAGATGCTGGAGGGCCCCTGCAGCACAGTCACCAACGCTTACATTATCCTCAATGGAGTAGGGGCACAACAGACAAAACAGATATCTGGCGTTTGAAATTAGTCTACTTGATTTTTCCTCATTTTTAATTGCATTGTATGAACTCGACTCTTTTAGATTCATTATACAAAACAAAACATTGTTTTGCTTTGAAAACAAAGATTTTATTGCATTTAGTGATTATACAATGGAACTGCAGTTTAGCTCAAAATATGTTTTTATAAAACAAAGAAACCATTATAATTTATTTCTGCAATTGTCAAATTTTATTATGTATGTTTTATGTTATAAAATATTTTGTTCACTAAATTTTGTTTTTCATATAACTTAATATTTTGTATACATATATATATATATATATATATATATATATATATATATATATATATATATATATATATATATATATATATATATATATATATATATATATATATATATATATATATATATATATATATATATATATATATATATATATATATATAAAACTGCAGAGGTCGAATTTCTGTACACTGCCAGGTGGTAGGGCATTTGCCCGACTGGATGGCTACCACCCCTGGTCTAAAGCATGCCGCCATAACAACTTTGAGTTGTGTTCCGGCATTAGTGGCCAGGTTCCAGACTCACTTAAGAGAGCAGCAGCGCATTTGTAGCACCTTTGGTGTTATAAATATCCATAGGCGATGGTAACTACTTTTCATCCAGTGGGCCGTCTGCCTGTCTGCTGAACTCCTGCAATAAAAAAATAAATAAAAAAAATACACTGAAAAAAGAAATGCTAAAAACCGAGACCAAGGGATGTAAGAAGTGAGATACAACTAATTTAGATTTGGGATGTAAGAAGTAACAACAATATTTTTTTTTTGTTTCTCTGTTTGTCTGTTTGTACCGGCTAATCTCCGAAATTTAAATGAAATTTTGTATGGTAGTAGCTTATACCCTTGGTAAACATATAGGATACTTTCGATCCCGAAAAATTAAAGAGTTCCCGTGGGATAGTTAAAAAACCACACCACGTGGACGAAGTCGCGATCATCAGCTAGTACTTAATAAAACTACGTTTTAACGGTTTTAAACGGGGTAATTTATTTGATTTTTATTATTCCGACGTTTCGGCCACTATTTAGTAGCCGTAACCACAGAAGCCAAAGATGTAAGTGTCTATGAGTATTATTAAAGTTTTATTTTTTTGTTGCCATTCGTTTTGCTACTTGTCCGTTGCGATTCATTTTTCCACTGAACTTTCCGTTGAAGTTTCACTTCTACTATGTGTCCCAGCACACATTTTTCTTATAATATTAATATTTATTACACAACGATATGGTGTACCATATCGTTGCATTGTAATGCAAGGATAGGTATAGAATGAGTAAAAAGAAAAAAAAACAAAGAATGTTGAGTGTTAAAATATAAAAAAGACAATGTACTAAAAAGGTTTGCTTCCAACAGGTATACATATTGTTACAAGTTGTAGGACTCGATTTAAAATGCCGTTGGAATTATTATAGAGTTTATTAGAACTATACAAACACGTATAACACAAATATAACTGAACACAACCAGTCTCAACGTAATGCACAATTCAATAACACGCGCAAAGTCCGTCACCAAATAGATTACCGAATGCCTCATCTCTCAATTGGGGCATTGCTTTATACTGTACAAATGCAATATTTCTGCTCGGTCGCGTGGACCGAATTTCCTAGAATCACACCTGGCTAATGACTACCATAAAAGATTACAATACACAATGGGCTGTTTTTCTAATCACAAATTTTAAACACAAAGTAAACAAAAGAAGTCCAAGTGCCGAAAGGTAATAAAATTCAGGTGTGAATTTGTCTTTGTCGGTCGTAACGATATGAAATCACGGATAACCTAACAACAAATATGGTTACAGGACACGCAATTATTTCTAAAGAGGTTAATAGTTCCTACCAACACCGGATGCGTACAATTTATCTCAAATACTGTCCTTGTATTTACAAACATTGATCAAACATTTTGCAAATTAAACTGGTTTTATTTACTTACGCCTTGTTCACTTGTCTCTGGTATTTAAAATGGCTGCCATACTTGGTCTATGACTCAAAGCTGTTCTATATGTAAGACATCTAATTAATCATTATATTTTTTGAAACAAAGAAATTCAATGAAGTTGAATGCATCAATGGCAAAACTATAGATATTTATTTTTTTTATTTCAGGAGATCAGCAGACAGGCAGACGGCCCACTTGATGGAAAGCGATTACCATCGCCTATGGACATTTGCAACAGCAAAGTTGCTACAAATGCGCTGCGGCTCTCTTAAGGGAAACTGGAATCTGGTCACTAATGCCGGAACACAACTCAAGGTTGTTATGGCATCATACTTTATACCAGGGGTGGTAGCCATCCAGTCGGGCAAATGCCCTACCACCTGGCTGTGGGTTGTTAAGTCGCCTCTTACGACAGGCCGCAGGAAATTGAATTCTTTCTCCGTTCCTGCACGGATATGAGGTGAATTTTGAATTGTAGAGGGGAGGCGTTGAGAGACGGAGCGTAATACTTAACCCTTCAAAAACCGCTATGGTCCGGAATTCTCGCGATATAAATTTTTTAATAAACCTGATTCAAAACTTGTGTCATATTTATTTAGTTGCATAGTTGTTCTTGTCATGTTTCTTTTTAAGGTTAATAATTAATTTTGTTATGTACCCTCTTATTTCTAAACAATACAATCGGCCATTTTCTTAATTAAATTATAATGTTATATTTGTATTTATTCTGTGATTAGCACCGCCATTTTCTTAATTAAATTATAATGTTATATTTGTATTTATTCTGTGATTAGCACCTGTTTTTTATAGAATAGTTCTCTATAATTTACCATAATTTTATGTAACAATATTTATCTCTAATATGATGTGGTAATTGTGTAGATTATAATTAAAAATCACTAAATTGTATATAGACGGTATTTAATACATTTTATTCTCATGTTGGCAGATGCGATAGATTTGTTTACTGTATTCGATTTATCTTATTACATGTAAAACTTTAAATATAATATTTTATATAATATCTTATATAAAATATTATCCAAACAATAAATTCTTTTCATTATTTAATTAAAATGGTTTATCAATGACTTCAATCTCGATTTTGACGATTTTTGACCCATGTAAGGATACAAAGATTTTTGTTCTTTATCAGATAATTTAGGCTATATATACTCTTTCATTGCTATGAGAAATAGATTATCTTTATCTTATTAAATCTTCTTAAATCAATTGCTGTTCGTTAGTCTAACTAGAACTCGAGAACCGCTGGACTGATTTGGCTAATTTTGATTTTGAATTATTTGTGGAAGTCCAGGGAAGGTTTAAAAGGTGAGTAAATAGGAAAAAAATGCTTGGAATATAGCTAAAACAACAATTTCACTTTCCCTTAGAACCTATTCCTACCTGTCAAATATTTGATGTCCGTCCCGTCGTTTAGAAATCAATTAAGTTTAAAAGTCGTTCCGAAATCAAATTAAATTTATAAGTGAATTTTTATTTCATTTTTTTTTTGTTTTGAATGTTAAACGTTTGATGTTTGTCCCGTCGTTCAGAAATCAACGTTTTTTATTTATTGATCCTGAGGCGGTACGAAATTTGCCGGATCAGCTAGTATATATATACAATATTAAATTTCGACTTGTAAAATATTACGTAAGAATGAGTTTTAATCCCCCAACGACCCTTACGCAATTAATGAATGGCCCCTAACCACTGTAAATCATTTATTTCATGTGTATGTGTTCTATAACAAAGAGTTTCCTATTTTATACTAGTCTTATTCACATGCTTCGTAAACAAAACACTTTAACTTAATTGGCCATTATCTCTTTTTGAGTGTAACATAAATAGCCCGTACGATAAAACATAAGACCGTAAAATCTAATTCACCGCGCATTGGTTAGCTTTTACGTAACAGTTTCTTGGAAATGTTACGGCGGCATTGCAAGCAAAAGGCCTTGAATCTTCATAACCCTGCTAAGATTAATCTCGCAATAGTGAGTCATCTGTAATGCGCTCAAATCTGAAAGTAACCTTCGGGTTTTAAAGTCTATATTCTAGCATCAAAGATTTATTTTCCCGAAGCTGGTAAAGAAGCAGATGATTTTTTTATTGCATTAGTTTAGCACACGGTCCACTTGATGGAAAGCGGTTACCATCGCCTATGGACATTTGACAGCTCTCTAAAGGGAGATTGGCTGTTTATGCCGGAGCACATTTCAAAGTTGTTATGGCGACATACTTTAGACCAGGGATGGTAGCCGTCCAGACGGGCAAGAGCCCTACCACCTGGCTGTGGGTTGTTTTAACCCCTCTTACTTTTTTATTGCAGGAGTTCAGCAGACGGCCCACTTGATGGCAAGCGGTTACCATCGCCCATGGACATTTGCCACACCAAAGGTGCTACAAATGCGCTGCTGCTCTCTTAAGGGAGACTGGAACCTGGTCACTAATGCCGGAACACAACTCAACGTTGTTATGGCGACATAGTTTAGACCAGGAGTGGTAGCCATCCATCCGGGCAAATGCCTTACCACCTGGCTGTGGGTTGTTTAATCGCTTCTTACGACAGGCTATTTGTATTCTTTCTCCATTTCTGAACAGATAAACCTTATGGAGAATGGCTACTGTGAACTATAAGATGTTTTGTTAGTCCCGATCACTTATAATGTTTAAAAAAAAACACTTTTGGCTATTAGGACCCTTTTTATTTCACTATTATGAATAATAAGTGACTTGGAATCTCGATATACGGGACCTCAAAGGTCTACCGAACCGATATGGTATTAGTTCAGGCAATCCAGCCGGCAGGCATAAACCAGGTCTGTAGCTGTAGAGCTGTGGCTAATAACCAAGAGAACTCTGTGAGTTTGGAAAAAGGTTTGATATTTATAGGCAATTACTGCTGATTGTGAACTGTTCGACTCAGCAATAAGTGCTTACCGAATAGAGTTGTAACAGTTTGTAGTACCAGAGGGGACACCAAGGGTTGCCAGCCTTTAGGATGGTATTGAGATTGGACAGGGATGATGGGGGGATAAGAGCGATGGGATAGGTAAATATTCTAGTTCATTCACCCTGGGCTTGTCCTACGGCCTTGGAGCATCAAAGATACAGAGCCTTCTGGTCTAGCTCCTTTGGCGCCCCGTGAAAGCTAGATGGAGCGCAGGTTTAGGACATCCCAGGGGGCCTCCGCTGGAGGTCACGTTGGGCGTACGGTCGATCAAGAGTCCCACAAATCCCTCGTTGTAAAGCCTTCCCTCCATTATCCGTGCAGGAACGGAGAAAGAATACAATATTCTGCGGCCAGGCGGCCTGTCGTAACAGGCGACAAAACAACCCACAGCCAGGTGGTAGGGGGGTATTTGCCAGACTGAATGGCTACCACCCCTGGTCTAGAGTATTTCGCCATAACAACCTTGTCTTGTGTTTCGGCATTAGTGACCAGGTTCCAGTATCCCTTAAGAGAGCAGCAGCGCATTTGTAGCACGTTTGATGTTGCAAATGTCCATAGGCGATGGTAACTGCTTTCCATTAAGTGGGCCGCCTGCCTGTCTGCTACACTCCTGCAATAAAAAATAAATAAAAAAAGGCACAAGGATGGTGTCCCAAAAAAAAAACCTGAGTTATCAAAAAAAAAGGTAAATATTATTGTTAATCAGTAGGGTTATTCACAAACGTCGGGAACGTTTCCGTGTAAGAACAGAAAGAGCCCGAACGAATCAATTTGCAATCCGACGGAAAGTGAATCGCTATTAACAAATCCTATCGGTAACACATTATCGAATGTGTTCGATTCACGTTCCGTAGGATGGCAAATTGATTCGTTCGGGATATTTCCGTTCATACGCGGAAACGATTCCGACGTTTGTGAATAACCCTACAAATCTGACATATCATATCGATGTTTTTGATGTGATAACTTCTTATGGGAGGGTAAATTGCTTCGTTACATCACGCGTTACGGCGCCAGTCTGTCTGTTCAGTTATCACGGAAAAACTTAGATTAGTTTAAGTTATCACTTCTGTCGGGTGTCCCAAAGACACCCGTTTTTTTTTTCTCAGTTTAGTTTGCAAAACTTCTAAAACATATCCCCCGCGCCTACCACCTCTCTAACTTAAGAATTATAAAGCAGAAAATTTAAAAAAAATTTAAGGCGGTACTTAAGATACTTTCAACAAAATTTTCTTTACAAAAATATGTGTTAAATCGTTTATGTAATGTAGGGTATTTAGAGGCTGTCACGCACTTGGCCGATTTTTGAACTTGGCATAGCACAAAAGTTATTGATATTGCCATGCATAGAGGTAGTACAAATATCCCGAAAATATTTGCGGCCTTCGAACCGTGATTAAAATCAAAAAGTAACGAATATGCTAATATTTCTGAAGTTGACATTCCATTTTAATGATCTGAAGATTAAATTAACACGAACAATAAAAATAAAACATGATTCCGGTAAAATAAAACATCCTTATTCAAATAATTTATAAAATTACACATAAAATAATTATTCAATGACATGCGGAATGAATTAATTTAAAATCGCTGCATTAAGTTAGTTGCCAACCTAATATATTTGAATTTGTACTCTGTTTTTAAGGCGTACATGTTCATTGCGTAACGGGGTCTAAGTCGCCCCGGATGTGTCACTTGCGGTGCGGCTTAGAAAAACAGACTTCTCTGTGGTGCGACAGGTGTAACTTCAATTTGGTTCAGTGCACAAAAAAGATTAATATACATATATCTAAGATGTATTTATTAAACCTGAGTTCCACCTACATTTATGCGGGATTATTTTGATCTACACACAATACAAAACAAAAATCCATGAAATATTTTATATATAAGCCAAAGCCAAAAAAGATTTGAGTTAGTAGTTAAAAAGTTACGCAGCTCAATAGGCCTCGTGCTGCCACAATGGTAGTTTTAGTACAAGGTCTAAAACGCCCCGTACCTCAAGAATGGAAAGTACAAATAAATTATTGCCGCTTTGAACGTGTTAATAAAAATATTGTTGCAAGCTGCTATTAATCCTTTGCAGGTGTCTTATTACTTCTTTGAATTTGAGTGGTCTATTGTTTTCGCTAATCTCTTAGTTCACGCCGCCGTAAGACGTCATAAAACCTTCTTTCTTGTGTTGGTATTGCATGTGATGTCAAGGACCAGTGGGTGGCATGTTGTTACGAGACCATGTCTAATTTACAAATGGATAAGGATCGGTCAGTCGGGAAATGCGCCAGCCGTGTTCCGACTGCGAACGAGGCGTTACCAAGTGGACTTTCGGAGCAAGTATCTTATAACGACGAACTTTGCGCGATTTATGTGATAATGATTTTCTGCCCTACAGTTTTTTTTTTGCAGACAAACACACATTGTATATCCCCAAATTAAGCAAGTTACGCTTGTGTTATGGGTAATATACAACGGACTACTCTGGGGCCGATCCCAGACACCCAGACCATAGTAAATAACGGAGAAAATACGTTTCCGAAGTTTACTATACCAGGAATCGAACCCGGAGCCTCTGCGTTAAAGTGAGGTAGGCCGGCAAAAGCTTAGCCCGCTCAACCACAGAGGCCGTCAGTTTGGTTTTGTTGTATTCGGCTATACTTGTAAGAAATGTGAATTACGTGTGTGTACTTCTA
This sequence comes from Dendrolimus kikuchii, assembly GCA_019925095.2. Lineage (NCBI taxonomy): Eukaryota > Metazoa > Arthropoda > Insecta > Lepidoptera > Lasiocampidae > Dendrolimus > Dendrolimus kikuchii. The sequence continues at coordinate 3,920,118 of CM034412.1, read as the reverse complement.
ATAAACTTTGTGATGGCATTTTCGAATTTACATCCTACAAATTCGTAACAATATTTTGCATACTAAAGACGACAATAGGTGTTCATTTGAGAGGTGCCACAGTGGTGCACTGATATAATTGTAGTCAGCCTCATGGACGGGGGCACCTTAAATACCCATAGACGACGATAACCTAGACTCTGTATTTTACATACATACATACATAACTTCACGCCAGTTCCCTTGCGGGGTAGGCACGAACAACAGAGCGCCATTCAGGCTTATTCTTACACACCTCACTTGCTTCTTTGACATTCATAACTCTTGTCATGCACGCTCGTCTGTTCTTAAGGCCCCTGACATCACCTTCTGCTAGTACACGATCAATTTGTATCTTACTCTTACTCTGTATTTTACTTACATATATCTGGAATAATACTTAGAATAAAATATAAGCAATATTAATAAATTAGGTTTAAGGTTATTTTTTTATTGGAACGAAGTTCTAAGGAACTTTTGTTGTCTGTCTATCAATCTATCAATTACAATGTCATAACAATCTTACAACTAAAGCGACAATGTAAGAACCTTATCCTTAGCTTATTGTGTTAGTTATACACTTCAATGCACTTTCCTTGAATTTCCCTAAGGGACACGTGACAATGTCTAAATCTGTGTTCACTTCGCAAATGTGGTTCAATATCCGAAGAGCCCTAGTTAGAGGTGCTAGAATGAATGAATGAATCTTTATTTGTAGAAATACAGGTAATTAATAGTTGTACAAAAGATGGTAAACAAAGTCGATTGGTATCACTGTATTTGACCTGAACATGGTCATACAAATATTTGGACACATGTCAATTTAAAAAAATATAATACATCTAAATTTATACACATAGTTTGATTAATTATATATTAAATACAGAGATAAAAGAATGTCAAAAATATAGAATAAATCAGATGTCAGAGCTAAGAATATAAATACGCTCATTTACCTAATAAAATCCGTAATGTCATGCTTGTGCACATCAGTCCTACTGGCCGGTACTGCAAACAACTTGTGTTGTCTACCGCGGGTATAGTTGTCAAGTATGTAGAAGTTTTTACTCCTCAAAATGCTGGGATTAGATATACCACCAATACCACTTAGCGGATCCAATTGTGAATTTAAACCATCTAGGGACCCATTCAAATAAAAAAAAACCATTAAAATCGATCCAGCGATTTAGGAGTACCGCTGTGACATATGTACGCATAAAAGAACTATATGTATAAAAATAAAAAAAATAACCTTAAACCTAATTTATTAATATTGCTTATATTTTATTCTAAGTATTATTCCAGATATATGTAAGTAAAATACAGAGTAAGAGTAAGATACAAATTGATCGTGTACTAGCAGAAGGTGATGTCAGGAGCCTTAAGAACAGACGAGCGTGCATGACAAGAGTTATGAATGTCAAAGAAGCAAGTGAGGTGTGTAAGAATAAGCCTAAATGGCGCTCTGTTGTTCGTGCCTACCCCGCAAGGGAACTGGCGTGAAGTTATGTATGTATGTAAAATACAGAACCTAGGTTATCGTCGTCTATGGGTATTTAAGGTGCCCCCGTCCATGAGGCTGACTACAATTATATCAGTGCACCACTGTGGCACCTCTCAAATGAACACCTATTGTCGTCTTTAGTATGCAAAATATTGTTACGAATTTGTAGGATGTAAATTCGAAAATGCCATCACAAAGTTTATTAGAAGTACACACACGTAATTCACATTTCTTACAAGTATAGCCGAATACAACAAAACCAAACTGACGGCCTCTGTGGTTGAGCGGGCTAAGCTTTTGCCGGCCTACCTCACTTCAACGCAGAGGCTCCGGGTTCGATTCCTGGTATAGTAAACTTCGGAAACGTATTTTCTCCGTTATTTACTATGGTCTGGGTGTCTGGGATCGGCCCCAGAGTAGTCCGTTGTATATTACCCGTAACAGAAGCGTAACTTGCTTAATTTGGGGATATACAATGTGTGTTTGTCTGAAAAAAAAAACTATAGGGCAGAAAATCATTATCACATAAATCGCGCAAAGTTCGTCGTTATAAGGTACTTGCTCCGAAAGTCCACTTGGTAACGCCTCGTTCGCAGTCGGAACACGGCTGGCGCATTTCCCGACTGACCGATCCTTATCCATTTGTAAATTAGACATGGTCTCGTAACAACATGCCACCCACTGGTCCTTGACATCACATGCAATACCAACACAAGAAAGAAGGTTTTATGACGTGTTACGGCGGCGTGAACAAAGAGATTAGCGAAAACAATAGACCACTCAAATTCAAAGAAGTAATAAGACACCCGCAAAGGATTAATAGCGGCTTGCAACAATATTTTTATTAACACGTTTAAAGCGGCAATAATTTATTTGTACTTTCCATTCTTGCGGTACGGGGCGTTTTAGACCCTGTACTAAAACTACCATGGTAGCGGCACGAGGCCTATTGAGCTGCGTAATTTTTTAACTACTAACTCAAATCTTTTTTGGCTTTGGCTTATATATAAAATATTTCATGGATTTTTGTTTTGTATTGTGTGTAGATCAATATAACCCGCATAAATGTAGGTGGAACTCAGGTTTAATAAATACATCTATATATATATATATATATATATATGCAGAAATTGTATATATTACATAAATATATTTAATATACATATCTACAAAACATATAAATGTTTATAAATAAATTTAAATATCATAAACCAACGACAGGTAGTATTTTTTATCATAGTTTTAAATATCGTTAGCGCTTTTGCTTGTCTGATAGTAACAGGAAGCGCGTTCCAAAGCTGTATTGCCTTAACAGTAAAAGAATTGTTGTAAAAAGTTGAGTTATGCGCAGCAGTATTTAAGTTTAGTAGAAGGGCGTAAATTATGACAGCACGAAAGAAATTCAAAATCGATGAAAATAAATATGTATTGAAACTTGATTCCAGGATTTTGGTGAAATTTGCGCGTGTTCAAGTCTATCACGGGATGATTTAGATTCACAATGGAGGCAGGTGGCTCTGTGATCTGATTTTAGGTTTTATTTCTTTTCAGAGCAAGACAACAACTGCAAAGCCTGCTAGTACTTTAAATAAAATTTAATATGAATGCACACCTGCCTGCCTTAAAGCGCAGTTTACCTTCCCACATTTGGACTTCTTTTGTTTACTTTGTGTTTGTCAAATTCGTAATTAGAAAAACAGTCCATTGTGTATTGTCATCTTTTATGGCAGTCATTAGGCAGGTGTGTCTAACTGATTCTAAGAAATCCGATCTATGCGAGCTGGCAGCCATATTGTATCGGTGCAGCAATGGCCCAATGGAGAGATCAGCAGTCTAGCGAGAACCACGATCAAAGCAAGACGTGTACAATCGATAAGCTATATAGTGACGGAATTTGCGCGTGTTATTGAATCATGCAGTTTGTACTGGTTGCGTCCAGTTATAATTGTACCTGTGTTATACGTGTTTGTATAGTTCTAATAAATTCTATAGTAATTCCAACGGCATTTTAATTCGAGTCCCACACTCGTAACAATACTTTGCTAATAACCTTCAATACAAACTATTTATTAATCGTCATATACTATTTAAATACTGTGTGTTATAAAAATACCCGAAGGTAAGACACTTTCAGATACAGTTACGAAGACCGCAAGGTCTTGATCCATTCTCAGATTTAACGAAACTTATTCATCCAAGAAATAATATACATACAAGGTTACCCTAACTACCAGTTCATATCATAACCAGAACTCTAAAAAATCTAATATATAAAATTCTCGTGTCACAGTTTTCGTTGCCATACTCCTTCGAAATGGCTTGACCGATTTTGATGAAATTTTTTGTGCTTATCTGGTATCTATGAGAATCGGCCAACATCTATTTTTCATCCCCCTAAATGTTAGGGGTAGTCCACCCCTAAATTTTTATTTTTATGTTTTAGACAAAATTTTTAATTTCTATTTTTTTATGATACAGCATTAAAAAATACATACAACCCTAAATTTTCACCCCGCTACGATCAACCCCTTTTTTTTATTTGTTTATTATAACCTTTAATTTTTTGGCAAGAATTTTAATCTTATTTTGTCATGACTTAGAATAAAAAAGAATATATTACTCTTTTAGATTCACAATTAGAACCGGTAGGTGGCGCTGAGATCGGGTTCTGGAATCCTCCTAATCACCTAGAGCGATTTTGGTGATTTTGTTTTTGTGTGTTTGAGTGGGTACCCGGATGGTTTAGATTCGCAATTAGAACCGGTAGGTGGCTCTGGGATCGGGTTCTAGAATTTTATTTTTTAAAGGCAGGACAACGTCTGACGGGGCCGCTAGTATATATATATAGTATGTATATGTATATACTCTAAGATATTGTTCAAACAAATTTCCATGTTGCACGGGCTAGCAACAGCCGTACATTGCCGTGTCAGCTGTTTACGCCGACACGTGTATTTTAGCACATCATTCACTTCAGTACTCGTTTAGCACCGCACTCCGGCAGTCGGCAAACAGCATTTGATCTTAGCGCAATCATTTCATTAGCATAATTTAAGCAATAAACAATTTACATCTACAAACTTCTATCATTACCATCCTATGTAGGACGTATGTCCTATGTAGGTTTTTAAAAATCTACAACCGCTTTTTTCAAAATTTTCTGTTATATATAGTTCGAAAATTAAAAAGAGACTCAGTTTTCATATTTTCGAAGACCAATGTCACGTTATTTTAAAAAGTAACTAATGATACACAGCTATCTATGTACATTGAAAAAATATCAATACACGCCCAGTTATAATAAAACTGTAGAGGTCGAATTTCTGTACAATGAAAAAAAATGCTAAAAACCGAGTCAGGGGGTTGTAAGAAGTGAACTAGAACTAATTTAGATGTTTTTAAATTTTTTTGGTTCTCTGTGTCTGTTTGTACAGGGTAATCTCCGAAACGACTGGATCGATTTAAATGAATTTTGTATGGTGGTAGCTTATATCCCTGATATATAGGATACTTTTGATCCCGAAAAATTAAAGAGTTCCCGTGGGATAGTTAAAAAAACTGCACCACGTGGACAAATTGCAAGAGTGTCGCTTACGTTGGTACGGCCACGTTTTACGGAGACCGGCTAATTATGTCGGGAACAAATGTCTAGCCATGCCGCCTCCGCCAGGTCCCGGTCGAAGGGGAAGGCCCAAGAAATATTGGCTTGTCGTTGTGAAGGATGGTCTCAAAACGGGGGATGCTAAACACCGCGCGAAGTGGAGTAGAAAAAGTAGGAAAGCGGACTGGGTGTCGGCGTGAACGCTCCGAACGCAACCGGGAATTAACGCTCGGATGATGATGATGATGACGATGAGTCGTTTCGGAGATTAGCCGATACAAACAGACAAACAAACAGTCACACAGACAATCAGAGAAACAAAAAATTTGAAGAAAAATCTACATTAGCGCTGTTTCACTTCTTAGATCCCCCTGACTTGGTTTTTAGCATTCTTTTTTTTTCATTGTACAGCAATTTGGCCTCTACAATTTTGTTATATACGACTTTTGAATTTGAATAAAAATAAAATAAGTACTAATTTAGCGACAATAGCAATGAAAATTCAAAAATATGTAAAATCTTACATAATTACCTCTTCTACCTATCTATTTATGTCTTAAAACATAAACGTGACATTAGATTGAAGACAATGACAATTGAAAGAAAAACAAAAATTACTTGAGCGTGCCAAAGTATTTTTCCGCTAACAAATAAACAGGTATGTGCTAAACTCATGCGCATGTTGACATTGAGACGATTGATTTTGATGCGATTTGGTTATTAGGTATCTGTACCATAATTTCTTAATAAAAACGGCATGACCTTTTTGTGTGATATCATCAATTCTGTTATCGATTTTCCCGCTCTTATATCATCGTTAAATATTGTTACGTGCTAGCGGGGGTATGCACTTATTATTATTTTTTATTTTTTTTTATTGCAAAAGTTCAGCAGACAGGCAGACGGCCCACTTGATGGAAAGCGGTTACCATCGCCTATGGACATTTGCAACACCAAAGGTGCTACAAGGAAACTGGAACCTGGTCACTAATGCCGGAACAGAACACAAGGTTGTTATGGCGGCATACTCTAGACCAGGGATGGTCGCCATCCAGTCGAGCAAATACACTACCACCTGGCTGTGGGTTGTTTAGTCACCTCTTACGACAGGCCGCCCGGCCGCAAGAAATTGTATTCTTTCTCCGTTCCTGCACGGATAAAACTTAGGATTGGAAGGAAACACCAGTTCTCGTAACTAAAGGCTTTTTTTATTGACTTACACAGTCGTACGTGATTCCTCTCCGTGGGTTGCCCCTACACGCACAACTAACGACGCACTGTCTTGACGATAAGATGTCTCCCTCACAATACCGTCGCCAATATTGCGTAGACCACCTCCTGCTGCGTTGTTCACCTCCGAATTTACCGTGTGTAGCTCGCATCTGAATCTTCTCCCAAACGCAACACTCCTCCTTCACTGAATTGCCCTCTAAACTTTTCACTAAACTCGTCACTGACTTCTATTAAACTTCTCTTCCAACTCCCTCGTATCGCACTTGCCGCTTCGCTGTCTTGAACTGCGCGTAGACCACCTCCTGCTGCTGCGTTGTTCACCTCCGAATTTACCGTGTGTAGCTTGCTTCTGAATCTTCTCCCAAACGCAACACTCCTCCTTCACTGAATTGCCCTCTAAATTTTTCACTAAACTCGTCACTGACTTCTATTAAACTTCTCTTCCAACTACCTCGTATCGCACTTGTCACTTCGCTGTCTTGAACTGCGCGTAATTGAGCTGGTTTCAAGATATATACTTCTAGTTCAAGTTATTATTATTTCTGTTTATTTAAAGATGATAAGTATCCACCTGTGATATAGATTTATTACATATATTATTTTTACCTTTAGACAGTGCTTCGATAGAAACACTGTCTAAAGGAACAGGTATCTTACAGTGTTACCACATGGAAACACTGTAGGATACCTTTTGAAGTAAATACAAAAACTAGAATGTCGGCGACACAACCGTTTGTGTCGTGAACTTTTTATCTACCCTTATGTTGCGTGCCCACTGTTGGGCAAGAAGAAATAAAACGACGGTGGTGCAGTTTATAAATAATGATAAATGATAAGTATACACAATAGGGAAGTAGTGCTTCTGAACCTGATTATTATTATTTATTATGAGTAATTAATTCAATGCAAAAATCCTGCTTGTAATGTACTTGTCTTCTAATGTCTTCTAAGAAAAAACAACATAAATTAGGGATGGGCTGAAATTCGTTTCACATTCGGTTTGACCGAATTTCGGCAGCTTGAGCCGAACTTCGGTATAAATGCCGAACATTCGTTGCAAGAAAAAAGTAAAATACCTACTTGCACTACTTTGACTTTTTACAACTTTAATTTTGATTTAAATCACTTTTTTACGAATTAAACATTATGAGTTTAGAATTATGAAATGGTGATTGTTTTTTTCAAACAAAGGTCTAAAAATCTATCCTTTTATCCACTTACTCATACTTAAAATTTATTGAGGCAGGTTATGGTGTAAAAAAGCCAAAGATTCGGCGTTATTAAGTCACGACGTCAACAGGTCACGACGTGTTGCTCTTGAGAAAGCATGGCGAAATCAAACCGAAGTTCGGCCGAATTTTTTGTTCTAACCGAATGTTTGGCCGGAGTTCGTATTCAGTTTATACTACATTCGGCTCATCTCTAATGTATAAGTTAGTCCCTGACTATGTATATCCGTGTTCAAACAAAACAAAGCGAGTAAAAAAAATCTTTCAATGCAAAAATCCTCTTTGTAATATACGAATATTGTCTTCTAAGAAAAAACAATGTATATGTCAGTCCCTGACTACGTATATCCGTGTTCAACTAAAACAAAGCGCGTAAAAAATTCTTGTATTTAATTTATAAATTAAAAAATAATTACGTTGACGTCACTATATCGCTACATCAATTAAGAAATTGTACCCGGAAAGTACGAAACGAATGTATTTATAGTTTAATCGATTTTTTTTATTTTATGAAACCGTTTTTAAATGTCAAGGTACCACGACGTCACTGTTATCTTTTTGGAGTACATACTCTAGAACTTCAGAGGAGAGATGCCACCAATATTCGGCTGCTATTCCGAATTCGGCCTATTTGGCCACTTTTCTTAACTAGTCGGTATTCGGCCGAATGCCGAATACTAAAACGTGAAAAGAAAACCGAACATATTACTCAAAAACGTTGTTTGCTTCATTATTTAGGAAGCTTGTTTCGGCGATTAAATTGATTTACGTGGATTTTTAGGTTGTTAGAAAAATGTCAACACCGATGCGTTTTCAAGAAGACATTTTACTTTGTGTTACCACTCTAAGAAAATATAAATTGCACAACCTTTTAGGGTTGCCATTTGAATATTGGTTCGGTGCCATCTCGCGAAACCTTATCGTAAGCAAACGTATATATTTCAATCACAAATTATTTATAGTTTATGCTACATTTTAACATTGTTAAATGTGATGTTAATTAATTTTCAATTTTAATCTTACGATTCGTCCAGTTTCTATAATGTTATAATCAAATATACAATCTTGTTACGCGTGAAATGCGCACATCATACTCCGAACATCAAGAGTCGAATATTCAGTGCTTCGGCTGAGAGCGTGGCCGAATATTCGGTCAAACTACGAATCGTAGCATCTCTACTTTAGAGATATTGGCAGGAACTTAGGGCTGATTCTGTGATGTTTATTTTATTACGAAGTTGGCAAACATGCCGATGTCTGCTACTGTTAGATTAGGAATGACCCTAATTGGTGGAGGACTGAGATGGAATGCTGATGAAGATCTCTCAGCGAGGCCTATTCCTATGTCTTGCAGGCTTAGGCCCGACTGTTTTCAGCGCGCTTGAAGAGACACCTCCTGTGAAGTTCGACCTCGGCTCGACCGCTACTTGAGGAATGACTCTATCGGATTAAGCCTGTGCCTTTCTAAACATCTATCTATCTATGTATTTTCATTCCTGAACCTTCTATTCTACAATTTCGATCTTCATTTCATTATATTTTGTTCATCGTCTATCCCTTTCTAAATTGAATCCGTCCTTGTCCTTTCCTTCCAGAATCTTCTACTTAATTCTTAAATTTTTATATGCTAGAATGTTCTAACCTTGGTCGTTACAATAATTTAGTTGTATATAAGTAATAAATGTATTAGAGTGACATTCAAAGCACAATACTGTGAAAATTGTTAATTAATTTCGAAACACATTACTTTAATTAATGCAAGTCAATTAAGGTTAGCAATGCATCACTAATAAGGTATATTCGATAATGGATTGCTTGCGTGATTATATGTATCAGCTTGCCCACGCTGTTCATAGCAACTAACTTGTTTTGGAAGCGGTGGTAGACCACATAGTACATTAATATAATAAGAGATGGTAGACTCATGACTTTCAATAAGTAGAATAATGTATGTTTTGTTTTTTTTGCCGGAGTTCCGCAGACAGGCAGACGACCTTGATGGAAAGCGTTTACTATCGCCTATAGATATTAGCAACACCATAGGTGCTACTAATGCACTGCTGCTCTCTTAAAGGAGACTGGAACCTGGTCACTAATGCCGGAATACTACACAAGATGGTTATGGCGGCATACTCTAGACCAGGGGTGGTCGCCATCCAGTCGAACAAATACCCTACCACCTGGCTGTGGGTTGTTTAGTCGCCTCTTACGACAGGTCGCCAGGCCGCAGGAAATTGTATTCTTTCTCCGTTCCTAAACGGATACATTCAGTGAAGAAGGAGTTTAACGTAGTTTAAGAGGAGATCCAGGAGCGAGCTACGCGCGGTAAATTCGCGAGGAGCACTGCACTAGCAGGAGGTGGTCTGGTCTACACAATATCGGCGACGGTATTGTGAGTAAGATATCTTATCGTCGGGGCAGAGCGTCGTTAGTTGTGTATGAAGGGGCAACCCTGTACAGAAGAAACACGTACGGCTGTGTAAGTCAACAAAATCATTTAGTTGAAAAAAACTGGTGTGTACTTTCAATCCCAAGTGCGTACGCCCCGCTCGCACGTAACAATATTATTCATCAATAACAGTATTCTACCTAAAATCCTTAATACTGTTTTGAAACCTTCTCCTAGTTATTTGGGGTCAGTGCAATATGTCCTTACCTTCCATACTCCTCTATTCTGACATATTATTATGTTCTCTGTTACACCACAAATCATCATGTCATCTGTCACACGTTCCATCCATCTCTTTTTTGGTCTACCTTTACATTTGTACCCACCAATCTTCCAGTTTAATTTTTTTTTTGTCACGTGACTTCCATCCTTCGTCTTTACATGCCAATACCATCTCAGTCTTCTTCTTCTCAATTTTTCAGTCATGGGTGCAATTTTCAAAGATCCCCCTATGTACTCATTTCGCACCTTATCCATTCTTGTAACATCCATCTCAACATTATCATCTCAGCTGAGTGGAGACATTTGTGGTTTATCACTTTAGTGGCCTAACATTCGAACCCATATAGCATGACTGGTCGTATGACAGATTTATACATTTGACCTTTTAGTGTCAGTGCCATTAGTTTGTCGCACGTCACACCGGTTACTTGTCTCGACTTTAGTCAAGCTACATTCATTCTTCTTACATCCTTCTCTATATCACAATTACTCTGCAGTAGTGAACCAAGGTATCTGAATTCGGGGTTACATGGCAGTGTGGCTGATTGTAGTTTAAGAGGCACAGCACCAAAAGTTCCGGCGAAATCACAAAACAGGCATTCGGTTTTGGTTCTGCTGATTTTTAATCCAACGCCCTTTAGCGCTTGCCGCCTGTCTAGTTTGTTTTGAAGTGCCACCCCATCTTCAAAGAAACAAGACCAAATAATTCTCAATATATTCCGTTAAAAAATGCGATGTGATTAGTAATATTTAATTAATATAATATACACGTTCCAAATTTTGTTTTAAATATAAAATAAAGACAATTTCATTCATTTGCAATTCACTCAAATTTCCGAGGCTTCTGGTTCTTTTTTGCCAGATCTTTTTATTTAAGCCACTGTTTTTGTACACATTTTCGACTAATTGGCATATTTAGATAGTCATCTGACCGTGAATTAATATATTTTTAGCAATTGTTCCTGATTACTCAAAAATAAAAAAGTTACAAAAAAAATTACTTTTTTTGTCATCACTTAGAAAAATTGAATTCTCTATGACACACACGGGTAGTCTAAAAACTTTTTGCTTACCTAGCAAGACCAACATTACTTTATACAGAATGAATTTTCAAATCTGCCTTAGACATGGGCTGATAAACAGCAGCGACGGCGCGCTGGAGGATATCAGTCTGCGGCGGCGCGGCGCCGCCGGCGTGACAATTCAGTCTTTTTTTTAAATTACTGTATTTAAGTCTACTCCATCTATATTTGCTTCGAAAAATAGTCAGAAGTAGGACTTGGGCACCTAAAAGTGAGAACTGCTAACCGTGAATAAAGTCTCTGTCGTTTTCAGATTATCGATCTGTTCTATATCATGCTAACAATTTAACTGTTTTAGGAAGCTTAGTCTACTATACTTCTATTTATTTTTACTACTTAGCGTAATAAAAATAAATTATATATATCTACAAATTAAAATTAAACTATAAAATCTCGTCCCAGACGGCTGTCAGTTGGAAACGTGCTCAAAAGACTGGCGAAATTACTTCGCTGAATGGCAATACCAATGCTTTGCCCGGGGTTATAGACCAGTCTTTTGGTCACGTGAGACATCCTCCAGACGTTTGGCTATGTGTTGATAAAGCTTGTACGCCTCAGGCCCCATTGTTTCATACGACCCCAGAAGCTGCAAATATGTATCCATCTCTGATGGCTGAGTATTTGCGGCGTTCTAAGTCGTCCTGTTGTGTAACAACTGAACCGGCTGACGTGCTAGCGGCTGGAAGATGGGACGCTGCCAAAGTATCGACGTAACGCGCGTCCCATAGTAAAGTACAATCCTTATTCCATGGCACCAATTACATTCCATCGGATCTCTTGGCGTCGTCGCGGCACAAAAAAATAGTATGGAAATTGTTTATAACTCGTACAACCGTGTGCGCCGGACGGACGCACATACTATGGCTAAATCCGACACTATAAAAAATAGTGAAAAATACTCAAAGGAGTCTCGGCACCCTCCCGATCATGACATACGTGAGTGTGGTATTCGGCCATACCAATCCTGCCCTTTTAGATAAACTGCAAATCGTGCAGAATAAATTCATATGCAGAGCCGTCGGTTCTCCCCTCTATAAGCGTAACGTCGACCTCCACCGCGATCTGAAGCTTTCCTCCATAAAAAAACTACATTACTCTCGCGTAAGTATTTCGATCTCGCGCCGCACCATCGAAATCCGATCGTCGTGTCCGCGTCCGATTATTAGCCACGACAAAAGGCCCTCGTGCGATGACCTTGTAACGTCCTCACGGACAGGCTCGACGTTATTATTACAAAACGGGTTCGCGAAGGCGCTCGCCTCAAAAACCCCGGTATAGTTGTGAGGTCTTCGGACCAACAACATAAAGTCAAGTCCAATAAATAAAAAAGGACTCTCGGAGCTGATTTTAATGAAAACTAAAGCGATATTATTTGAATTTGTATTATTACACTAATCCATAGTGTAGCTTGGAAGGATCAAATTAAGGGAAAGGGCTAAACGAAAACTACTAAGGCATAATAAGCCATAATTGGTTCCTCATGAATTTTGTGAAATTTTGAAGTTTACGAATGGTTGTGACATATAGATAGGAAAGATATACATGCCTACACACAGATATGCCTATAGATAGACAGGTCTATAGATAGATAGGTCTATAGATAGATAGGCTATAGATAGACAGGTCTGTGGATAGATAGGTCTATAGATAGACAGGCTTATAGATAGACAAGCCTATACATAGACAGGTATTATGATTGTATATGGGTTCCGTTTTTTTTTTATTGCAGGAGTTCAGCAGACAGGCAGACGGCCCACTTGATGGAAAGCGGTTACCATCGCCTATGGACATTTGCAACACCAAAGGTGCTACAAATGCACTGCTGCTCTCTTAAAGGAGACTGGAACCTGGTCACTAATGCCGGAACACAACACAAGGTTGTTATGGCGACATACTCTAGACCAGGGGTGGTCGCCATCCAGTCGAGCAAATACTCTACCGCCTGGAGAACCACTCCGTTACAGTCAGAATGACTTCGGTACCCTAAATTACTACTTATTATATTCATAAAAACGCAAAGAACTTTACTTAATGGTCATGTTTTTCGACACACAATTATACTCGAATCAACATAACCACAGCAATAATTTGAAATCTTAACATTTTAGCTCAAAAACAAAAAATAAAGGTGTATACTTTTTTTACTGACAGATTAAAAAATATACAAAGACATCACTTTATTGCTCATCAAAATAAATTATTAGAATAATACAGGCAAGTGCGTGGCATTCCACTACAAAGGATGAGCTAAAGAAAATGTTTAATTCAAGAAATGCTATGAAGACTTCCGTAGGGAAGAAAACATACACTGTTCTGTTTATTTAATTACAGAACCTTATAAAAGTATTTAATAGAGAATAGGTATTCTTTATATATACATATATATAGATCATATATATATAGATATACAATGCAAAAAGTGGATGGGTGCAGAAGTCGTGGAAGGCCACGACACACTTGCTATGATCAAATTGATCGTGTACTAGCAGAAGGTGATGTCAGGAGCCTTAAGAACAGACGAGCGTGCATGACAAGAGTTATGAATGTCAAAGAAGCAAGTGAGGTGTGTAAGAATAACCCTGAATGGCGCTCTATTGTTCGTGCCTACCCCGCAAGGGAACTGGCGTAAAAGTTATGTATGTACGTATGTAGGTACTCCTTACGTCCCTGATAGATCTGGAATAATGTAGGTAGGTGTTGTGGCGAAATGCATCTTGTAAAAATAACGCCCGTTAATGATTAACTACATTAGTGTATACGAGTATATGTTATAGTCAAAGATCGATACGCAGTCTCTTCCCGGAATGACTGGTTTATCCTAGGCTTGACCAAGTCCTTTCGGCATATCCCAAAATAATTTCCAATTTCGATCTTTTTAGTCAGACGTCGAACGTAAAATAATTTGTTTCGGGCTTTGCCTAATCGATCTTAGAAGCGACTGACTAACGCAGACTCGGTCTTGAAGTTTTACGGGCAGGTTTTCAAATTGGACAAATACATTAACAATCTGCCCGTAAAACTTTTTTATCCGTGCAGGAACGGAGAAAGAATACAATTTCCTGCGGCCGGGCGGCCTGTCGTAAGAGGCGACTTAACAACCCACAGCCAGGTGGTAGGGCATTTGCCCGACTGGATGGCTACCACCCCTGGTCTAAAGTATGTCGCCATAACAACCTTGAGTTGTGTTCCGGCATTAGTGACCAGGTTCCAGTCTCCCTTAAGAGAGCAGCAGCGCATTTGTAGCACCTTTGGTGTTGCAAAGTCCATAGGCGATGGTAACTGCTTTTCATCAAGTGGGCCGTCTGCCTGTCTGCTGAACTCCTGCAATAAAAAAATAAAATAAAAAAAACTTTTCTTGTGATCCGTTTTTCCACTTGTCCGTTGAAGTTTCACTTCTGCTGTGCCCCAGCACACATTTCGATTTTTCGCAGGTTTACTGCAAATTATGATTTGGTTAGGTTAGGTACATTTTAATGAATGCATTATTGACATGGACATTTTTGCAGGTGTTACGCTAAGTGGTAAAAGTTACATGTTTCGCCTTTGACAGGCATACAACTTCTTTTGTAGTTTTGGCTACAAACCATTTGTAGTGCTTATTACTACATACATATTATTATGATTATATTATTGGTTATATTATTGATTATGTTATTGATTATGATGCTATAACAATGACAATAAATATTAAATATTCAATATATTATTCATAAAATAATCAAATTAAAGTAATATCATTAGCAATTTTATATAATTTAGTGGATTTATTATGATAATACGTTCTAATTATCCGTCTGTTTAAAATTAAAATATTCCTCAATTGTATAAACTGTCAAGCGTATCAGCCGTAATTATATTTAGAGACAAATAAACTCCAATAAATTGCTTTATTAATAACAGGTGAGATTTATCTCTCATATTGTTTTATCTATTTTACATACTGTTACAACTTAACTCCCGACAAAGACAAATTCCACGTACAGATCTGTAAAAGCACATTTTATTACTTATCAGCGTTTGAACTAATTGTAATCCTTTTATGATCGCCATTTTTGTTCACTTATTTATTAGCATACGTTTCTAGTTATTGTGGAGAACAGCCTATTGCCCTATTGTACTCGCTCAGGAGCATCATTAGCCAGGTGTTACGGATTACAAGTACAAGCTAACTTTAGGAAATTGTATTTACGTTGCCGGGCGGGCACATTTGCATTTGTGAAGTATAAAACGACGGCCTGATTGAGAGAGGGGTCAGTTGAGCTACAACTACGATACGGGCGTGACGTGTGTACGTTCGGGTATCTAATAGTAACGGATTTTTCGGGTTTTATTGAATTACGACCTTCTGTATTACGTTTGGATTTGTTGTGTTCGGTTAATTTGTACCTGTGTTATACGTATTTTTGTATAGTTCTAATAAACTATAACAATTCTAATGGCATTGTAGTTCGGGTCCCGCTAACTCATACGCATATTACAATTATAAATAAAGGTATTACAATCGGTTCAAATGCCGACAGGTAATAGCGTGCTTCGTGGAATTTGTCTTTGTCGGGGGTCAAGTTGTAACAGTACCTTAAGGGCTCAGCGGAAGATCAGCGTTGGTTTTAAAAGGCCAGCATTATGCTGAGTCTGATGCCCCTTTCAGGACAAGATTATGTTGTTAGTTTTAAATTTGTTAACAATTAAAAAAAATGTAATTTTTCCTGAATAAAATTATTTTCTTTCTTTCTTTCTGTATATTTCTGAAATATTTAATAGTTTAGACTTAGAGTATAAAAGCTTAGTTAGAGTAAGATAATCAAAATGGTATAACGTATTTTTTATAAACAAATAAACGTAATTTATTTTATTTGAATATAAATCGACATTCAGCTCAAGTTAAAAACCATTAAACATCTTGAAATAATTTTGATTTATAATTTATTAACAAATAAATAACAACATAATAGACCAAAATTTAAACGCTTGTTCCCAAAAAATGCAAATGTTGAGATATTTCTTTGTTTTATTAAGCATGCGATACATTTTGAATTTAAAACATTGGCTCAAAGGCTTAGCTGCCAAGCCAATTCAAATAAGAAAAATATTTAGAGTATAAACCCTTTGCCTCATTACCAATTAAGATTTGGAGTTTTGGCGGGAACCGAAAGGGGACGTTGTGCTGTGCAGTTTTATTTTCTAAAAAAGTGTAAAATTACTCTGAAATGAACCATAGTTGTAGGATATTGATAGTTTTTGAGTAGTAATTATGTGTTTTGTGAGAAATGTGAATAGCCAAATGTGGTCTTTAGACTTTTCACAAGAACTCCGTTGGATGGCGTCAGTTGTTATCAACCTACAGTTCAACTGAGCTATGCCTATTTATAAGCCTATGCTTAAGAAAGTGAAGAAACTATATTGCATTCTAAGATCTGGCTTAAAAGCCTTGCTGCCAAGCCATACACCTAAATAAATAATAATAACTTTGTTGTTTTAAATATTTGACGACGAAAATTATGAACATAACGAAAATGGCGAAAACTCAGGAAATAGCCAAACTGGTTAAACTGACGAAAATAACCAAAATGACGAAAATCACCAAAAAGACCATATTGACAAAAATGGCTGTATGGACCAAGATTCCCTCGCCTGTCTTTGTGGTGAATTCTAAATTAAGATTCGCGCTCAAATTCCAAGAAGTCTAAATTTAAATTATTTTTAATATCTTGCAGCACACTTGAATTAGAAACCGGTTATAAAGAACACAACTCTAGTTTTAAATCAAAAAATATTATGTAAATACATCGACAAGTGACGTTTTATTATATTTATATACTAGCTGATGCCCGCGACTTCGTCCGCGTGGTGCAGTTTTTTAACTATACCACGGGAACTCTGTAATTTTTCGGGATCAAAAGTATCCTATATTAACCAGGGATATAAGCTACCACTATACAAAATTTCATTTAAATCGGTCCAGTCGTTTCGGAGATTAGCCGGTACAAACAGACAGACAAATCGAGAAACAATAAAATTTGAAAAAAATCTAAATTAGTTCTATTTCACTTCTTCTTCTGACTCGGTTTTTAGCATTTTTTTTCATTGTACAGGAATTTCGACCTATACAATTTTATTATATATATATAGATATATATAGCGCTGCAATGAGTTTCTAGATTTTATTTTTTAAGGCAGGACAACGTCTGCCGGCTACAGCTACTGTTTGACAGCTATTTTTTGTGTGAAAAGAAAAGTGTTGTTTTTATTATTGCCCACGCAAATTTATTTTCATTTTTTTTTTTAAACTTTCCATGTGTGTGTTGTGTGTCCTTAGGAACATAGAAAAAAAATAGCCGAATTGGTCGAGCCGTTCTCGAGTTTTGCGCTTAACAACATTCATTTTTATTTATATAGATAGAATATATATATGTGTGTGTGTGTATATATATTCAGGTCTTTTTTTGTCACTTCTTTTTTGAGGTCACGCTAATTCTCGAAAGTTGTAAGTCCATAATTTTTCATAACCCATTAAAACCAGATTTTCAATTTTTTGATTAGCACTCATTAGGCTTATATCACGATTTTGCACATCTAAGCTCACTTAGCTCTTAAAGAGCATCGCACTAGATTAGATTTTGTATTTGGATAATTATACATACATACATAACTTCACGCCACTTCCCTTGCGGGGTAGGCACGAACAACAGAGCGCCATTTAGGCCCATTCTTACACACCTCACTTGCTTCTTTGACATTCATAACTCTTGTCATGCACACTCGTCTGTTCTTAAGGCTCCTGACATCACCCTCTGCTAGTACACGATCAATTTGATCATGGAAGGTGTGTCGTGGCCTTCCACGACTTCTGCATCCATCCACTTTTGCATTGTATATCTGTTTAGTCATTCTTTCATCATGCATTCTTTCGACATGCCCGAACCACCGGAGCATTCCTTTCCTTACCTTCACCCCGACACTCTCTTTCGGATAATTATGACCTATTAAAAAATCCTAAATTTTACTAAAGGTTACCAAAATTGTATTTTTTTTTTATATTATTTCATTTCATTAAATTTTTATGGTAGTTTTTCGATATTTTCGAAATTTCCTTTAAGGTCACCGCGTGCCCCCACAAAAAAGCCCTATATATTGTGTATATATATTATATACAATACTTTGTTCTAAGTTTCAACTTTGATATATTTATTAATACATTCGTAGATCGTTAATTTATGTGTATGATGCATACTTGATTGTGGAAACTTCTTTGTTTGAACTAAGGTATTTAACCCTTATTACACTAAAGGCCGATTTTTCACAAAGTTATTTATATGATAAAAATACAATATGAAAAATCTGTCAATCGTAAGACAGCGCGTGAAAGCTTTGTATTTAGTCGTGGTGGTCACGCGAGTTAAATGCTTTTTTCCCCATCCTAAAAGAGGATATATACAGGATGTATTTTTCAAGTAGGCCTTCAGGGCCAAATCTTAAACTATACGAAATAGGGAAAATCACTCGGACATCTCGAGGCCGATTTTGACGAACACTAAAATGGTATACTTAGATTTTTGAATCCTAGTCAAAAAATCAATCGAAATGCCAAATCATAGTGTATCTTGTAAGGATCGATGCCTGTGAAGGAATGTCAAACGGCAAACCAAGGGAAAGAGATGATTTTGAAGAAAATGTGCTATTTGATAATGAGTTATGGCTTAAGAAAAAGCGTCATATTTTTATATTACAAATTAGAATACATCAGCACTAAATTCTATATGGAAGACGAGAAATCTTAAAAATAAGGTCACAAATAAATAAGGTTATCAATTACAATAATCGATTTCTGTTTTTTTTTTTTTTTTTTATTGCAGGAGTTCAGCAGACAGGCAGACGGCCCACTAGATGGAAAGCGGTTACCATCGCCTATGGACATTTGCAACAACAAAGGTGCTACAAATGCGCTGCTGCTCTCTTAAAGGAGACTGGAACCTGGTCACTAATGCCGGAACACAACACAAGGTTGTTATGGCGGCATACTCTAGACCAGGGGTGGTCGCCATCCAGTCGAGCAAATACTCTACCACCTGGCTGTGGGTTGTTTAGTCGCCTCTTACGACAGGCCGCCGGGCCGCAGGAAATTGTATTCTTTCTCCGTTCCTGCACGGATAAAATTGCACGGATTCTGTGTATGAATTTCAACAAATAATTATACAAAAACACTTACGCCACACGATTAATTCATTCAATATAACTAAAACCGCTACAATTATAAAAAATATTGACGTAATAAAAAATAAGTCTTGATATTTTTTATTATACCGTTAATAGGATCCGATTAGAGAATACAGTCCCAAGCATGTTTTTCAATCCCGGGATTAGATGTCATGCCATCGAAAGCCATCGGAGACGATCGGAGGCCATCGAAAAAATTGTATAGTAATAAGGGCAATTACAAGACCTATTTTCAAAACAGCATATATTACACTAATGAATATTATTTTAGATCTTATTTCATTACATTAAAGTTCGAAATTATATAATAATATACAGTGGTCAGCATTTTTCTTTTGCTAACACCTTTTTTCGTGTAACACCCATCCGCAAGTAACGTGCGATAAGGGACATCGTTCTATAAAATGGTGACCAATACTACAGGTTTATTTTTAAGATAATTCACGCACCAGCCTCTTATTCAATGGTGCTACTAGTTATACATATATATTAAGCTATTAAGTTCCACATTGTATTTAAAATGAAAATAAAAAAATATATGATTATTATCAAAACGGCTATGCGTCACATAGACAGATGGACGAACATAACAAATTATAAAATTGCCGTTTTGGCCAGTTGACGACTAAACCCCAAAAAACGACTTTAAAGTCATTATAACCAAAAAAAATTTTAATGGCTAAAGAGCCATTAAATTATTTTTTCGATGTGTTATAAGACATAAGATTCACATCGTTATAAGTTATTAGCATTGTAATAATATTCCAAAAAAAATTTACCCATTTATCTCAAAACGAAATACTATATAAATATATACCAATTAAATATAAAGCCTTCAGGGCCAAATGCTAAACTATTCTAAATACCGAAAAACACTCAAAGATTTCTCGAGGCCGATTTCGACGAAAATTAAAGTGGTATCTCTAGATTTTTGAAAAATCAATTACCCTTGTCAGGAATCGTATCTAGGGTTGCCAACCATACTTTATAATAACGTATCCTACTTTATTTTACAAGCTTTTATTTCACTTGCAATGGATGTATGTATGTAAGTTCGGGTGGATTCTTGCAAGTTAAATTTGACCAACTTCCCGGTTTCCAATTGAGCTGAAATTTGGCACGCATATGTATATCGCGTGACAATATAATAATATGGTACCATGGAGCTGATCTGATGATGGAGTCGGAAGGTGGCCATAGGAACTCTTTTACTAAACAAGATATACCCGTCGTGTTTGAGCTCGTTTTACTTGTCTTGGCTAGCACTCTGCTGCTACATGATATCCAGGACCTCAAAAGCTTGTATTTAAAAATCTTTTTAAAAAAGTTTATTTGGTAAATATACTTTATACTTTGCATAAAAATAAAATATGTGAAAATTTGAAAATACTCTATTTCCAATATACTCTGATGCGTAAAATTAAATACTTATATGGATAATTACTGAACTGTTATCGATTCAGCGTTCACTGAAAGAGTTTATTCAGTAATGAATCTAAAATGGCGCGAAAAAAGGAACAGGACATCTATAAACTTAATAAAAAATTAATTGTTTGATTATTTAAATTTAAATTGGTAATATAAAGATAGCTTCCAAAAATTTAAGGATAGTGAAAAGTTGTTAGTGTGTGCATTTTTTTTTCCAGCACAAATCCGCTTGAGGCCAAACCGCCGCTGGGGAAGCGCGGTGGGACGTGTGGGATTCGCCCCGTCGGGGTGGCACTAGCACTCCCGCAGGAATGTTATTGCCACACCGCGGTTGGGGATACCCACTAAAACCCCTGGCTGATCCTCGTTGCGTCCCCATGTCCGGGCTGTGGGCTCGCTCACGCATTCACCTCTAGCCCGGGCGGACGATGGCCGGCCCGGTCGCGGGCTGGCCCCTCAATTGTAAGCTGGAAAACTGGGCTTCTCCGACTACCTCCGGTCTCACCACGAGGTGAAAGGGGGCGCACGGATCGGTTTGCGTCCCTCCTCTCCGGCCTTTGTGTACGAGGGCCCTGATTCCCCTACAGGTCCCCCGCACGGCCGTAGCCTAGGGCGGTTGGAGGTCGTCGTTCACGACCCTCCGTCACCGCCGCCGCTTTTGGCGGGGGGAGAGGGTGCTAGTCTGCTCCCTGTCCCGCTCCGCCGCCTCTTTCACAGACATTACGGTCTCGCAGAAAGAGACAGCCGCGTTCCACGCGTCGGCGCTCCCGACCATGGCCTTGACCACGGCCGGGAGTGACAGGTCGGCTCCAATGGCCGCGATAAGATCACAGCGTTGCTCGTCCCAAGCAGGACACACCTGGAGGGTGTTCAGCACCGTATCTTCCTCGTCGCCAACGCAGTGATGGCATCCCGACGTCTGCTCCCGTCTTATACGATACAGGTACTTTCCGAAGCGTCCGTGTCCCGAGTTAGTGTGTGCCCTAGAACACACAAAAATAGTGTCTTCAAGAGAAGAAATGAATAAAAATTTTAATTTTTTTTTTTATTCCAAATACTTTCTTTTTTTCTTACTTCAAAAATGTAATACGTTATTTTTCTCAAAAATAGTTGGCAACCCTAATCGAATCGGCAGATTTTGAAAAAGTAAACACACCTGGATTACTATACTAAATAATGTGTAGCTTGTAAGGATCTATTTCTGTGAAGGAATGTCAAACGGCAAACCCACGGAAAGGGTTTTTTTTGAACAAAATGTTCTAGTTTCCATACATTAACAAAACGTCAAGTTGCACCCGTCCTTTGACCACGCCTCAATTACCCATTGACTAGTTTGATTGATTAGAGTAAAATAACGTTCATTTCAAATATTAATTTGTAGATACCTGCTAAAAATATATCAATTTTTGTCATTTCCATATTGAATAAAATGAGATGAGGTTTAATTAATGTATGAAAAGTAGAACATTTCGTTCGAAAACAACCCTTTCCTTTACTTTGAGGTTTTATATTCCTTCACAGAAATTGAACCTTGTAAGCTACACTACAGATTGGTGTAATAGTACAGATTATGATTTTTTTTTCAAAATCAGTCGATTCGATACCTAAGATAATTGACTTTACAAAAATCTAATGATACCACCTCAGTTTTCATCAAAATCAGCCTCGAGGCTCCTTTGAATATTTTTCGCTATTTCATATAGTTTAATATTTGGCCCTGAAGGCCTACTTGAAAAATTCAACCTGTATATATATTTTTTTATTGTATGACTTCAGCAGACAGGCAGACGGCCCGTCTGCCTTTCCATCGCCTATGGACATTTTCAAAAGGTCTTACCACTAATGCCGAAACAAAACTCAAGCTTGTTATAGGGGCATACTATAGACCAGGGGTGGTAGCCATCCGGATAGGCAAATACCCTACCATCTGCCTGTGGATTGTTTTGTCGCCTCTTATGACAGGCCGCAGGAAATTGTATTCTTTTTCTGTTCCTGCACGGATAAACGAAGAAGATAATTGTAAAACTTGAGCATTTATGGATGTTTCACAGTTGCTTATCGTCAATATATTCAGCGAAACAGAGTGTGTTTCGGAGGCCAAGACTCACTTTGGATCGCCAAGCCAACGAAATAAGTAAGTTTGTGATTTAAAGAATTTTTTATTATTATTATTCATGGTTCCGTAGTCAAATAACGAAAACAGTTGAAGTTTTTCATATTCACGGAACCGTTCTTTATGTGCGAGCTGACACACACTTACCCGATTTATTTATGAAGGAATGTTTTAAAACATAATAATTTCATGGTTTCTTTAGTTCTCAAGCTTTAAACCACGTATGTCACTAAAATTCATTTGCCCGGTTCAATTCACTAATTACTAATAACATAGTGCTTGGTACCTACGCTCACGTATGGATGCGAGAGTTGGGTATGGAAGAGAGAGCATGAAAGTAGAGTAAACGCGGTCGAGATGCGAGCACTGCGCAAAATCTGCGGAGTGCCGCTCGCGGACCGCGTTCGTAATACCGAAGTAAGAAAGAGAGTGTCGGGGTGAAGGTAAGGAAAGGAATGCTCCGGTGGTTCGGGCATGTGGAAAAAATGCATGATAAAAGAATGACTAAACAGATATACAATGCAAAAGTGGATGGATGCAGAAGTCGTAGAAGGCCACGACACACCTTTCATGATCAAATTGATCGTGTATTAGCAGAAGGTGATGTCAGGAGCCTTAAGAACAGACGAGCTTGCATGACAAGAGTTATGAATGTCAAAGAGGCAAATGAGGTGTGTAAGAATAAGCCTAAATGGCACTCTGTTGTTCGTGCCTACCCCGCAAGGGAACTGGCGTGAAGTTATGTATGTATGTATGTATGTACTAATAACATTTTCTATGCCTATGCTCTGGTCTGAGTGTTACTGGATACGACTCTAGTGTTGTCTGCTATTATGATAATAATATCAAACAGAACACTAGCTTCTATTTCTTAAATCCAGAATATAAAACATGTATTCGATTTCTACCCACAATATTTTATTTATTAAAAACTGAATATAATTTCACAAAATAATTAAATAGATGGTTATTAATAATATAACACTAATTCATGCACTTCCACGTGTAACATAAAAACCTTAAAATAAAAAAAAACCACAGAAAACTAATTAAGTACTTTATGAATTAAACTGCGCAACTAAATTTTATATTGCGTACAATCAATTAAATGTTCAATGATCAATTCAATTACATTCTTCACTACCTATAATTACATCTAATTTAAAAAAATAACTTACCTCACTTAATTTACCTCGAGATTACAAATTACAATAATGGCACAAAAACAACACAACACATTTTAATGGTTACCTTTTTAAAAAAAACTTCCAAATTAAAAATTCGCAACACTCAAAATATTACAAAAATATCAATTATATTTATAAAGTCTAGTTACCCCACCAAGGGTGCGTCGTGAAGGTATCAAAAATTTAAATATAATTCAATATTTATAATATTACAACGCGTCCGTTCGCGTCGGCTGTTTTAGTAACACTGAACTTGAATATGCGCAGACGCAATATCATGCGCAACTTGTTTGCTAATAAATTATATAACTAGTCACGCCTCGCGAGTTTGTTTGCGTAGTCTTCGGCAAAATTCAGGTGTGAAAAAACGCTTGCGACAATCAGTTGTACAAATCAAGAAGTATTTTCGAATATATTATGAGTGAGAAATATTGTAAAACAAGGCAGTTAATATTTCTTCTCATTCAGCCGTCACTGCTGCTCGTGCTGCCAAAAACAATTCTCAAAGTACTTCTCTGGCAGCATGACAAGTTATATGTTTAGCCAGTTTCGCAAGTTAACTCGCTTCTTAACTTACGCTTATGTAAACCGGGCCCTTTAACATCTACTTATAGCCGGTTCATACATTTTAACTACCGTTCATTTGCCTTACTGTCGGTCAAAACTTGACTTAAGCTCTATACATGTAATGTCATTTTTTTATTGCATGAATTCAGCAAACAGGCAGACAGCCCATCTGATGGAAAACGGTTACCATCGCCTACACTTGCATCACCAAAGGTGCTATAAACACGCTGTTGCTCTCTTAAAAGATACTGATACCTGGCTACTAATGACGGAGCACAACTCAAGGTTGTTATGGCGGCATACTCTAGACCAAGGATGATAGCAATCCAGACGGGCAAATACCCTACCACTGGATAAAACACAACACATGCGATGGTAAGGCTAGTGGAAGAACAGTAAGATGTAGGAACCAGCCATTAATGTACAAATTAATAGTTAACAACATAAAAAATATATGCAAATAAATCATACTTTAAGCCTGACACTGGTTAGTTAAGGATATACCTAAATGGAATTCGCCATCTCGCTCATACTTTAGCACATTTTTGAAGATACATACATACATACATAACTTCACGCCAGTTCCCTTGCGGGGTAGGCACGAACAACAGAGTGCCATTTTGGCTTATTCTCACACACCTCACTTGCCTCTTTGACATTCATAACTCTTGTCATGCAAGCTCGTCTGTTCTTAAGGCTCCTGACATCACCTTCTGCTAGTACACGATCAATTTGATCATGGAAGGTGTGTCGTGGCCTTCCACGACTTCTGCATCCATCCACTTTTGCATTGTATATCTGTTAAGTCATTCTTTCATCATGCATTCTTTCCACATGCCCGAACCACCGGAGCATTCCTTTCCTTACCTTCACCCCGACACTCTCTTTCAGACTTTTTGAAGATATTGTAATATATAACTCGTGTCGCGACAAACACAAAATCCACCTGCATATCTGTAACAAAGCACATTTATTACCCGTCGGCATTTGAGCTAATAACATTGAAATTCTTTTATGGTCGTCTTCTTTTGTTTACTTATAATCATACGGCCTATTGTTGTATTGTAATCATTAGCCAGGTGCTACGGATTTAAAGTACAAGCTAATTCTAGAAAAGTCGGTCCGCGCTGATAGGCGGACATATTGCATTTGTGCAGTATAAAGCAATGGCTCGATTGAGGGAGGAGTTAGTCGAGCGAGTACCACCAGCGAAGCGAGACATGTGTATTACAATCGGGAATGTAATAAATGACGGACTTTGCGCGTTTTATTGAATTACGACCTTCTGCATTACGTTTGGACTTGTTGTGTTCGATTATATTTTTACCTGTGTTATACGTGTTTGTATAGTTCTAATAAACTCTATAGTAATTCTAACGACATTTTAATTCGAGTCTCACAACTCGTAACAATATAAATTCATAGAATTTACATACGACAAATGCGTATTACACAAAACTTTATAAATAAATTACGAATGTTTCACAATAAGATTATTTTGATGCAGACAAGGTACCATACATAAAAAATAGATTTTTCACAAGAACTATATTTTACGTAAAGCAAAACAGCAACTTCTTTTACCTCTTTGTACGAAAATTGTGCGGGCAGAGGAGTATGAAATTTTGCACACATAGTTTATATAGAGAAGGTGTGTACAATGCTAATATTTTTTGTAAGTTATAACAACTAAAAATAAAATACACACACTACCATGTATTTGACACACACACGCCTTAGACCATTCAACCAATGAATGGTCTAAGACACACGCATATATACTCTTTTGTTTAATGTTAAAGTCAAATTAACAGTGTAGCCTTGGCGAAATCTATGATTATAGAAGTATGTATAGTCTTTGACAACAGAACCTTACTAATGTTCAAACTTATAATTTAAATTAATTATCATGGTAAGGAAAGGAATGCTCCGGTGGTTCGGGCATGTGGAAAGAATGCATGATGAAAGAATGACTAAACAGATATACAATGCAAAAGTGGATGGATGCAGAAGTCGTGGAAGGCCACGACACACCTTCCATGATCAAATTGATCGTGTACTAGCAGAAGGTGATGTCAGGAGCCTTTAGAACAGACGAGCGTGCATGAAAAGAGTTATGAATGACAAAAAAGCGAGTAAGGTGTCTAAGAATAAGCCTAAATGGCGCTTTGTTGTTGTATGTATGTAATTATTATGGTCGAATTTCGACCACGGGCGACCACTAGTATACAGAAATGTATACGAAATCATAACGATTTTTTTGTGAAACATTCGTAATTTATTCGGTAAGTTTTGTGTAATACGGATTTGTCGTAAGTGAATTCTGTGAATTTATATCTTCAAGAATATGGTAATGCGTGAGCGAGATGGCGGACTCCATTTAGGTAGGCCCTTAAATCTTTATCATCACTTCGGACATAATTATATTTTTTAAGTATCAAGTTATCGCTTAACGGTCTTATTCATAGAGAGTTAGAGAGAGTGATAACACTTTATTGTACACCATTACAGAAAACGAAAGCTTATAGCCTAAAAATATTCTAAACGTGCACAATGGGTGGTCTTATCACCAAGAAGCGATCTCTTCCAGGCAACTTAAATCGAAGAAATTTGAATCAGGCGATGTAGGCGGTGCAGGAAAAAGACAAGAAAGATACATAAACTTCTAATTTAAGAAATACATAGATACAAATATATACATACATACATAGCTTCACGCCAGTTCCCTTGCGGGGTAGGCACGTACAACAGAGCGCCATTCAGGCTTGTTCTTACACACCTCACTTGCTTCTTTGACATTCATAGCTCTTGTCATGCACGCTCATCTGTTCTTAAGGCTCCTGACATCACCTTCTGCTAGTATACAATCGATTTGATCATGGAAGGTGTGTCGTGGCCTTCCACGACTATATATACATAGTCATATATATATACACCTATACAATAATATCTTTCAAAATACATAAGTTATTATAATAAATGTATTAACATGATTATATTGTGTTAATCAGACATAGCTACTTGTGGACAAATAGTGTTTTCTGAGTAAATTTCTAAATGTTGGTAAGGATTTGGCCTCTCGGACAGTAAGAGGTAACATATTCCAAAGTTTGACAGCCTTCACTGTAAAAGAATTATCATAATAGGATGAAGTGTGTGCAGGTGTCAAAGTTTCTAATACGTATCAGAGCGCAAATTGTGGGCAGTGCACAGGCGAAGGAATTTAAAACGTTCCTTAAAGTACTGGGGACTATTAAGAGTAAATAATATGTCATAAAGCAGAGTGAGAATGTGAGTATTCCGACGAAAATTAATAGGAAGCCACTTGAGTCTTACGATATTCGGAAACATGGTCATATTTTCGCAATCCAAATATGACCCTGATGCAAAAATTCTGAAGCCGCTCAAGCTTGTTCAGCTGTTCTAAAGTTAAATCTTAAATAGCAGGCATCAGCGAAATCAGGTATGGGAAGCAAGAGAGACTCAGCAAGCGTAATCTTAGTAGCAGTGGGCAAAAAGGTTTTTGATCTTCCTGAGGGATCTAAAAGATAAGACTTTGCGACTTAAATCGCAGGGTGTACCACATCATCGAGCAGAGGGGGCGATGGGATCATGGGACAAGGAGTTGTGCATAACGGCCAAGTCCCTGAGCGCCGCTCGGACGGCGGTGGACGATGGCCGCTTACACTGCCTTTTCCCTTTCAACCTCGGCGGCCTCCTTTTGAGTCGTTGCTGGCTCACAGAAGAAGAAAACCACCTGCCAGTATCGCTATCGCTATGGAGGAAGGCCTCGATCATACTCCTCAACGAGTCCACCGGCCCAACCTCAGCCTGGAGTAGGAACCTATGGGGTCCCCAAACGGAGCAGTCAACGAGCAAAATCTAGCACCTTTAACCTAAGTATCATCAACATCATCTTTACAAAATCTTGACTTTTAACATTGACCCAATTAAAGTATAAGCGGCTTCAACACAAAACAATAGCCATTCGACTTGCATACAATTGTGTATTTCACAAATAATCTTCGCATTATATTGCTTTTGTATTTTAGAATCTCAGATTTCATAACCAGTTTTGCATTGAAAGACTCAAATAAATAAAATTTAAAGTTATTTTGTTACTTTGTGCCTTCCCCATGGAGAAATATCATGTGTTGCTTACAGATGTTTTCGCCGATTTGCATAGTGCAAGCAAAAATGATTGTATGTGCCCGGATTTCCAAAGAATACTTAAGGAAGGTTTCCGGACATCCGAATAGTAACCGCTGGTTAGCAAATACTTTGCGCGTCCATTGATGTGTATTCAAACAGTAATAAACATGAGTACTTATAACTTACATAGCACGTAGAAGATTTACGTCCGCTAGCACTTTACACAATCACATAAATGTACAAGTCGAATAATTCACTGGACCGGCCTTTGATATAGTTTTTGTATATAGGTATATGTATGTTCCGAAGTTTTGAGTCCCATGGTTCGTAGAGAAGTGTTGCAAAACGCGCCGACGCCGCTGCATTTCACGCGTACTCGTGTTGGGGGGAGGGAGATAGATGTCAGTCAGAGAGAGAAGAGTATACTATGTAATGTATGAAAGTGTAGTCTGGCAACCACGCTTGATATTCCCGATTATATAATAAACAATTATATTACAGGTAAATTTTTGAAGTGGGCTTTCCGGGTCAAATTCTTAAACTATACGAAATAGAGAAAAATGCTTAAGGGAAACTCCCTTAGTTTGCAAACTGCACTGTGATTTGGTATAATAATACAAAACTAATGGTCGCCCAATGGACGAAATTCGAACATAATTAATTTAGATTATAAGTTTGAACATTATCAAGGTTCTGTTGTCAAAGACATATATACCTCTATAATCACAGACTTCGCCAAGGCTAAACAGTTAATTTGACTTTAGCAATAAACAAAAGAGTATATATGCGTGCGTGAGTCAAATACATGGTAGTGTGTGTAATGTTTTTTTTTATTGATTCAATGTATTTTTTATGTATAATTTAAAAAAAAATCATTCTTCACTCCTTCTCTATATAAACTACCTATATAAGTGTGCGAAATTTCATGCTCCTCCGTCCGCATAATTTTCGTAAAAAGGGGTACAAAGTTTTCCTGTTTTTCCTTCAAGTATTAATATAATGATGTGTTTATTTTTCAAAATCAGGCAATTCAATTACCGACAAGAATAATTGATTTTTCAAAAATCTGATCTGATATATGACAATTTTAGGTTTCGTCAAAATGGGCCTCGAAACCCTTTTGAATGTTTTTCGCTATCTAACATTGTTTAGGATATGGCCCTGAAGGTCCACTTCAAAAATTCACCTTTATACATAGTATGTACACTCACGGAATGAAAATGTTCGTCACCTTAAAGTCGACTTTTGCTTGCACGAGTACAAGTACAACAGTACTATCAACTTTTTAATAAATGTTACGTTTATAAAATACTAGCTGTGCCCGTGACTTCATCCGAGTGGTTTTTTTTTGGAGTCCAAAAACAAGTAACCAAGTTACTACTTATAATATCAGTTATTTGGCAGTGAAAATCCCGTCAAAATCGGTCCAGCCGTTTCAGAGATTAGCCGGAACATGCAAACAGACAATGACAATTGATTTTTTGATATATATATACGTACCGTATATACTTTCATATACATTTAGTAAGAGGCTGTTGTTCTGACATTACAAAAAGACACTTAATTTTATTTATCTGTATGTATACATAGAAAAGTGGAAAACAAAATTCAATGTTGGCAATGACAGACGCTGAGGTTAACAATAAGAAACAAAGAAGATTTAAACACTACGCTTATCTACTTATCACTACGACAGTGCCACACAGTCGGAGGGCCTGCTTAAGCGCAGTGGTGGCAAGGATGGGGCACCACTTTCGGGGTGGCAACACATTGTGCTGGCGCTCCGAGCCCTAGTTAGTTGGGTTACTGTCCCGTCCCGAGAAAGGTTAACGTCAGGTAGGCAGCCGGTTGTAAAACAAAGTCAAATCTAAATATATCTTATTTGAATATTACAATGAATGCTTATCATAACTTATTAAAACCAATAAAATGGTTTTACATCTCTAAAAATCTTCTTAGACGTTATAGAAAAACAAACAACTTTGATCTAAGTAATTTTAAACTTTATTGTTAAATGTTTGACAAAATATAATTTTCTGTGAAACAGTCTGTTCTGTAATTTTTTTTTTTGAAAAGGTAACATGTGCTGGCGGAAAGTTAAATGAATCAATTTGAAAACTGGTGAACTTTTTCATTCCACCACTGTACAATGTACATAGAGATACACATTGTGCTTAGGAGACCTTAGGTCTTACATGACTATACGCAATAATTTCATAACCGCATATAATTTCGGATTTGTTTAAAAAAATATTAATAAAATCCAAAAACCAGAAACTCAGTCAAATAATGTGCTTTTATTTAATTCCAGTGAAGCATTTGACATTTTAGGGCCGCTTGCATAATGATGCCTTTAAATAAAATTAGTTAGTCATATTAACAAGAGTTATGAATGTCAAAGAGGCAAGTGAGGTGTGTAAGAATAAGCCTAAATGGCACTCTGTTGTTCGTGCCTACCCCGCAAGGGAACTGGCGTGAAGTTATGTATGTATGTATGTATGTAGTCATATTAAACTGCCTAAATACGTTTTACACAAAACGTATTGACAGTTCTTTAAACATATTTAACGGCCAATTTTGCGTTGTGCAAGACGCTAATTGTATATAAGGGTCTTAAATACGTTTTGCGTTTCTTAAATAAATTTAAGCCACCTTATATGCAAGCGGCCCTAAATAATTATAAAATAATATTAGTATATAAAGTATGATAGTAACAAATTGATAAACCTTTGTTTTATTATCTAGTTGTATACAATAGTGATGAGTAGTACACGTGTAAGGCAGTACATTTGTCCCGTACAAAATAGATTTGTACTGATACGGCTCAAAATTTAAATTTGTACTACTTCAAACATTTTGTCCCGCTACTACTCACGCGTCAAATCTAAGAGGAAGGACGGAACGAGGACAACAGTACAATAACACCTCTACGGATATGCACATGACAAAGAGGGACAACTTTACATGTACGACTGCTGGTATAATTTTTATCCGTGCAGGAACGGGGAAAGAATAAATTTCCTGCGGCCGAGCGGCCTGCCGTAAGAGGCAACAAAACAACTCACAGCCAGGTGGTAGGGGGTATTTGCCAAACTGAATGGCTACCACCCCTGGTCTAGAGTACGCCGCCATAACAACCTTGTGTTGTGTTCCGGCATTAGTGACTAAGTTCCAGTCTCCCTTAAGAGAGCAGCAGCGCATTTGTAGCACCTTTGGTGTTGCAAATGTCCATAGGCGATGGTAACCGCTTTCTATCAAGTGGGCCGTCTGCCTGTCTGCTGAACTCCTGCAATAAAAAAAATATATAAAATGAGGTAACTGAAGCCGATTACATCCAATTCATAACGAACATTTCCGAACTACAAGTTTTGTACGGGACAAATGAGGGAATAACGGTCACCGCCTCACCAGCCGTACAAATATCCACGCCTCATTTGAAGTGGTACATCGTACTGGTTCAGTACAAAAGGTCATGTTACTCTTACAAACTCATTTTAAAATCATGTCCTACCCAACTCTGGTATACAGTATACTCAAATAAAATGTAGAATTTCACAGTATGTAAAATTTTACAGTAATAAATTATAATATTAAATATCAATCAATATTAATCAAACAATCGTAGGCTACGTGACAAAATGCAAAACTAATTTTGGATCGTGCCACACGTTATGATAATGAATTCGTAATTGCGATTTAAGTCTATCACGTTCATTGAATACCAATATGATTGTATGAATTCTGTATTTGTATCTGCAATCAGTTGAAAATAAAAAATATACTTAAACTTACTACTACAGATAAATTAGCTTCGAGACTTTTGCGTATGTAGTATTGTACTGTCAGCACATAAATAAATAAACTACTACTTTTTATATATTAAATTTATAGAAGGTTCACTTCACTTCACTTTTTATTTTTTTGGAAAAAGGCTTGTTCTTAGTCGAACTACCATTACTGCCAACGTCAGGTGTGGAAAAGTCAAGGTTTAGATGGCGATAAACAAGTAGATAACAAAACACAAAAAATGGGGGAAAACAAATAAAAATCCACCATCCATCCAAGCCACCATCTGAAACAATATCAGTATATACACATACAGGGCAACACATTTTTTTTTTAGAAGGTTCACTGAAACGTCACTGTCATACTGTCAAGAGTGATATGTTGTCAATGTCACTCTCGCGGAGCGTCGTGACTAAAGAAGCGAGGTGGCTGCAAGAAGGAAGATATATAACCTCTTCTGTTATAAGCTAGTCAAAGCCGTATAAGCTCAGGAAGGCTTTATTCATCAAAATTCATCATATCATAGCATGATGTATGTGGATATATAGGTATGTATGAAATTATCATCTTTTGTGATCTTTACCAAAATAATGCTTCTATTTCTTTAATCAAAGTGAATTATAACGTAATCAGTGTTAATATTAAGAGAGATGATTGTTATATACATACATATATATATATATATATATATACTAGCGGCCCCGGCAGACGTTGTCCTGCTCTGAAAAAATAAAAATCTAGGACCCGATCCCAGCGCCACCTACCGGTTCCAATTGTGGATTTAAACCATCGGGCCACTCGAACACACAAAAACAAAATCACCAAATTCGGCCAGGTGATTAGGTAGATTCTAGAACCCAATCTCAGCGCCACCTACCGGTTCTAATTGTGAATCTAAACCATCCGAGAACCCACTCAAACACACAAAAACAAAATCATCAAAATCGGTCCAGGTGATTAGGAGGATTCTAGAACCTGATCTCAGCGCCACCTACCGGTTTCAACGGAATAAGAAGTATCCTATGTCCGTCTCCTGGTTTTAAGCTACCTCCCCACCAATTTTCAGCCAAATCGGTACAGCCGTTCTTGAGTTATAAATAGTGTAACTAACACGACTTTCGTTTATATATATAGGTAGATATATATATATATATATATATGTATGTATATATTCTTATTAAATTTCGTCCATACATACACAACAGAATGTAAGTGCTCCATTTTTGTCGAAATTGCTAAGGAACCTGTAATCGAAAGTAATTACATTTAATTAATTTAATCACCTAATTTCATCATAATCGGTTCATTCAATGCCGTGAACAAGGAAGGAAATAATAAAATCATTTTCGTATTCAAATATTTAATATTAATAATGCGGTTCTTAATTAAAAAAATACAATAATACGGAAGTAGTTCATCAGGTAGAAGCAACCTTCGTGAAAATACATAATATATATCTAATATATACTTGAATTAATTTGGATTTTAGGTTATGTTTAATTAGTTTGCTAATATATATATATTTTTTATTGCAGGAGTTCAGCAGACAGGCAGACGGCCCACTTGATGAAAAACGGTTACCATCGTCTACGGACATTTGCAACACCAAAGTGCTACAAATGCGCTGCTGCTCTCTTAGGGAGACTGGAACCTGGTCACTAATGCCGGAACACAAATCAAGGTTGTTATGGCGGCATACTCTAGACCAGGGGTGGTAGCCATCCAGTCGGGCAAATGCCCTACCACCTGGCTGTGGGTTGTTTAGTCGCCTCTTACGACAGGCCGCCCGGCCGCAGGAAATAGTATTCTTTCTCCGTTCCTGCACGGATACAATTATAATATAATATTATAATTGTAAAACATTGTAACATTTTATCCGTGCAGGAACGGAGAAAGAATACAATTTCCTGCGTTGGGGTGGCCTGTCGTAAGAGGCGACAAAACAACCCACAGCCAGGTGGTAGGGCATTTGCCCGACTGGATGGCTACCACCCCTAGTCTAGAGTATGTCGCCATAACAATCTCGAGTTCTGTTCCGGCATTAGTGACTAGGTTCCAGTCTCCCTTAAGAGAGCAGCAGCGCATTTGTAGCACCTTTGGTGTTGCAAATGGCTATAGGCGATAGTAACCGTTTTCCATCAAGTGGGCCGTCTGCCTGTCTGCTGTACTCCTGCAATAAAAAATATTAGGGCCTGTAGCAACGCCAACGGCGTTGAAGATTTTCCGGTACAGACTTTTCGGGCGAAACTGAAGATTCCATCTAGTCGAGTTTTAAGTTTAAAATTAAATATAATTTAAAATGAATACAAACTATTTTTTTCATCCTCTTTGATAATTAGTACATACATACATACATACATAACTTCACGCCAGTTCCCTTGTGGGGTAGGCACGAACAACAGAGCGCCATTTAGGGTTATTCTTACACACCTCACTTGCTTCTTTGACATTCATAACTCTTGTCATGCACGCTCGTCTGTTCTTAAGGCTCCTGACATCACCTTCTGCTAGTACACGATCAATTTGATCATGGAAGGTGTGTCGTGGCCTTCCACGACTTCTGCATCCATCCACTTTTGCATTGTATATCTGTTTATTCATTCTTTCATCATGCATTCTTTCCACATGCCCGAACCACCGGAGCATTCCTTTCCTTACCTTCACCCCGACACTCTCTTTCAGACCAACTCTCTTTCTTACTTCGGTATTACGAACGCGGTCCGCGAGCGTCACTCCGCAGATTTTGCGCAGTGCTCGCATCTCGACCGCGTTTACTCTACTTTCATGCTCTTTCTTCCATACCCAACTCTCGCTTCCATACGTGAGCGTAGGTACCAGCACCGCGTTGTGTACGACGAGCTGGGCCTGATAATTAGTGAAGGTGTGAAATGGTTTTATGTCAACAATTTGAAGGTAATTTGGTTAATTTTTTCTTAACTTAAAATACCACCACAAACCACGTAACGTCTCCAATCGTGAAAATGTATGATAATTTTCTTTGGTAATTTTTGAAGTGATAACTTCTTATGGGACGGCAAACCGCTTCGTTACGTAACGCGTTACGGCGCCAGTCTGTCTGGCTTCTCTTTCTCTCACGCAAATTATCACTTCTGCCAGGCGTCCCAAGTCGCACAGGTTTTTTTATATTGATGGAGTACAGCAGACAGGCTGATGGCCCAACTGTGATGGAAAGTGGTTACCGTCGCCTATGAACATTTGCAACACTAAAGGTGCTACTAATTTGCTGCCGCTTTGTAAAGGCGGACTGGAACCTAGCCACTAATGCCGGAACACAACTCAAAGTTGTTATGGCGGCATATTCTACACCAGTTTTGCTAGCTATCCAGACGAGCAAATACCTTAAACAATTTATTGATCAGTAGCCAACGAAAAGTTATTTCGTTTGCATTCCACTTTCGATCTTTTGCGACGATAGCAGCCTTAACACAGCATTAGGTCAGAAATGACTGATTTGGCTAACTTTGATTTTGAATTATTTGTGGAAGTCCAGGGAAGGTTTAAAAGGTGAGTAAATAAGAAAAAATGCTTGTAATATAGTAACAACAACAATTTCGCTTTCCCTTAGAAACTATTCCTACCAGTCAAACATTTGATGTTCGTCCCGTCGTTTAGAAATCAATTAAATTTAAAAGTCGTTCAGAAATCAAATTAAATTTAAAAGTGAAGCTTTTTTTTCTTTTTTTTTGGTTTTGAATGTCAAACGTTTGACGTTCGACCCGTCGTTCAGAAATCAACGTTTTTTATTTATTGATTCTGAGGCGGTACGAAGTTGGCCGGGTCAGGTAGTATTTAATAATTTCTTGGAGTACTTTGGGAATTAACGTATGAGATTCTTATCATTCATAAACAATAGAATTGAGTACTTTGGAAACTGGCCATACATCACCAAAGTAAGTTAACAATCCAAATTGATATTATAAAATACTAAACCCAGTCTGTCTGCTACGCTCACATGGAAGTACCACGATACCGATTTTACTGATATTTGGCATAAGCGTAGTCTTAACACTACACGCCTGCCCTGAAAAAATAAAAATCTAAGACACCCAACGCCACCTACCGGTTTTAATTACGAATCTAAACCATCCGGAGGTCCACGCAACCACAAAAAATTCATCAAAATCGGTAAAGTCGTTCTCAAGTTATACGCGTACATACATTTCTACGATTCACTTTTATATATATAGATTAGTATAGGTATATTTTAGTTTAATTTTCTTCCGTGATTGTATATCCATCCGTGCAGGAACGGAGAAAAAATTCAATTTCCTGCGGCCGGGCGGCATGTTGTAAAAGGCGACAAAACAACCCACAGCCAGGTGGTAGGGTCTGGATGGCTACCACCCCTGGTTTAGAGTATGCCGCCATAACAACCTTCAGTTGTGTTCCGGCATCGGTATCCAGGCTCCAGTCTCCCTTTAGAGATCAGCAGCATTTATAGCACATTTGGTGTCTCATATGTCCGTAGGCGATGGTAACCACTTTCCATCAGATGGGCCGTCTGAGTGTCTGCTGAACTCATGCAATAAAAAAATATCATCATAATATTTATATATGATGATACCTATATGAATTCGCATTACATTAGCAAACGTCGAGATGTATCTATCCCAATTTGACCTTAAGTCGCTATTGACCTTTGGACTCGTGAGTTACGTCCAAATCGAGGTCAAAGCTCAGACAGGTTTTTGCTGAGATCGGTATGAGGAAGGATAATAAATGACATTAGGACATTTAACTAACCCCACTGGCTCAGCGACGTAAGAGCCAAGAAATAGCGACTAGGGCGCTGAGATTGGAATCGTAACTTTTGACGATTTTGGTAGTTTCTATACCATCTCGGATCAATATTGAATCAATCTTGATATCATCTTTAGTCGGATGGATCTGGACTGGCACTGGCATGATCTTTTTGTGAAAGATACAGACTTGGGGCCTAGCTTGTCAATGCAAGGTTCAAAGTCTAAAGCATCGACGCCGGCTTACCAGTCTTGCGATATGTTTAACCAACTTCAAAAATGAGGCAGCTCTTAATTCGCCGTATATATTTTTTTCTTTTATACATCATCATCATCAGCAGTTATTATCAGCTTTTTTCTCGTTTTATATTTATTTATATAACTGTTTTGTATAATACATATATCTTACTAGCGGCCCGGCGCGGTTTCACCCGCGCTCTGTCCTGCTCCCGTGGTATATAGCGTCATATTATATAGCCTATGACATTCCCTGTTAACGTAGCTTTGTAACAGTAAAAGAATTTTTAAAATCGGTTTAGTAGATCCCGAGATTACCCCCTACAATGTCACAAACTCACAAACTTTACCTCTTTATAATATTAGTATAGAATATAAATTAGTATAATTATATATATATATATATATATATATATATATATATATATATATATATATATATATATATATATATATATATATATATATATATATATATATATATATATATATATATTAATATTTTATTACTGTATGTATATAATATCATGTATGTATATATTTGTAAGATACTGATTCGTTAGTGAGAATAATACAACATACTCTGTTCTTATCAAACTTCTTGTCCATCCAAAGGTTGTCTGGAAGAAATCGCTAATAGCGATAAGACCGCCTATCCTTCTCTTTTAAAACATACATACTTCACGCCAGTTCCCTTGCGGGGTAGGAACGGACAACAGAGCGCCATTTAGGCTTATTCTTACACACCTCACTTGCTTCTTTGACATTCATAACTCTTGTCATGCACGCTCGTCTGTTCTTAAGGCTCCTGACATTACCTTCTGCTAGTACACGATCAATTTGATCATGGAAGGTGTGTCGTGGCCTTCCACGACTTCTGCATACATCCACTTTTGCATTGTATATCTGTTTAGTCATTCTTTCATTATGCATTCTTTCCACATGCCCGAACCACCGGAGCATTCCTTTCTTTTAAAACATAATAAAGCATATTCGATCATTCATTTATTCATCATTATCATCCGAGCGTTAAATCCCGGTTGTGATCGGAGTGTTCACTCCGATGCTCAGGGACCGCTTGCTTACTTTTTCTACTCCACTTCGCGCTGTCTCCAGCGGCCTCCGTTTTGAGAACATTTTTTTTTTATTGTAAATAGGTTTGCGTTTGACCACGATCACGTCCAGTGCCGGACGATGATGCGGTCGAAGATGGAGCACGCTTACACGAGACTTGAAGATTCCCGGATTGTACTTTTCTGGAAACACGGACTCTGGTAGTGCATTCCACAATTCTGCCGTACGCAGTAGGAACGTGGAGGCGAAACGTTTAGTACGCACTGGTAGCGTTTCCACTGTGAAACGATGGCGTAAACCAGAGCGTCTTGTGGACCGAAGATGGAATGGTGTAGGGGGAATCAGATCAAACAGTTCAACCGCACACTCTCCGAAACGAATCCTGTAAAAAAACCGACAGACTAGCAACCCGGCGTCGATGTTCTAAGCTTTGAAGCCTTGTATTGACAAGCTGGTCGCTACCAATCAACCTCTAGGCTCTTCTCTCAATTGACGCTAGCGCTTCAAGCTGGTATTTGGCTGAGCCGTCCCAAAGGTGAGAGCAGTACTCCATGCAAGATCTTACTTGAGCTCTGCAGTGAAGTAGCGTCTCACCTTTGTAAGTATACTCAGCTTTTTAGCAGCCAGCTGAGCTACACTTTCAATATAGGAGCCGAACCGAACGAATTGGTACACAAGTCATCCTTCACAGCGTCAAACCAACATTTCTTGGGCCTTTCCCTTCGACCAGGACCTGGCGGAGGCGGCATAGCTAGACATATGTTCCCCACGCAATTAACCGCTTTCTGTAAAACGTGGCCGTACCAGTGTAAGCGACTTTCTTACAGTTTATCTGCTATGTCACGGACATGAAGTCTGCCGCGGATGCACGAGTTCCTGACGCGGACTTTTCGCGTGACTCCACACATCCATCGCAAGATATTCATCTCCGTGACACGCAGTTCTTGTGTCGCTCAAGTACAGGCCACGCTTCACTGCCATACAAAAGGATTTTCTTTTATGCAGGTTCATTGTTCACAGTC
The DNA here is from genome assembly GCA_019925095.2 of Dendrolimus kikuchii. Classification (NCBI taxonomy): domain Eukaryota; kingdom Metazoa; phylum Arthropoda; class Insecta; order Lepidoptera; family Lasiocampidae; genus Dendrolimus; species Dendrolimus kikuchii. The sequence continues at coordinate 3,880,240 of CM034412.1, read as the reverse complement.
ATAAGTTTTTGTTTCCTAACCGCTTTTGATGACTCTTTTTGCGAGGTATCAGTAAAGCTTCGAAAGGGTATTTGAATTTTGGTATCTTTAATAGATATAGCAGAGAATTCATTACAATCAAACAGAAAATGTTTGGTTTTTGCGGTTTTTCAGTTATACCGTTTTTTGTCTCTCTCTCTCTTTCTTTATTTAAAATAAACAAATTCTTAACAGGGTTTATTTGTAAGTAGCTGTACCCGGCAGACGTTGTCTTGCCCTTAAAAAATAAAAATGTAGAAACCGATTGCAGCGCCATCTGCCGGGACCAATTTAATGTAAACCATTCTCGAATCTACTTGAAAAATCACAAAAAATGTCAAAACTACGTATTAACTGTTTTAAGCGCGGTAATTTTATTTGATTTTGGTTTTTCCGACGTTTCGGCCACTTTTCAGTGGCTGTAATCACGGAAGACAAAGATGTTGCGATCAGTGAACACATGCTGGATAAACCCAACCACTACATCAGATTCGATAACCCACAAATCCTCGCGAAAGAGAATCGTTTAATACCTAGAATGATGCGTGAGGCTATTGAAGTCAAAAAACACCCAAATTTCAATAGAGAAGATGGTTGGCAAGTACCACCTGTTTGGGATCCAATCAACAAAACTATTAAGACCCAAACCCAGCAAAAACCAGCTGCCAGACCTCAAGACACTGTGAGCTCTTTCTGCGTACAACGGAACACAAACCAACTTGACTGATTTTTACTTTTATTTTTCCTTCCACCCATTTTAATATTATATAAAATTATTAGAGCTAGGCATGTTTGCTGAAGAGTTTCTTGCGGCGCTTCTTCTCTTCAAGCCATAACATGTTGCGAAGCGGTAGTAAATTATATTAGGCTCCCATAGAGTAAATAATAACCATAAACAAAATTAAAATTAAATAATTAAAATTAACAAGTTGGCGGTAGGCTAAATAAAACTTTAACAATACTCGTTGACACTTGACATCTTTGTCTTCCGTGATCACGGCCACTGAAAAGTGGCCGAAACGTCGGAAAAACCAAAATCAAATAAAATTACCGCGTTTAAAACCGTTAAAACGTAGTTTTATTATGTATACAAGTCGCGAAAACTTAAGAAAATATTACAAAAAATGTCATCAAAATCGGTCCCACCGTTAAAGAGGTGTTCAATGGCGCCACCTACCGGGTCCGATCGTGAATCTAAACCATCCCGGGATCCAATTGAACACACACAAAAATAATTCACCTAAATCAGATAAATGAAAATGAGTTTAAATGCAGTCACCATTGCCGAAATCGGTCGGAAAAGATCATAACGAATGGCTAGACTAATGTTGTGACTGATGTTTCTTTAATTATTATTTTCTAATGATGAATATCATATTTTAAATACTTATTATCCTATTCCGGACGAAGACAATTCCAAAAACACAAAACTCATAAAAATTGATCCAGCCGTTCTTGAGTTATAAATGGTGTAACAAACACGACTTTGTTATATATATATATATATATATATATATATATATATATATATATATATATATATATATATATATATAGATCTATAAAACAAATGTTTTAAATAATAAATACATCAAAAAGCGAATGAAGGATCTCAAGTATCATTTCGTTAATTTGTAAAAAGACGATCGTGTTGAGTTTATCACAAACTATTGATGCAAACCGGTCCTTATGCAGGTGTTTTATTACCTCTAAATTTGAGTGATCTATAGTTCGCACTGATCTTTTTGTTTACGCCGTCGCAAGACGTCTTAAAAATTTTATTCCTTTTGTTTGTATTTCAAGCAAATTCATATAACAACATCTCCTTGCTTGTATATGCATCAATGTCCCTTATAATTTCGGCCTGGAGTATTTCGGATTCCCCCGTGCAGAACCAATCTCGGCCAGCACCTACCATTGTCAAGAATGTGCAACAAATACAATGAAATAGCCGGTAAGATTCTGAACGTAGATATCTTCTGCGACTCTTTAATAATTTTTAAAAGGAAATTATTCATATATTTTCATGCAAATTAAATTGTTCACGTCATTTATTGATATTATAATATAACTCAAATGAAATTTATATACATTCTAATTTAATACTGAGAAACTGTAGATAAAGCTGTGTACGCCTGTTATTGGCATGTATGCATTTATATAATTGTTATGTTTATTATGTCATAGTCTTATTAATGTGTACTATGCTGTTGGTGTACCTATAAAATTAATTAAATTAAATAATTAAACTTCTACATTAAGAATTCAAAGGAATGGTGGGCATGTCGCTAGGAGGTCGTGTCTAGTTTACAAATGAATAGGGTTGGTCAGTTGAGGAAGGAGTCAGTGGTGTTCTGACTGCGAACGAAGCGTTACCTAACGTACGAGCGAGCGCACGTCGGAGCGAATATCTTGTAACAACGGACTTTGCGCGATTTATGTGATTACGATTTTCTGCCCTACAGTTTGGTCTTGTTGTATTTGGTTGTACTTGTAAGAACTTTGAATTAACAAAAAACTGTGATAATTCCAACGGCATTTTTGAATTCACATTCCACAAATTCGTAACAATATCGCTTAAAACAATTGTCTTTTCACACCTCGATATGTTAATACATTTAAAAGTTTCATCATTACACAGTTTTTCAATTTATTGTGGGAATTAGATAAATAAAATAAAATAATAATAATAAAGGTGACTCGACTTTAAAAATACACCAACAACAATGTCATTTGCTAAAAAAAAATCCCACATTATATATTATAGTAATGGCGTAATAAATTTTATATTACAATAGCTAATGTTACCATATGTTACTAAGATTGATGTCTGTAATATTTTATAACATACTAGAGGACCCGGCAGACGATGTCCTGGGCTGAAAAATTAAAATCTAGGACCCGATCCTAGCGCCACCTACCGGTTTCTATTGTGATTCTAAACACTCGGCGAACTCCACTCAACACACAAAAAAATCATCAAAATTGGTTAGGGAGATTAAGAGGATCCCAGAACCCGATTCTAACGGCACCTACCGGTTCCAATTGTGAATCAAAAGCATCCGAGGACCCACTCGACACAAAAAACTTATCAAAATCGGTAAAGTCGTTCTCAAGTTACGCACGTACATACATTTCTACGATTCATTTTTATTCATATAGAAGAGAAGATAGCTGAGTAATAGTATATATTAAATAAGTTTTCTTTTATTGTATTAGTTTATTAATTATTATTATTACAGTATACTAACATTAATGATAGTTAAACATCATTTCTATTAAATTAAGTACTCTGTGTATCATTTATTTCAATTATTCTGACATTAGTAGTTTATTACAGTATTACAATTTTATGTCAAAAACCACAAAAGACAATAGAAGAATAAACAACCTTTGGCGACATCTAGTCACTCTAGTATTGTTCCAATGTGGTATTATTATGTTACTATTAATTGAGAATTGTCTAGCGGTCACTGCCATCTAGTGTCTCTTTTCAATACATTTTTACTAATAATAGCGCCATCTTTTGTTATATTTTCATTTTCAAATCCAAATTTAAATCACTGCCATCTATAAACGTCCTAATAAACTATAATGTTGTAGAAGGAAACGAAATGATTAAGTTACGAAATTGTGCCTTAGATGGCGTACACGTAGAACAAAAACCATTTTTCTTTTATAATCATGGAAGAATTCTTCTTCCATATCAATTTTGCGGCTTGAATTTTACTAAGCGTGATCCATATTCTTTTACTGCTGGGTGGGTGGTTTTCGAAACTCAAGGATATAACGCCTATTTTGAGTGCGAGGGTGGATGAGGAACTTCTCCACGAAGCCCAGCTCCTTCAAGAAGACCACCAGCTTCTTGACGATGTTGAGAGCTTCCCGAAGGTTACCTGGAATATCCAGATACTTCACCCTGTAATTAGAACCTCTCCACATTCTAGCAGGACATGGGCTGCTGTTTGATCTCCATCCATACAAGCTGTAGGAGGCTGTCGATGACACCAATATTGGAATGGTGCCTATTAAAATTGCTATGACCAGTGACCAGTATTACTAGTCTTAGCCGAGATCGACTAAGCTTCAAAAAAGCCTTGAAGAACACAAGTTGGCTTGGGGCATTGGGGTCTCCTCCTTTTGCAACCGCGTAATGCTCGCTAATAAGGAAGCAGAAGCGGGAGTGTGAGCGCACCAGCCTGCTCCGCTCTTGCCACAGGAGGACGTGTCAGGCAAGAGGGCGGATTTCAACCTTCAGCCACCTCGAGATCCTCTAGGGAAGAGTTCCCACCCGCCAATCCAGGTCGTGAACCTATCAACCAGCAACACTTTTAGCAATTCCCAAATCAAGCCAACCAAAGCCAACCTAAACCAACTTCCCAAAACCTGTATAATGTATAATTAAAATATGTATATTAAGTATATTTGTAAGTTTTTGTAGAATATTAAAAGAAGTAGATATAAATTGTATCAGCTCGGATATATCTCGTTCGTCCGGGCCCACCAGAAAAAAAAATCCAGGTCGTGATCCACGCCCGCACATCTCTCCTCCCGTGGGATAAGACATTTAGCCGCCCCACGCTAGACAGACAGGGACGACGCTGGGCGCCATGCCTCCCCCCCGGCAATGGATGTGACCCTAGGGCAAGAAGAGACGGTCGACCTTCCGCTTATCCGTAGCCGTGGCATAAAACGAAGAAAAGAACAACGAGGGGTTTTAGTAGCATGGCAATAGGATTTGTTGCTTGTATAGTACAAGTAAATATAAAGTTAACAGTTTCTACTACTTTAATTATACTTAGTAAAACTAAACAATAGTTAAATTTGTTATTTAATATTCGCAATATCAACATTCAACAAAGCGAAATTCCTTATTTACAATTTGGCCATCACCCACTGAGTAGTCATTTTATTTTTGTCTATCGACATAAAATGCACTAGATTTCTATAACTAGGATATGCCCGCGACTTCGTCCACGCTTGCTTTTTTTTTATTGCAGAATTCAGCAGACAGGCAGACGGCCCATTTGGTGGAAAGCCGTTACCATCGCCTATGGACATTTGCAACACCAAAGGTGCTACAAAATGCGCTGCTGCTCTCTTAAAGGAGACTGGAACCTGGTCACTAATGCCGGAACACAACACAAGGTTATTATGGCGGCATATTCTAGACCAGGGGTGGTCGCCATCCAGTCGAGCAAATACCCTACCACCTGGCTGTGGGTTGTTTAGTCGCCTCTTACGACAGGCCGCCAGGCCGCAAGAAATTGTATACTTTCTCCGTTCCTGCACGGATAAATTGCAATTCCCGCGGGATCGTAGTATTAAAAAAAGAATATAAGCTATCGTTTTAGTGGAAACTGTGTCGGGATAAGCTAATTTTTAAGCATCCGAACAACTTCAAAGCGCTCCCGGGAAAATTTCGACGGGACTCCCAGGAAAAAAAGTTGCGCAGAGTTTAAGTCTAAGAATTTTCTGTCGACCAGCGAAAACCAAATCGGTCGAGTACTTTTTACCTGAATCCGGGACAAGGAACTTTATCCGTGCACGAACGGAGAAAGAATACAATTTCCTGCGGCCGGGCGGCCTGTCATAAGAGGCGACTTAACAACCCACAGCCAGGTGGTAGGGCATTTGCCCGACTGGACGGCTACCACCCCTGGTCTACAGTATGACGCCATAAAAACCTTGAGTTGTGTTCCGGCATTAGTGATCAGGTTCCAGTCTTCCTTAAGAGAGCAGCAGCGCATTTGTAGCACCTTTGGTGTTGTAAATGTCCATAGGCGACGGTAACCGCTTTCCATCAAGTGGGCCGTCTGCCTGTCTGCTGAACTCCGACAATAAAAAATAAAAAAAACAGACTGGGAATCCCGCAGGATTTTTTTCTGGGAATGATTTAAACTGACCAGATTAAACAAACTATTTCAAGTGTGATTTTTTACTGATTGACAGCAAATTTAATGTAATAAAATCTGTGATATTTTTTATCCGGGTAATCCCGCGGGAATTTTCCTGGGAGCGGTTTGAAGTTTTTTGGGTGGATAAAAATTAGCTCATTCCGACACAGTTTCCACTAAAACGATACCTCATATTCTTTTTTAAAATGCTGCGACACTTTGTATCCCGGGAATTCTGCAGGGATTTCAAGTCAAGCTTGGACGAAGTCGCGGACATATCCTAGTATAAGATATATACTAATAATATGCAAGCACAATGCAAGCAAGCAAGCAAAGCACATAAATTGTATATTGCCAAGCTATTGTTTGACACCCAAGGCATAGCATGGAGGAACAATAGTATTCTTTTTCCATGGCCATAGTTAACAAAGGAAATTTCATTTACGAAATTTACCATGCGAGGAACCGAACTCGGGGCCTCTGCGTTCCAATTAGCTAAGCAAGCAAATACTTTGACCACTTAACCACAGAGTCCGTACCCTCTATAATTCCCGACTTTCACTGCCATACATTAAAGTGTTGCCACCAACATCCCTTAATGGACAGACTTGTACACCTTCCAAAAACCGGTAAAATAAAGAAATGTAACCCAAATGGTACGTAGCCAATTACATAATTGCATTTTGTAATCTTAAAAGTTGGTTAGGCACTTCCGTCTATATGACAGCGCGCGTGAATCTCAGCTACACGGCGAATGACCTTTCACAATGTAGGTGAGGTCACGTCGTCTCGAAAAAAAAACATTAATAAATGTTCGGGAATGAAATGTTTAAACCTTTTTATCCCTGCAGAAACGGAGAAAGAATACTAAGGCTCGATACACACTCTGATGTCGTTAGGTTCAATCTCGCTCCGGTCTCGATCCGTTTCCATACTTATTTTTTACAATTCATTCACGTGCCTTAACAACGGTTGAATTTTGACATTACCTGTATTTATGTCAAATTTTAACCGATGGTATGGCAAATGAACGGTCTGTAAGGTGCAGGAACCGGTCATTAAACTAGAAAGAATCAGAATATTCTCACTATCGTATCGCTCTAGTTTCGATCCGATATCACGCCGGTACCGGTTTGTCGAATCCTTCCCGCTCACACATTGTGATGATATATATTGTACTAGCTGTACGACTTGTTAATACTTGTACTTAACATTACCATTTTCAAAATAAAATAAGTTCACTTCAGTTCAGTTCATCAGCACCCGATACTGAATACTACTCTCTCTGCTATCTGAAGTATCATTTAACCTCTACTTCTCGCTGTTACAGTGTGAATATGCTTTTGTTTCAACTCCAGACTAATATTGTGGACACAGCGAGATTTGATTGGACCGAGACCGGAGCAAGATGTAGCCTTGTTGTGAGACAATACTCTGATTTTTTATTATCTTGACCAAACTGACAGCTGCGTTCGACCTTTTTTTTTAAATTCATAAGTGAATTGTTTGAGTTGAATTAAGCGTGCAACATAAAAAGTTCGATCGTAGTAGTCATTTAAGTCCAGATAATTAAAAAATAGAGTATAGTAGTGTACACACAGCGAGATTTAATTGTGCCGAAACCGGAACGAGATTGAACCGTGACGGCATCATAGTGTGCATCAAGCCTAATTGAAGTCGATTCGAATTCGAGGCGACAAAGCAGCCCACAGCCAGGTACTTCATTCGCCTGTTTTGGTGGCTACCAACTCTAGTTCAGAGTATGCTACCAGAACAACCATATGTTATGTTCCGGCATTAGTGGCTAGATTCCAGTACCCCTTTCGAGGCTGGCTGCAATAGCATCTTTGGTGTTACAAGTATAGGTAACGTTAACCGCTTTCCACAGGCCTGTCTGCTGTGCTTAATCAATAAGAATCTGGAACAAGGTCTTAGCACCGTTCAACCTAGAGCCGGCTGGCTTGAGGCCGATCATGGCAAGAAGCCAGAATGTTACTTGCTCATTTACTTCTTGGAAGGTCGGGCCGCGGCTTGAGTAAGAATGTGACGGCGAGGTACGTCCATACTCTACCGAGTAATTTAAGCTAATAACTCCTTCGAGTCACTCGGCAGTCGATCAGTACCGGATTGCATCGCTCGCAAGCTGTCCATGCGCGAATGGTGAACAAGCCACTTTGTGACAACTCGCTGTTTGGCTTGATCTTTGAATGCCCTGTCTCTTCGCTAGAAAGAGATATGACCTAGAAACCAGAATTAAAGTCGACGACAGAAAACAAGTTATCAGAAACATGGCGAAGAAAGTGATTGATGAGTATATTAAGTTACGGCACAAAAATAGTCGAGGTACTAACATAACAGTAAAATATTAAATATCTCTCCCCATCCAGAAGCAGAGGATGACGTCTTAAAAAACCTGCTGTATAGCGTGATTTATATATAGACTTTCTACCAATCACTGATAAACTGCTCAGTAATTCGTGGACCACGAGACGTCCATACAATGATTACTGGTTCAACCAGTTTCTGACAGGGTCTCCTAATTGTGCAATTTCTTTATTTCTATATTTGCTTCTAGGCAAAGTGGTACACGAGTCTATTTGTTGAGAAATGGTTACCGTCACCCATGGACATTTGCCAACACAGGGAGCCGAGGCGTTGCCTATCTCGTTGAGACTTTAAATATTTGTTTACTGAAGGGCTCCATGTTGTAGCACTCTGGGAGTATCACAGGAGGGAGCTCATTCCACAGTTTGCTCACGTACGGCATGAAGGAGCGTGCGCCACTTATAGTGGACGCCTTCCAAGTATTGAGGTGGTGTGGATGAACTCTTAATCGCCGGCGAATGATGTTATGTTAAAATGGCGACGCAGGCACCCAATCAAATAGCTCATCAGAACACTCCCCGTTGTACCTTCCTTCCATCCCTCTTCAATAAAAATCTTGTTGGGGTCAAAATATGTTGGCGTATCGTCAGGATTATCGGAAGCATCTTTCGTTCCCGAGACTCTGGCATTACGGTGTTGCAATGAAATATACATAAACCACATATGACCAGAGGCGGATTTCAAAATATGACGCCTGTAGGCTATTCAAATTTTATCGCCCCTAGCGATAAATCGATACCCTATTCACAATCCAGGTGGTAGGGCATTTGACCGACTGGATGGCTACCACCCCTGGTCTAAAGTATGTCGCCATAACAACCTTGAGTTGTATTCCGGCATTAGTGACCAGGTTCCAGTCTCCCTTAAAGAGAGCAGCAGCGCATTTGTAGCAACTTTGGTGTTGCATATGTCCATAGGCGATGGTAACCGCTTTCCATCAAGTGGGCCGTCTGCCTGTCTTCTGATCTCCTGCAATAAAAAAAAATCATATTAATTACATCATTTTTTTGTCAATGAAATTGTAACTTTATGATTTGTGCACATATCGTGAGATGTGTATAGTCTTGAATTAGACCTCCTTTTTACCGTAGTTTGAAGATTGTGTAAGACATAATACATAAAAAAATTGACCCCAAATTTGCCGCCCCTCCAAAATCCGCCGCCCTAGGCTCCAGCCTACTCAGCCTATTGGTAAATCCACCACTGCATATGACCGGTCATGCTACACGGGTCCGAATGTTGGGCCACTAAAGTGATAGACCACAAACAACAAACAGAATCTTGAGATAGGTGTATAGTGTTACAAGAATGGACATGTGAGAAATTAGTACATAAGCTGATCTTTGAAGGTTGCACCCGCGACTGAAAAATTGAGAGGAAGAAGATTAAGGTGATATAGGCATGTAATGAGGAAGTATGAAAGTCTGGTGACAAAAAGAATGATAAAGTACAAGATTGATGGGTACAAATGTAAAGGTAGACCAAAAAATAGATGGATGGAGTTTTCACACAATCCATCCATCTATTTTTTGGCCTACGTACCGAAGTGGTTTAGTTGTTAGGTCCAAGCATATCATCGAGAGTCCAACATTACCTTACTACTATCTCTGGGCAGTAGGGTGACCGTGATGGGTAACACCTCCTTAAAAAAGGTATGCAATTTTGTTTCAGAGGTATTTTTTTATTTTTTATTGCAGGAGTTCAGCAGACAGGCAGACGGCCCACTTGATGGAAAGCGGTTACCATCGCCTATGGACATTTGCAACACCAAAGGTGCTACAAATGCGCTGCTGCTCTCTTAAAGGAGACTGGAACCTGGTCACTAGTGCTGGAACACAACACAAGGTTGTTATGGCGGCATACTCTAGACCAGGGGTGGTCGCCATCCAGTCGAGCAAATACTCTACCACCTGGCTGTGGGTTGTTTAGTCGCCTCTTACGACAGGCCGCCAGGCCGCAGAAAATTGTATTCTTTCTCCGTTCCTGCACGGATAAAAAGGTAGGTATTGGAGTAAAGTACTAAAATGTATCCTATAAAGACGACGATCTGGATATCATGTTACTTCTAGCTCATAAAGGTATATGTCATGATCTAGGTTCTGGCATAACAAATTCATCTTTGTGAAAGTTTCCTAAACTCAATATCTCTTTTGTTTTGCTGTGCACGTGATCGGTACAATGTTTATATATATACATACATATATACATATATATATATACATACATATATACATACATATATACATATATATATACATGTATATATATACATATATATATACATATATACATACATATATACATATATATATATATATATATATATATATATATATATATATATACATACATATATACATATATATATATATATATATATATATATATGTATATATATTAATTTATTTATTATTTATGATTATGTGTATTTTTATATGTATTATATTTTATGATATGTTGTCTTATGTACATTATAGTATTTTATCATTATTGAATTGCATTGTACACTATGTATTATTATGTGTGTTGTATTGTCCTTCGTGACTTCACCTGCTGGTCCCAGGCGGAAGAACAGCGCTGGTCTTAATTGGTCAGCATATGCTGAGACTGGGTCCAATTTTAGGACTTATTCTGTATCTGTTATTTTACTGTTTGATAATACTGTATGTTGTATTTGTCCTAAATAAAATATGTCTTTCTTTCTTTCAATATGGAGACTCCCTGGTTGACAACGCGGCGTCCACCCGAGGTAAGCGGTGCTTATCTGGTGTCAGGAAGTTCCAATGAGCTGTGAGGAATCAGCTGAAGCGATCAAGACGCGCAAATTTATGGAGCTTGAAAAAGAGTTTACATATTTGTGCCATTTGGACTTTAAGATTTAGCACCGGACAAGCAGACCTACGCGCTCACTCCGCCGATACATGGTGGAAATACCAACAAAACGGACGAAACGCTATGCTTCCACTTTTATCATACGCACCGCTGAAGAGTGGAACTCTTTACCGTCGTCTGTTTTTCCTGAAAAATACAATCTAGGTGTCTTCTAAGTAAGACTGCATTTCCACTTGACATCAGGCGCAATGTCAGTCAAATGCGAAACTATTAAATATAAAAAAATCTTCAAATAAAGGAAGCAGTAGTCAATTCATCGTGTAAATATTTTTTATGTATGTATTAGCCTAAACTTTTTTGCTTCTAAGCCGATTTTGATAATTATTTTCGTTTTGGATTCAGTATAGCTTCAGGATAGTTTCAAATACATTGTTAATGGATACAATTTACATAACATAAAACTGAAAAATAAAAAAAAACTAGCAAAAAGGAAACCGACTCAATAGTAACTAAAAAAACAAAACAAAAAACTTAAAAAAAAAAACAAGAAGAAAGCAAAATATACCTCGTAATTTTTATGCTTTACTTCGCAACAACTTCAGGATGTTGTAGAAAATAATTCTTTTTTGCTTTTTACTTTATTTTCAAGTCGGTTTTCTACAAACATTTTATAAGTAGTAAACTATTAGCGCTCAAAATCTCTATATATATATAAATCAATTGCTGTTCGTTAGTCTCGCTAAAACTCGAGAACGGCTGGACTGATTTGGCTAATTTTGATTTTGAATTATTTGTGAAAGTCCAGGGAAGGTTTAAAAGGTGAGTAAATATAAAAAAAAATGCTTGGAATATAGTAAAAACAACAATGTCGCTTTCTCTTAGAATCTATTCCTACCTGTCAAACATTTGATGTTCGTCCCGTCGTTTACAAATCAATATTTAAAAGTAGTTCAGAAATCAAATTAAATTTAAAAGTGAAGTTTTTTTTTTTTGATTTTGAATGTCAAACGTTTGATGTTTGTTGTTTTTTGGTTGGGTTGTTTTGTTTCCGGTTAAGTTTTGACCATATTTTTTTACAAAAGTTGAAACATTCTGCAATTATCTTTCAGCTTTTTTATCTATTGATTCTGAGGCGGTACGAAGTTTGCCGGGTCACCTAGTATAGAAAAAAATTATCTTATGACAATTTCGTAGGTTATTTGGTATGTATATATATATATACTAGCTGTCCCGGCAGACGTTGTTCTGCCCTGAAGAAATAAAATTTAGAACCCGATTGCAGCGCCACCTACCGGGTCCAAATGTAAGCTATCCTATCTAAACTGCACACGGTGTGCAAATTTGATTAAAATCGGTCAAGTAGTTTAGGAGTCCATCGCGGACAAACAACGTGACACGTAATTTATATATATTAAGATATATATGTGTATATATATATATATATATATATATATATATATATATATATATATATATATATATAAATATATACATATAGATCACAGGAAAGAAATTGCGGACATTGCTTGTTCATATTAATTGCTCACTTGAGCATAACTTCATGGCTCAGATTTCGTGTTAATCGGTGCGTTCATACCATTGCAGAGAAAGGATGGACGTCACTAACGCACGCCGCGTAGACTTCAAAACATCTTAGACATGACTAACAAAGTTGAATGAACAGAGTTTTTTTGGTTAACGTCAAACACTTCTTTCTTGTGTTTCTTCTCCTCACGCTTTAAATGGAGCGTTAGGTAAACTTCTAGGCGCTAAGAACCTCAGCCAGAAGGCCCAGCTCGCCGTACACAACGCGGTGCTGGTACCTACGCTCACGTATGGAAGCGAGAGTTGGGTATGGAAGAAAGAGCATGAAAGTAGAGTAAACGCGGTCGAGATGCGAGCACTGCGCGAAATCTGCGGAGTGACGCTCGCGGACCGCGTTCGTAATACCGAAGTAAGAAAGAGAGTTGGTCTGAAAGAGAGTCTCGGGGTGAAGGTAAGGAAAGGAATGCTCCGGTGGTTCGGGCATGTGGAAAGAATGCATGATGAAAGAATGACTAAACAGATATACAATGCAAAAGTGGATGGATGCAGAAGTCGTGGAAGGCCACGACACACCTTCCATGATCAAATTGATCGTGTACTAGCAGAAGGTGATGTCAGGAGCTTTAAGAACAGACGAGCTTGCATGACAAGAGTTATGAATGTCAAAGAGGCAAGTGAGGTGTGTAAGAATAAGCCTAAATGGCACTCTGTTGTTCGTGCCTACCCCGCAAGGGAACTGGCGTGAAGTTATGTATGTATGTATGTATGTACTTCTTTCACTATTAATTTCCTGTGGACTGTGATTATTTTAATTATAATCTGAATCTATAAAATCTATAAAAAAAGCTGAATCACTCAACTGGCGCGAATACGTCACCCTCAGTGAAAGTTATATGATTGTGCCGTTTGCTCTCGAGACGCTTGGTCCGTGGGGTCCTGAGGCCATGAGCCTCTACCAAAATTTATCAAAACGACTCATTGACTCTTCAGGTGATGATGAGGGGGTTGGTGCTTACCTCGGGCAACGGATCAGTATGACGATCCAACTAGGAAACGTAGCTAGCCTTCTGGGTACCTTACCCATATAAGACGGTGATCTACGCTCAGTATTCTACTCATAGTCTTGAGGGACTATGGGTAGAATGCAATAGAAATAAGTTTCTTTTATTGTATTCGATTATAAAAGAAAACTGCACATGTGGAGTATAATGACAATTTTTAATAATAATAGGGGGGAAAAAAAGATAAAAAAACAAAAGAACATCTATGTTCTAAATTTAAACATTTAGTACATTTGATGGCCAGTACCATGCCGCACCAAATAAATAAAAACTATTTGTTGGAGATTCCAACAGTTAACGTAAATACTATATCAGGCAAACAATTACATTACACTATACGAAAATTATTTATATTATGAGTATAATTATTAATAGTATACACATATTCTTGCATCATTTATGTGAGCTTACAGGTAATCATATAGCACACCGCCCATGAAATTGTGTAAGGCTTACTGACACAATTACTACAACCAGCCAAATATCATAGCTATAGTTGATACATAAGTTTATTTTTAACCTAACTCAAGCACAGCCTCTTACTTAATAAATTACTCTTACTAAATTGTAGTAATATGCAATTTAGGTCTGAAAGCTGCTTAACTAACATCCTTTGAGTTTAGAACGCGAGTACGCTAACTACTAATCTACCACGGGTCTATTTTAATTTATTGAAACTTACCTGTTTCATAAGTATTTTTAATCTGTGTTCGATTTATCTGTTACAAAATCCTTTTGTTTATGTTATTATTCCCTGAAAAAACTTTTTAGACTTTTCTAGACTTAAAAAAAATTATATCACTACTACCATTGTTCTATAAAAAACTCTGTTTCATAGTTTTAAAATTTTCAATTTTAAAACTATCAAATAAAGTTTTTAAGAGAATATTTCATAGTTTTAAAATCGAAAATCTGATTTTTCTTGGAAAGTTCCTCTAACGGCTTAAGACAAAGGTATGAAACTTGACTGTTAGATATGCCAAGTATACTTAAAAGTTTTGTTATTATGAGGTTTTACAAACATAGACAAGGATGTGCTAACTACAAATCTATTATAAATAGACTATTGTTTACCAAAAATTCTCCCTCTTCTCTTTGTAAAGTACTTAAAGCTTTGACGTATTTTTAATCCGCGTGAATAGAATTCTTCTAACTTAATATTCTATATTAGTGTAAACATAAGTTCTAAGTTATGCACTTATATTTAAACGTAGCCACTTCTATACATTCGTACTACAATCTTTTAAACAAGAGAGAGCGTTCTTAGCATCGTCTCGAGTTAGTGTCGCGCTAACATCGGTTCGTAAATAACGTCGGATAAAATCTATTGTCCTATTTTACGAAACGCGACGGTATTCCCATCACTATTAATTTTGTTTTAAATATTCAGATATTCTATATTTGAAATTTTCTGTTTTCTAAGTGTGTTATAGTGTTCTATCTTATCTGTGTCAGTGCTTGAAAGTAAAAGTCTGTGATTTTTTTCCGTCGAGCGAAGGTGTGTTTCTCATACTGTCCTACTTTTTTTATTTTATATCTTTTTATTTTATTTTATTGTTGTATTTTTTGGGTCATTTTCGCTTTTATAACTAAGCGATGGATAGTTATAAACTTCTTTAAAGGTAAAAATGCTAATTAACAAATGTAGTGAGCTACGTTAATTCGTTTGTATACAGAAGTGAAAATCCTAACTAAAATGTTTCCGAGTTTTCTTTAAATTTTCGATTTACTCCATATTGAAATAAACCTAAAATAAAACAGTTGTTTTCTTAGTTTTAAGTGCATAACTTGTAACATCGATACATTTTTTAATGTTTCGATATACGAGTTTTATGTTTTACATCTATAATAAGTAATGGTCGCCCGTGGTCGAAATTCGACCATAATAATTAATGTCAAAGACTATAATCTATAATCACAGATTTCGCAAAGGCTACACTGTTAATTCGACTTGAACAATAAACAAAAGAGTATATATGCGTGTGTGTGTCAAATACATGGTAGTGTGTGTAATGTGTTTTTTATTGATTTTATGTATTTTTTATGCATAATTTAAAAAAAATATTAGCATTCGTCGCTTCTTTGTAATTTTCGTAAAAAGGGTTACAAAGTTTTTGCTTCAAGTATTAATATATAGGTACCCCACAAATGTCCCACTGGTAGGATCTAGCATCCTTATTTGTAAGAGAGCGATGATATACCCCATGCTTATCCAAGACGGATTGGCATGTTTCACACATTGTTATGTAAAATTTTCCTCCACCTCCGGCATGTAATCGTAAGATTATAAACATTATTATAGTAGGAAAAATTTAGCAAAAAAGAAACCGACTTCAAGAGTAACTAAAATAGATATTTTATACAACATCTTGAAGTCGGTGCGAAGTGAAAAATAAAAATTAATTAATTAAATTAATAAATTACATTATTATTTTTTTTTTAAATTAAATAGAGGCTTTTGAGATCCTGGATATCATATAGCAGCAGAGCGCTAACCAAGACAAGTAAAACGAGCCCAAACGCGACGGGTCTATCTTGTTTAGTACAGGAGTTCCTATGACCACCTTCCGACTCCATCATCAGATCAGCTCCATGGTGCCATATTATTGCATTCAAAATTTCAACTCAATCGGAAACCGGGAAGTTGGTCAAATTTAACTTGCAAGATTCCACCCGAACTCACATACATACGTAGGCACATCCATTGCAAGTTAAATAAAAGCTTATAAAATATAGACAAGTTGATGGCATCAAGATTGATTAACATAAATAGAAAACAATTTAATATGACCTTCACTTGTGATTGGTTATCCTTGTCTATTGATATAAATAGTTGCCTTAAAATTTAATTATAAATAGTTGTTGGCCTTCTATGCAACAAACAACAAAATAATAATCAAAAGGCTTTGTTATTAATGATGTTTAGGTAATAAATTATAGATTCCATAATAAATTAAACTAAAAATAAACTATATATACAAACTAAAATTAAACGTCAGGAGCCTTAAGAACAGACGAGCGTGCATGACAAGAGTTATGAATGTCAAAGAAGCAAGTGAGGTGTGTAAGAATAAGCCTAAATGACGCTCTGTTGTTCGTGCCTACTTCGCAAGGGAATTGGCGTGAAGTTATGTATGTATGTAAAATTAAACTATAAAATCTGGTACCAAGCCGCTGTCAGTCGGACACGTGCCCAAAAGACTGGCCACATTGCCTCGCTGAATGGCAACGCTAATGCGTTGCCCGAGGTATAAACCAGTTTCCATAATATTTCTAAATTAGAAATTAAATGCTGTTATAAACATATTTACAAGTAAAAGATGTAGTTCAGATCGCTGTCGATGGGGAGCGTTCCCAAAATGCTAGCCGCATTCCCACGTTGTATGGCAACGCTGATCCGTTGCCCTAAATCTAGGCCAGCCCTTTGGTTCTAAATTAATAATGAATGAATAAAATTATTAGAGCTAGACATATTGCTGAAGAGTTTCTTGCGATGCTTCTTCACTTCAAGACACAATATGTTGCGAAGCGGTGGTAACTTAGATTAGGCTCCCATAGAGTAAATAATAACCATAAACAAAATTAAAATTAAATAATTAAAATTAACAAGTTGGCGGTAGGCTAAATAAAACTTTAACAATACTCGTTGACACTTGACATCTTTGTATTCCGTGATCACGGCTACTGAAAAGTGGCCGAAACGTCGGAATAATAAAAATCAAATAAATTACAGCGCTTAAAACCGTTAAAACAAAGTTTTATTATTTACTAGCTACGCCCGCGGTTTCACCCGCGTGGTGAAGGAAAATCGATATATTTTGGATAATTCACACTATATCTTTATATAACCTATGTGTTATTCTGATGTGTAAGCTATTTTATTGTAAACTTTCATCAAAATCCATTCAGTAGTTTTTGCGTGAAACATACATCCATACATCCATTCTTACAAACTTTCACGTTTATAATACTTATAGAGATATAGATTATAATCAAGACCTAGTTTTTTTTTATTGCACGAGTTCAGCAGACAGGCAGACGGCCAACTTGATGGAAAGCGGTTACCATCGCCTATGGACATTTGCAACACCAAAGATTCTACAAATGCGCTGCTGTTCTTTCAAGGGAGACTGGAACCTGGTCACTAACGCCGGAACACAACACAAGGTTGTTATGGCGGCATACACAGGAGTGGTAGCCATCCAGTCGGGCAAATGCCCTACCACCTGCCAAATTTGTCTTATACAAAATATACTATACGAACCAACGCTATTAAACATTACAATTTAAAAAAAAACTGTGTGTGTGTGTATGTGTGTGTGAACCTGTGTGCGTAAGTGTATGTGAACGTGCGTGCGTGCGTGCGCGCGTGCGTGTGCGTGTGTGCGTGCATGCGCGTGTGTGTGCATGCGTGCGCACACGCGTGTTTGTGTGATTATAATTCAAGAGTGTCCAGTGTCCTGTAAGAATAACGGTGTATAAACAAATACTTTATTTAAATAAATTGGATAAGTGCTTACAGTCCGTACACCATAAAGGGTACTGTAGAGATAATAAACGACAAACTACCCTCCCGAACGATTTATTTCATTTTTGACTTTATATGTATTGATGACTATTATGATTTTATTTGTATTGTATTCTACCCATAGTCCGTCAAGACTATAAGTAGAATGTTGTGCCTATATCACCGTCTTCTATAGGTAAGGTGCCCAGAAGTCTAGCTACGTATCCTCGCTGGATCGCCATACTGATCCATTGCCCGAGGTAAGCACCAGCCCTCTGATCACCTGAAGAGTCAATGAGTCGTCAATATCTTAATATAGATAAATTACGTGTCACGTTGTTTTTCCGCGATGGACTCCTAAATTACTTGACCGATTTTAATCAAATTTTCACACCGTGTGCAGTTTGATCCAACTTGAAAGATAGGATAGCTTACATTTGGACCCGGTAGGTGGCGCTGCAATCGGGTTCTAAATTTTATTTCTTCAGGGCAGAACAACGTCTGCCGGGACAGCTAGTTATTATATAAATATACATATAGATTTATATACACATATTCAAATACATAAAGCATAGTAATATCATATATATAATTAGCCTTAGCCAATATTTTAATATACATACATTAGAAACAAATCACCAATGCCATAGATTTCGTTACTTGAATATCCTTTAAGAAGGTCAGCAACACGGAATGTGAACGGTATATTAATATTGATTTTTTTATTAGCCGATAACGAACTGTTCATTTCTATCTTTCAATTTGGCTGAATCAATATAAACATAAACATTGAATCGTTCAATATCACTGAATGCCGTCATATCCTTTCAGTTCTGTGAACTTCAACCGTTTTGGCAAACAATTAACAGTTTTAAATAGCTTCTCAATCAGTTCTACTTTTTTTCTATCCCTCGGGAGTAATACGTCTTGTCCAGCTGAATGGTACCCTATGCTACACAGAACAAACATGTCGTTATGGTAACCTAACAAACGAACACGCCGACATGGCGTCAACGTAACAAACAAGCACGCTGTTATGGCAACTTAACAACTACGTTGTCAGGACCACATGACGTTGCCAAGTAGAATTGTTTGTTAATTCATTGTTAGTAGATGAAAGATAATATATCTTCCATTCTGTACCCAGACGACATGTATGCAAAATTTCATAAATAATCGGTTGGGTAACTAAGGCGTGAAAGCGTAAAAAACTAACGAATAAACTAGTCACATTCGCATTGACAATATTAATTAAAGTAATCTTAGTATCCGTCTATTCGCTGTATGTCTCCATCGTTCTCGGACACCACTAAGGCTGCACGCATACTGACTACCGACCGGCCACCAGTGGCCGGCGACAAGCAGTTCGCCGCAAACAAAGTGGCGATCCCTACAGAATGTGTGAAAATTGTTCGGTCCTTGTCTAGTATGAAGTAGGTAGAACATCGCTCCCTCAATTTTGCTGTCTACCCTCTTTGTGTGTGAGGCGACGGCCAATACAGAGCAGGGTAGGGGCAGCCATTTTTTGGTGACTAGCTATTAACGTTTTGACGGGAAACACCGCACCGTGCGCTCATCCTTGTGTTGGACCAAATTCTCTCAATTCAATGTAATTACTGGCCGTGCCAAGAACATTTAACATATTTAGACTTTGTACAAATTGATAGATCCAAAGTGGAATTTACTGCCGTGTTCTGTTCCCGTGTGCAACCTGAACCGAGCCAGGAGAGGACGGATCTCAAGGTTGGTGGAGCTTCTGCTTTTCTAGTGCAAGAAACTAGTTCATATCTCTCTCTCATACAGTCCATAACCATAGAACCAGCAACTTACCCGTGGGCTACAGCGCTCCACAAAAATGCATACACCGGTGGCTGTGGTCAGTGGCCTGTTTGTGGCCAGCCTAAGTTTTACGAATATAGTGATATACTTGTATGTTTTTTGAGCCCGAGTCCAGCAGTGGGGCTGTTATGAACTGACATTATTTTCATTTTTGTAAAAGTAAACTTACATTAAAAATGAAGTATCGAGAACCGGTTCAGACCATTTAAATAACCACTTTCATTTCCGCTGCATTTTTGAATGATTCATCTTAAATATTAAAATTTTTTAGACTAGCTGTGTCCGGAGTTGGACTAACATTGTTACAAATCGGCTGGGCGTAACTATGTTCTAAATTTCAGCCTTTCCAACACAAACAAAAGCGCAGGGTCGTCAGGGAGGAGGGGGTTTTTAGTGGGTATTGGGGTTGCTCGCTCGTGCAGCAACGCTCGGAGTCTTCCACACTATTCTGTGACGTCGATCGCGGACGGGGCACTGCCAAGAGCATACTATTGCTGCAGTGTTATCGCCCCCGACCGACGCGTGTCGTTCCCCTAGCAACGACCCAGTTTGTGCGTAAATCGGTTAAACATTTTCCCTCGCCTCAAAACAAAAAAAAAAACAACAACATTGTTACAATCCTTTATTTAACTTGCAATGGATGTACCTATGTATGTATGTAAGTTCGGGGTGAATCTTGCAAGTTAAATTTGACCAACTTTCCGGTTTCCGATAGAGCTGAAATTTTGCACGCATATGTATATCGCGTGACATTGCAATAATATGGTACCATGGAGCTGATCTGATGATGGAGTCGGAAGGTGGCCATAGGAACTCCTGTACTAAACAAGATAGACCCGTCGTGTTTGGGCTCGTCTTACTTGTATTGGCTAGCACTCTGCTGCTACATGATATCCAGGATCTCAAAAGCTTGATTTAAAAATGTTTTTAAAAAAGCTTGTTATTCATGTCTTTTGAAAAAGGCGATTAGTCGAGTTTGTACAATGAATATGAAAATAGGAAAAATCGGGGGTGTTTCGGATCAGTTTCAGATCGGCCTAGATCCACATCCCCTCTCCCTATCCCCTCTTTCCTATCCCATCTTCCCTACCCCATATTTTCTATCTCGTTTTTTCTATTCCATCTTCCCTGTCCCATCTTTCCTACCCCGTTTTTCCTATCCCATCTTCCCTATTCCATCTTCCTTATCCTATCTTCCCTATTCCGTTTTTCCTATCCCATATTCCCTATCCCATCTACTCTATCTCATCTTCCCTATCCCGTTTTACCTATCCTATACGCCCATTCCACCAGTCTGATCTTTCTTCCCATCCTATTTTTTCTATCCCTATATACCATCCCCCCCATTCCATCCTAAAGGTTGGTAACGAGTTGGCTTTGTCACGCGGTGTTGCAAACGTAGGAGACGATGACCGCTTTCCATTAGGTGGGCCGTCTGCCTGTTTGCCAGCTTCGCAATAAAAAAACAGATTGTGTGTGTCCGAAGTTCACACGCAGTAGAGGTGAAACAAAGCGTGACAAGGGGTGGTAGGGATTCTAAATTTCGTGTCGTCACATTTCATATATTATATCGTTATATGATATTTAAGCGCGAAATTTGAAGTATTAACGAAAAACTTCAAAACATTTCCGACATTTTCAAATCTACCTGAATGAGCATAGTGTTTAAATTATTAAATATAATGTATTCTATCTCATTCTCTCGCAGGTTTAGTCCTATAGATTTATGTTGTTATCTCTTTTCAGTGTCGCTTTTTCGTTTCATCGAGTTTCAAATCACAACGATTCTAAAGAAGCTTCACTTAAAAAAATATTTTAGTTGTCTGTATGTCAGAGCATCATATGAAAACGTCGGAACGCATTTAATTCAAAATCAAATACAAAATATGTAGTGATTGAAGTTTTATTTCAGCCAAAGCGTTTTGTTTCTAAACTGATTGTATTTGTGATTCTTGCGTTGGATTTAAAATAGATTTAAAATATTTCTCTATAAATTTAATTGATATTGGAACTTGGGTTCCGAAGATATAGCATGAAATTTCTCAAATTCAAGAAGATAGAGTTAAGTGACTGAATTGCAGTTAGGTTTATGATGTCCCAAAACAACGAGATACCGAATTATGATACATGTACGTACTATTATACGTCATATAAAAGTGTAAAAAGAAATTCTAACAAAAAAATAATTTCTACACCTTCAAATCGGTGCGAAGTAAAAAAAATTGCTGTACATTTCTGCAAAAGGAAGGTATTGGATAATATTGTTACAACCTAGTCGCCGACAAAGACAGGTTCCACGTAAAGATTTGTAGAAGCACATTTATTACCCGTCGGCATTTGAACTAATAACATTGAAACTATGGTAATTCTTTTATGATCGCATTCTTTTGTTTCCTTATTTATTGGCATACGTTTCTAGAGAGCGGCCTACTGTCTATTGTAAGCGTTTACAGCCGCTTCCGGCTTTGGTCATTAACCAGGTGTTAAGGATTTTAAAGTACAAGCTGATTCTAGAAAGTTCGGTCCCGTTGCCGGCGGGCACATTACATTTGTGCAGTATAAAACGATGGCTGGATTGAGGGAGGGGCACGAGAGACAGGAGAGCAAGAACCACGATCAAAGCGAGACGTGTATACTACAATCGGGAATCTAATAGTGACGGACTTTGCGCGTTTTATTGAATTACGACCTTCTGCATTACGTTTGGACTTGTTGTGTTCGGTTATATTTGTATCTGTGTTATACGTGTTTGTAAAGTTCTAATAAACTCTATAGTAATTCTAACGGCATTGTAATTCGACTCTCGTACTCGTTCTAATATAGTCATTTTTATGTTTTACTTAGCACAGGTCTCAAGATGTTGTAGAAAATGTTAATTCTTTGTTTTTCGTAACTTACGAAAACGATTTCATTTTTGCTAAAAAAAAATTGAAGACATGAGTGAATGAAAGGGATATGTTACAATAGGTAAATATTGATAAATTGGCCTACAAAGCTCTTTTACTATCACTTTGCTACACATATAACTCCTTCATTACTTACTATTTTCAAAATCAAATTAAAAAATCGTTGTTTTAAGTTCCAATATGGTTTCTTTGCCTGTTTACATTACATTTTCCTTTAACGTATTTTTTTTATTGATCGTGTACTAGCAGAAGGTGATGTCAGGAGCCTTAAGAACAGGCGAGCTTGCATGACAAGAGTTATGAATGTCAAAGAGGCAAGTGAGGTGTGTAAGAATAAGCCTAAATGTCACTCTGTTGTTCGTGCCTACCCCGTAAGGGAACTGGCGTGAAGTTATGTATGTATGTATGTATGTATTTTTTTTAATGTCACAAAACTCCTTCATCTACTCATGTCTTCAATTGTGGACTATTGTCATTTATAGGTTCTTCTTCTGTATTATAGTACAATGTCAGTGTCGAAATTATAATAAACACAGTGATATCAGACAATGGACAATGGTTATCGGGAAGTGCGGTAACACAATGCGTTACGTCAAACGTGACTGAGACAGTTCCTTATTTTCTTCGACAATTGGCGTCACTTCTGTGGTTGCCAATGAAAGTTATTTTTTACTGCTGAAGTACAGCAGACAGAATGACGGCAGACCTGATGGAAACTAGTCACCGCCACCAATGGACATTTGCCATAGTGAAGGTAGTGGCGTAATAATGGGGTAGCAGAGAGGGCAAAATCTCAAGGGCTGGCCCGAGAGGCTGTAAGAATATAAAGTACTGTAACGACTAACCTTTTTATGATGGGTTCCTATATCTTACTGATTTTTTTGTTAACACAAGGGGAACGTCTTTCTCCTTGGAGGCTATGAATACAGGGGGAGGCCAAAGGCCTTCACGAGTGCGTGTGGGAATCTCGGTGGAACCACACCCCGACCCGGGGGGCGCAATCCGACCAAACTACCCACTAAACCTAACCCGCTCCTCTCGAAGATACACTTGGTGTAACGCCACGGGGTCTAGATCAGTGGTACTGCACCATGACCCTCTCATATGCGTACTGGCTACAGTACCGATGGCAAGATGTATCCCTACTTTAGTAGAGGAGTCATAGATCCGCTATTACCCCAGTATTTCACTTGCCTTAACATCGGTTGAATTGAAGGCAAATGAACGGTCGATAAGATATGTAAAATTATCTATGAAGAGAATATGAAAGTTATACTCTGAACGAGTTTCTCATTTCCAAGTACAAGATCCCGGTCAGCTCGAGCCCTGAGCCTGACACTTTAGTACCTACCTTCATACAACTGTATTCTCCATAGCCTATCTTTAAGAAACTAGCGACCAATAGTTCGAAACAGCCATGCATTCATTGTCATTTACGCGTTCTGTTCAAACATATTGTTACTAGTGTCTGTATAAATTAACTAGCGACCAAAAGGTCGGAAGCGCCATAAATCTATTGGGGCTTACATTTTTTATGCGTGCATAATAGGCACGAATAAAAAAATGAATAAATAAATGAAAGGAAATAAATGAAATATTAAAAGTGAAACTTCAACGGACACGTGGAAAAACGAATCGCAACGGACAAGTGGAAAAACGAATGGCAACGGACAAGTGGAAAAATGAATCGCAACGGACAAGTGGAAAAACGAATCGCA
Organism: Dendrolimus kikuchii; assembly: GCA_019925095.2. Lineage (NCBI taxonomy): Eukaryota > Metazoa > Arthropoda > Insecta > Lepidoptera > Lasiocampidae > Dendrolimus > Dendrolimus kikuchii. Next base: position 3,855,532 of record CM034412.1, on the reverse strand, counting down.
ACGGACAAGTGGAAAAATTTCAACTGACAAGTGACAAAATGAATCGCAACAATATTTTAACTTGAAGTTTTACGGGCAGATTCTTAATGTACTTGTCCAATTTGAAAACCTGCCCGTAAAACTTAAAGTTAAAATTTGATGAGCTATATAGTGACAGACTTTGCGCGTGTTATTGAATCGTGCAGTTTGTACTGGTTGTGTCCAGTTATATTTGTACCTGTGTTATACGTGTTTGTATAGTTCTAATAAATTCTATAGTAATTCCAATGGCATTTTTAATTCGAGTCCTGCACTCGTAACAATAATAAGTTTTCGTAACGCACTGTGGTGTAATCAGTTTCCTTTAGCCGGCTATTTTTGTTCATCTAAAGTCGCCCCTTAGGACAAATCGCCCGACCATAGGAATTGGTATTCTCTTTGTTCCTGCACGGATAACGTGTATTTAAACTCTAGGATACTGATGAGATTCTAGCATTCTTCTTGCATAATAAAATGCATATTTACAGTTCAAACACTTCTTAAGCAGTACATACTATTTACTATTCATATTATGTGGATCAATGAAACTGAATCAACTGAAAGGCACAGAGCTGGAATTACAGGTATTCAATTACATTGAATGTTTTAAATACACGTTTATATGGATCACTTTAGTTGATTCATCCGAATTGAAGGACAGTAATGATTCGTCTGATATCGGCTTATTTCGATATTTTATTGATATACAAAAATTTCAATACACTGTCACACACGACATGGAATCAGAAACAACGCTTGCGTATGCATATAAGAAGCGTGACGAACATACAAACAGACAAGCTTCCTTTACGAAATAGACTGGCTAGATAAAGAGAGTGAGGTGTTGAATTTAAAACATATGTTAAAGACTAGAGATAACGCTGGTACATTAATCATTATTTTTTATGACGGGTTTTAACGTTAGCTAAATATAATTCTGTTTTGCATTGAATTGAAGACTTCTTAATATTATCAAGCCATAAATGGCCCACTGATAGGTTCGTGCTTCCCCAATATTAACCGACTTCAAAAAAAGGATGAGCTTCTCAATTTGTCGTGTAAATATTTTTATATGTATGTTTACCATATCTTTTTGTTTTTGAAATGATTTTGAAAATTATTTTCGCTAAAGCTTCAAAATGGTTCCATATTTTATTGCTATTGGACTTTAGGTTCCGAAGATATAGCAGAGAAATAAATAAAATCGAGCAGGAAATGTGAAATTTTTGCGGTTTTCCAACCATTACTTTTGTGGTTCTGAACCGATTTTAATCGTTCTTTTGATGTTGGGTTCAGTACCTAAAGCTTTAGGATAGTTTTGTATAAATGTCATAGTTATTGGATACCATGTACATAACTTAAAAAGTGAAAAATTAAATTAAAAACAAATATTTTCTACATCTTGAAATTCTCACCGACTTTTAACATTACAAAACTTTTTTTAAAAACAAATTTTAAAATTTAAAAAAACAAATTCGCAAAATATAATATTTTTTTCTATTTTACTTCGCACCGATTTCAAGTAATTGTAGAAAATAGTAATTTTTTACATTTTAGTTACTCTTAAAGTCGGTTTCTTTTTTAGCAGTTTTTTTTATTAATGTATTGTGTAACGCTCATGTTCTTAGTTAAATAATGAAGCTTTATATTGAACTTAATTTATATTAAAGATTAAGAAGCTTCTTTTTCAATTTCATTTTTATTTATTTTTTATTGTATGAGTTCAGCAGACAGGCAGACGGTCCATTTGATGCAAAGCGGTTACCATCGCCTATGGACATTTGCATCACCAAAGGTGCTACAAATGCTGCTGCTCTCTTAAGGGAGACTGGAACCTGGTCACTAACGCCGGAACACAACTCAAAGTTGTTACGGCGGCATACTCTAGACCAGGGGTGGAAGCCGTTCAGTCGGGCACATACCCTATCACCTGGCAAAATTCATGTTTTTTTTTACTATAAAAGGTTAATTTGTTGATAGTTATGAGTGTTTATCTCATCGCCAGTATCCCTCGACGGCGACGGAGTAAATGACGATCACCAGCCGCCACAGGCTACGGCCGTGCAGGCGACCTGTGGGAAACCGTGCAGGAACGCAATAAGAGTACTAATTCCTCCGTTGGGGCGGCCTGTCGTAAGAGGCGACAAAACAACCCACAACCAGGATGAAGATGTATGGCATTTGCTCGACTGGATAGTTACCACCGCTGATCTAGAGTACGCTGCCATAACAATATTGAGTTGTGTTCCGGCATCAGTAGCCAGGTTCCAGTTTCTACGTTCAGACCGGCAGCACCTCTGGTTTTGCTAATGTCCATAGGCGAGGGCCGTTAGCCTCTTTTCTGTGCTTCAGCAATAAAAAACCAATATAAAAACCGGATCCCTCGCACATAAAGGTCTCCCTCAGGAGAGACGCTCACCGACCCATGGCCCGCTTCTCACCTGGTGGTGAGACCCAAAGTGATCGGAGCCAACCCTTGAACGGGGCGGCCATCGTCCGTCCGGGCTATAGGTGAAGGCGTGAGCAAGCCTACACCCCGGACATGGGACGCAACGAGGCTCAGCCAAGGGTTTTAGTGTGCGCCGCGGCGTGGTGAGCATTCTTGCGGGGGTGCTAGTGCTACCCCGACGTGGCGAATCCAACACTCCCCACCGCGCTTCCCCCGCGGCGATTGGTCCTCAAGCGGATTTCCCCTGGAAAAAGTCGCCAGTATCCTATCCCCTCTATGCCATTCTAAACGTTGACAACGCATTGGCATTATTTCTATCGATGGCTTCTATGGTTGAGCAGGCCAATTTGCCGGCCTACCTCACTGCAACGCAGAGGCTCCGGGTTCGATTCCTGGCATGGTGAATTTCGGAAACGAATTTTCTCCTTTATTTACTATGGTGGCTGACATCGACCCCAGAGTATTCCGTTGTGTATTATTTATAACCCATAACACTAATTATGCCCATAACATTAATTTGGGAATATATAATATGTGTGTTTGTCTGCCGATTATTATTATTATTGTATGTCATTAAAGACCACGGGCCATAAAAATACTCCGGACTTTTGGAGGGCTTGCGTAGGGCCATGGGGAGGTCAACACGTAGAGGCCCCTTAACAAATTTAATATAAATGTGGGGTGACACTGACCGGCGATTATCCCTGTCTACACCATATAGTAATGCATCCAAGGACAAGCCCCGGTCAGTGTAGAACTCTTGTGGGAAATGAAGACAAAAGTACCGGGCTATTGAGGTGAACTATTAGTGGTACTAGGGCTCTGGGACTATGGGGACAATGGCGTCTGCCCGTCGCAATGTTCGGGGAACATGGAAAAATGGGCAGATGGTGACTCGTCACTTACTATTTGTCCCTGTCGTTGAGAACTTCTATAAGCGACGATAAGAAATTTCCATGAGTTATGCGGCTTGTCTGTTTATCAGCTTCAGTTATTTAAAAAAAAAAATATGAGAAATAGAAAATAAATATATCAACCACAGAGCAAGAAATGTAAAACTTAAATTGCATAGATGAGGCCACAGGTATCACGTTTTGTCTGGTTTTGACATTTTATTACTATATTTTTTTGTACAAAACCAGTCCAAAATTCAAGTCTTGTGGAATTAGAATTTTTTTCAACTTATGATTGATCTGATTTAAAAAATTGTATATTATACTATTAGTCTTCTAGGTAATAAAACGAAATGTTAAAATTAAATAAACTAAATTAAACTATAAATAAAGTTATACTTACAAAATCCAAAATAAAATCTATAAATAAAAAATTGACTCCAAATCGCTGTCGGCGGGGAGCGTCCCCAAAATGCTGGCCGCATTTCCGCGTTGGATGGCAACGCTAATTCGATGCCCTAGGTGCAAGCCAGCCTTTTGGTCACGCGAGACCTCAAATACACGCGTTGAGAAGTCTCGATAGAGGTGATGAGCTCCAGGCCCTCACGGCTCCAGGGTATCGACCCCGAAAGCCACAAATACGTATCCACTACCAATGGACACATATTTGCGACATTTCAGGGCCTCCTGGTGTGCAGCAGCAGCCCCGGCTATCACGGCTGTGTCTGGAAGATGGGACGCCGCCAAAGTATCGACACAAGTTGCGTCCCATCTTTAAAAAAATGTTTTAAATAATATTTAAAAGCTTTTAAAAGTAAAATTTTCGGGGTTTCATTTAAGACAAAATGACCACTTATTCAAATTGTTTTCGTCAAGTTTGCCTGTCTTAAAGACTTTATTCACTATTGTAACGCCAAGTTACAAATATAGTGTATTTATGTAAAAGGTTAAGCAATTGGTAGTGCCAAGTGCAAACGTCCACTGTACGTGACGCTCGCTCCTTCAAGCCATACGTGTACAAGTGGAATGAACTGTCTTCCGCGGTTTTCCCACTGCAATACAATATTGTTACGGATTTGTGGGATGTGAATTCAAAAATGCCGTTGGAATTATCACAAAGTTTATTAGAAGTACACACACGTAATTCACAATTCTTATAAGTATAAATGATTACAACAAAACTGAATCTTAAAGTAGAAAATCGTAAAGACATAAATCTCGCAAAGTCCGTAGTTCTAAGAAACTCGCTGCGAAAGTATGCTAGGTAACACTTCGATCTGTTAGGACGGCGCTCCGTGGGTCCTTTTAAAAAAAAACGAATTTATTTGCTGTAAGAGTTTAATTAAAAAAATATACGTCTGCACTATATGACGGTTAATAATGCTCTCTCTTATTAGAGAAAATCGAATTGGTTTTATATAATGTACAATTGCACAGATAAGCAATTGTACATACAATACAGTGTCATAACAGATCGCAGTCGAAAGACGACTGAATTCTTGATCGTCTGACCGATCCTATCCCTTAATAAATTAGACATGGTCTCATAGCAACATACATTCCTTTGAATTCTTACTTTATAAGTTTTATGGCTTACATGAATTTGCATGAAATACAAACAAAGAAATAAAGATTATGACGTCTTACTGCGGCGCAATAGAAGAAGGGGATTAGCGCGAATAGATCAATCAAATTCGAAGGGGTAATAAAGCGAATAAACAATCGCTGATATATTAATACGCGAAGCAAAAACTTTGTACCCCTTTTTACGAAAATTGCGCGGACGGAGGAGTATAAAATTTCGCACACTTATAGTTTATATAGACAAGAAGCGACGAATACTCATATTTTTTTTAAATTATGCATAAAAATACAATAAATCAATTAAAAAAAACATAACACACACTACCATGTATTTGACACACACACGCATATATACTCTTTTGTTTATTGTTCAAGTCAAATTAACAGTGTATCCTTGACGAAATCTGTGATTATAGAGGTAAGTCTTTGACATTAATTATTATGGTCGAATTTCGACCACGGGCGACCACTAGTTATTATCAAATCCAAAGCACACACTTGAATGAAGAGGATAATCCTTTAATTGTCGTCATCATTCAAGTGTTTTCATCAATATAACAATAATATTGGGTAAAATCATTTTCAAAGTACCACTAGGTATCTATCATAACTACGTATTTTGCACGACTCTGCGGCACGAGTAAAACTATGAGGTTTCTGCGCCGCAGACGTATATGTTTTTAAGTTTATAAATGTAAGCGTATTGGTAAATAAATTTAAAAAAATGTGAAACGTGATTCATTCAAGGAATTCCTTGAAATCTTCCTAATAGCTTTTTGTATAAATAAAATAAATACAATAAAATTAGTAAACAAATAGGATTTATTGTTAGTGAGTCCTTAATAAACACTACAATCCGTGTTAATTGTGTTGCAAATATTTGTTTTGTTTGCCATTGCATTTGAGGTCAAGCGTTTATTTCCACTTCTGTTGAGTAATGAAGCGTCATAAGATGCGAATTTACCTGAGATTTACGACATTCATACTTATACGCGACGTAGTAAAGCCAGGCAGGAAACTTCGGCGTGAAACGTTTTCCTAAGTTGGGTATGGCAGAAGAAGCATGAAAGTATGATAAACGCAGTTGAAATGAGAGCTTTGAGAAGTATATGTAAGGTTAATGTAAGTGATATGATAAGAACGGCTGGGCGTAACTATGTTCTAAATCTCAGCCTTTCCAACACATACAAAGCGCAGGGTCGTCAGGGAGGAGGGGGTTTTTAGTGGGTATTGGGGTTGCTCGCTCGTGTAGCAACGCTCGGAGTCTTCCACACTATTCTGTGACGTCGGTCGCGGGCGGAGCGCTGCCAAGAGCATACTATTGCTGCAGTGTTATCGCCCCCGACCGACGCGTGTCGTTCCCCTAGCAACGACCCAGTTTGTGCGTAAATCCGTTAAGCATTTTCCCTCGCCTCAAAACAAAAAAAAAAAAAAGTGATATGATAAGAAACTGTGATAAGGGAGCATTGTGGATCGAAAGAAGATGTAGTTTCAAGAGTTCAGTAGTAGTAGTAGTAGTTGTATTTGCCACAAAGGCAGGCAAAGGAATCTTTAGTCCATACAGCCAATTCTGATGTATAAGTCTTCGTATAGTAGCGCAGTTGTATTGTAGGCTACAACTAACGCCATTCAACGGAGTTCTTGTGAAAACTCGAAAGGCCACATTTGACTATACAGTTCACATTTCTCACAAAACACATAATTACTACTCAAAAACTATCAATATCCTACAACTATTGTTCATTTTAGAGTAATTTTATACATTTTTAGAAAATAAAACTGCACAGCACAACGTCTCCTTTCAGTTCCCGCCAAAAACGCCTGTCAAGAGTTGAAAAAGGAATGTTAAGGTGCGGGTTTGAATCCTGACCGGAACGCATACACCTCTTAAGCAGTTTTCCGACCTAAAGTGCATATTGTTACAATGATCACCTATTAACGGTGAAGAAAAGCATAGTGATGCAACCTGCACATCGAGATAACCAATGTTTCAAACCTGCCAAGCCACCTTGGACAAGCGTGGCGGGTATAATTTCCGTTCCCCTATAGTGAGAAGCCTACAAAACTCCAAGCCCAGCAGTGGTATGTTTATGGGCTCTTATCTATAATATTACAAAATTATAAAAGGGAGTTGGTCTGAAAGAGAGTATCGGGGTGAAGGTAAGGAAAGGAATGCTCCGGTGGATCGGGCATATGGAAAGAATGCATGATGAAAGAATAACTAAACAGATATACAATGCAAAAGTGGATGGATGCAGAAGTCGTGGAAGGCCACGACACACCTTCCATGATCAAATTGATCGTGTACTAGCAGAAGGTGATGTCAGGAGCATTAAGAACAGACGAGCGTGCATGACAAGAGCTATGAATGTCAAAGAAGCAAGTGAGGTGTGTAAAAATAAGCCCGAGTGGCGCTCTGTTGTTCGTGCCTACCCCGCAAGGGAACTGGCGTGAAGTTATGTATGTATGTATGTAAAAATGCCGTTACTGAACCTTGAAGCTCTTAAAAAAAACTGGAATATTTTTTTTTTATATTTCTTGTCTGTTTGTTCGGGATTCACGTAAAAACTACTTGGCCGACTTCGATGCACTTGTCGCTGATCGACAGAAAATTCTTAAGACTGAAAATCAACAAATTGTTAGACTAAAAAAAGTGTATATGCTCGAACAACATCTATGACGCCGTGATGTTTTGTATGAATCCTAAAAATAAGCAAACTTCGAGGATACCAAAAAATATTTAAAGATTTATCAAATATTTATTCACGCGCCTAGTGTTTGCATTGCACTCCTATACATCAAGTTGTCGTCTAAATTGGAAGTAATTTTTTCTAAAGCTTTTTCATACACACGTGACAAAGTCACGTTGAAGCCAGTTTTTTATATAAATAATATCAGGTGTTTAGCCATCCTTTTGTCCTTTTTATGGTTCCGTAGCCAGTTTGGCAAAAGCGGAAGCTTTATTAAGACAGGCAGGCATCTTAAACTGAACGAACACTTTATTTTTCATATGAATAATAGTTTTTATTTTCATGTACAGATATTATATTATATATTATACTAGCTGTCCCGGCAGACGTTGTTCTGCCCTGAAGAAATGAAATTTAGAACCCGATTGCAGCGCCACCTACCGGGTCCAAATGTAGCTATCAAGTCTGATCAAACTGAACACGGTGTGCAAATTTGATTAAAATCGGTCAAGTAGTTTAGCAGTCCATCGCGGACAAACAACGTGACACGTAATTTATATATATTACTAGCGGCCCCGGCAGACGTTGTCCTGCCTTTAAATAATAAAATTCTAGAACCCGATCCCAGAGCCACGTACCGGTTCTAATTGGGATTGTTCAAAAAAAATTACCCTCTGATTTTATATTTTTGTTACGTAAAATAGGGTATTTTAAGATACTAATTTGAATATTTTTGTGTTTTAAGTGTTAGTGTTTTTTAAATTTGATGTTGAAAAAATTCTCCGATGACGTCATTAGGGACAAGTTTACATTAATTCCTTTGCCTATAAATTTAAACTAATAAAACTTGGTAATCATAGTAATCTGTGCTACTATTTAAATGTCACTGTCATTACTCATTACATATCGTGATCATTTTAGTGTGGCCAGCTTAGCAATTTTGTCGCTATGTTTATAATTTTTCGTGTTCAACCATTATTATTTTTTTAAGTTATCGGTATAATAATAATAATCTTTATTTGCCAGAATGTAGTACAAAAGTTGTTACAATGATAAGTTGATGTCCTATACATTCTACCATTTTCATGGTGTGCAAAAAATAAATATAATTGTAAATTAATTTAATATTTCTCATTTACATTATTTGAAAAATCCGTTTTCTTTAACACAGCTATATCTATTTTTACAATCACTTAACGAAATTATTTATTAATGTTTAATTATTTTCAATATTATTATTCCTTTAAATGTATATATATATTACCTATAATTTATTTTTACATAATATGTACTATATCAATCAATTAAATCATGTCGTGTCAATACATATAAATTGTAAATTAATTTAATATTATTAAATAAAAGTCAATTATATCACATTTGTTCTCAGGTACTTGGTATTTTGTTAACAAATCTAGGTCACATAAGATTTTGGAATAGTCATTTTTATTATTATTATGTAATGTTTCAATTTATTTTATAATCAAAGAATTCGTTGATACTGTAAAATGTTTTGTTTACTAGCCAGTCATATAATTTATGTTTAAATGAATTTATATTCATGTCTTTGATTATTTGCGGTATTTTGTTATATATTTTGCCACACATATAATGAGACTGTTTTTGTAACATTGCAATTTTAGGCGTCTTTTTTAAAACTATTCTATCTGGGTTTCTTGTGTTTCTGGGATAAATTTCCTTGGCTTTTGTAAACAATTCTGAATTGTTCCGAACAAATTTAGCACATTCAAAAATATACATACATGGTAGTGTCAATAATTTCAATTTTGAAAATAATGGTTTACATGAATGCCACGGAGGTACACCGTGTATCGCCCTAACGCATTTTTTTTGTGCAATAAACGCTTTTCCGGCATCTGGTGAATTACCCCAAAGCACTATGCCATATCTTAGGGAAGCAGCGACATACCCATGATATGCAGATAAAACTGTACATCGTGATGATGTTTTTCTTAAAGTATGCAAAACATACACAAATTTATTAATTTTAATGCAGACATTGTTTACATGGGGCTTCCAAGAAAGATATTTATCCAAAGTTATTCCCAAGAACCTACTTTCCGTCTCTTCAGAAATATTAACTCCATTGTGCGTTATATTTAGTAATGTATCTTTACTTTGATGTGTCCCGAATTGCACTATTTTCGTTTTTGACAAATTAACATAAAGGTTATTAGAGTAAAGCCAGTCTGTTATTGATGTAATACTGCTGTTTATATCATTATAATACGTATTTATATCAGAATGTGTGGGAGAAGTCAAGATTACAGAAATATCATCGGCAAATAAAAAGCACTTATTCGTTATTACATTCGGTAAGTCATTAATATATATAAGAAAGAGTAGTGGACCCAATACACTTCCCTGTGGAACGCCGTAACGATTATATCTTTCTTCTGAGTTGACACCAATTAAGTGATTTTTTTTATCCTCACATAAAATTTCTACAAATTGTTTCCTATCAGCTAAGTAACTCTTGAACCAGTTTAAAATGGGGCCTCTAATACCATAATTTTCTAATTTATCTAGAAGTAATGAGTGTGCAACAAAATCAAATGCCTTAGACATGTCAAAGAATATCACTGAAACACGATTTCTATCATTAATATTGTCCATAATATTTTTAACCAGATTAAAACATGCCAATACAGTTGATTTACCCTTTTGGAAACCATATTGTTCAGCCCTCAAAATATTATTTTTATCTAAATACTCTGACACACGTCTTTTCATAGCAGTTTCGAAAATTTTAGATAGTATGGGTACAAGAGTTATGGGTCTATAGTTATCCACTTTATTTTTGTCTCCTTTTTTGAAGAGCGGTTTTACAATAGCCATTTTTAATGCGTCCGGAAATATACCCTCTTCAAATGATTGATTTATAAGGTATGTGATTATTGGAGTAAGTTCCGTAGCACACTCTTTAATTATTTTTGTAGAAACCTCATCATAACCCACCGCATTCGTGTTGTTTAAAGTTTTTATTATCTTATATATTTCGTCATATCCATATGGTTTAAGAAACATGCTACAGCTCCAGATATTTTTTTGTGTAGTCTTTATATTTTTATTTTCCTTGTTGGTTAGATCTATCCAGTAATTATTAAAGGTATTTGCAATTTTTTTTGGGTTATGTGTGATTTGTCCATTATCTGTACATAACGATTTAATCAGTTCATATGTTGTTTTAGCTTCTGATTCTTCTTTAATTAAAGACCATGCAGCTTTACATTTATTTTTAGATGTGCTTATTTGCCTTTCATTCATAATTTTGATTGCGTTATCAATACATTTTCTAAGAAGCCCTGAATATTGTTTCAATCGAGCTTTATTAGTGATAGTTTTGTCTCTGTAATATTTGAAACGTAATGAGCGTTTTTTCTTGCTGCTTGTCTTTAGGCCTTTTGTTACCCAATTTATTTTTCGTTTCTTTTCTGAGACTTTTATTCTAATTATTGGAAAACATAGCTTATATAGTAGTAGAAACCATTCCATGAAAGTATCAAAAGCTGTGTTCATGTTGGATTTAGCGTATACTTCTGAGAATGATAGAGATGATAAGCATTCTTTAAATTTACTAACATATTCTGGACAATAGTCTCGTCTAAATATATATTGCTTTGTAGATAGTTCGTATATTTTTACTGGAATATGTAGTAATTGGGCAGTATTGTGATCGGATATACCTAAATGCAATAAATGTCCCCTTGCTGATTTAATATTGCTTAAAATGTGGTCAATACATGAATTTTGCCGTGTTGGTTCTGTTATATGGAATATCAAGTTAAAATTATTAATTATTTCTTCTAGTTCTTTCGCAAGTTTACTCTTAACTAAGGTATTAATATTTAAATCACCCGCCAATATAATTTTATGCTTATTAAATTTATTTGAAATATGATAAAGTAAAGCTTCTAATTTTTTTTTAAATGTGTTAGGGTCAGCGTTAGGGGTTCTATATATTACTAATATAAGTATATTGTATTTCAACAACATAACACCACAACATTCAAAGTGTTTATCTATACTGAATTCCCTAGTAGATTCAAGATTTTTATATGTTATACCCTGCCTGAGTAGTATACAGACACCACCTCTTTTTTGTTTAGTTTTTCTAGAATAAGTTACTGCTAAATTATATCCCGATAGTTTAATTAAATGCTCATTGCCTCTTTCAATAAAGGTTCGGTAAATTATTTAAAGTGACCTTTAGTGAAAAATCAATCATACAGAGCTTATATTGAATAATATACAGCTATAATTTAATACCATTCATTGATTACCAGGCAAAAAATCCAGTTATTCTATTAGACATCGCAATGACATTACTTTCTTTATTTGTAATAAAATATTCTTTTCGCGATTAAAACATTCCACCATTAAAATACTTTGATTTGGTATCACATTTAGGTTATCATTTTTATATTTCTGGTGCCTCTACATGATTCATTATCCAATTATGTTGTCAATGCAGTTAGAATAAAAAGGTTGTATTGTCAGTTTCAATTGAGGGGAGGAGGGTGGGGTCGTTAGTAAGACTTAAAAATCTCTCAGATGTTGGGACGGCACTTCATAGGTAACTTAGTATCTCAGAGTGACGGTCACGGGAATTCAGTGCATTTTCCTCACCCCAAAAGTGCCTACAGAAGTTTTTAACTTTAAAAGTCATTGCGACGTTCGATAAAGCCTTTTTTAAGTCAATGCGTTGGGAGTTAGTTTCATACACACACGTTTGTGTATTTACAAAAATTCAAAATTTTAGTGATTTCACTATTAGCAACCTGGCAACATTGGGTATATCAGCTTTAGATCAGCGGTTAATGAGACATTTCTGAATTCTAATATTATTAATTACAATTCATTTCGTCCTTAGAAAATAATTCTGGAATCATGCGACAAAAAAGTGAAGAGTTTTATTATTGAAAACATATTAAATATTTTCTTTGTAAACATGGCCGGATTATCGTATACGAGTGTCAACTTTGTAAAAGCTGATTCGCAAAACCTACCTAAAGTTGACAATGTGATGTTATTAGAGTACATAGTTTTCCAGTATATAATATTGGAGAAAGAAGAGTTAAAATCCTGATGTGAGTAGTTTTGCGAACGTGTCTAAATTCATCCTGTTCGTCTATATCAAGATTCCATCAGACGCTGCTACTTCCTTTTAGAACCTGTGTATTTTATTACTATTACTGTCTGTAAATTTTATCCATGTAATAAAACCAGTAATGTTAATTACTTATTTAATTAATAGATGATGATAGATGTATATTTTGTGTTGGAGTCGAAATTCGTCTAAAATGTGCACCTGTTTTATTAAAAAATGTCACTAATTTATTAGAAACTGATCGATTATTAGAAAACGATTAATATAATATTAATTACTTATTTGATAATATGGTACAATCAAATAACCAACAACCTATATTACTTTCTTATTAATTTATAATACAAGTAAAGTATCTCATATAAATACATATAAATAAAAGAACAGACATAGCATTGCACCACTGTCGTGACCATTGTATAGTGTGTTTGATTTCTAAGGTCTCTTATAGGTCTGACCATATACAACATCTTACCGGAAAATATTTAACTCTCCAGTAGTTTTAAATATATTCACTTACACATACAGCTTAAAAAGTGACTAATCGAGCACATATTCTAAAGCTTGAAGGATTTCATGGAATATGAAGATTTGTGACAAACACCTTATTCATTGTAAATCTCTTAATAATATCTTATCTATCTTAATAATCTTGATGTGTAACATAGTTACTAATATGTAGATTTATGAGTTAAATAATGACTATGCAAATCATTAAACAGACAATTTATATCAATTGTTTTTTCAGGTCACCGGAAAGAACTAGCAACAACAACTTTTCTGTACAAGCAAGGGTTATGCTTGAATATAGAACTTTATATGAGTTATGCACTGCAGTTTACATGAAAACTTTAAAAACATAGAGAAAATACCAAATGCTAATCATCATCCGAGCGTTAGAAAATACCAAATACTAGCCTGCAGAAAAAAGAAATGGATAAAACCGAACATTTCTGAAAAGATTATATGTCCTAAATTATTATTAATAAGTGTTTTAAGTAAATAAACAAGTTTAACTGCTAAAAGTTATTTAATATTTCATCTTACAAAATAACAAGTCAAAAAATGTATGAATCAATTCATATATAAATACATGGCACTCACATATTTATAACTCACAATAGTTTGCTTTCAGTATAGAAAATCATCGAATTCTTATAACTCTTAATGTGAACTCTTAAGCTATAAGCTATATAGTTATTACCTTCTATGTTCATAAGTCTTCAGACAAAATAAAACTGAAATATTTTATGGAGGAATGTTAAATATTCATAATTGTTTACATGAATTATAACTACTAACATCTAGATTTATGTATATATAAAATTAAATTATTCAAAATAGCCATCCTTGTTTTCAATTAATTAATTAATAAGCTTTAAAGGTGTGGGCCATTCTTCTAGGGTGGTTCAAATCTTTTCAATAGGAATCATTTTTGATTTATTGATATGGGCTCGCTTGAGATAAATTCAGATTCTAGTAAATTTTCTGTATGCCATTAGCTCTAATCCAGTTCATAAAGAATAATCCAAAGAATTCAAGTCAGAGTTCAACAATGGCCAATCTTCGCTCTGAACAAAGCCCGGCAAATCGGTTTGCAACCAATTTTAGATAGACTTAGCTTTATGGGAGGGTGCACAGTCCTGTTGGAAAATCCACTGCTATCCAGCGAATAGAGTATCACTTAATGGTTAAATCGTTGCTTCCAATATGTGATTTTAGAAATGTTGCGCCTTGAAGTCGCCTCCTCATAGGAAACACCTCATCAAACCATTACACTTCCCTGATGATGAATGCGCTGGACATTGTGTACAGAAGGCTGGACGCATTAACTTCTGGCGTAAGCCGTATTACCGTACTAAACTTTTCGGCCACTATGATGATCTTATTGGTAAACAGGCTATTTTTGTTCCAACCGCAGTTTACGAAAACGCTCGTTTATATAATGCACTTTTCTTTGACTTTTAGTTTAAGATCATATTTAAGTATTTAGTATACAGATATTTGCTAAATATTAGTCTGAAGAGCTAATTTACATAATTTTATACTGGAATACGTCGAATAAAATGTTTGTTTATGTTATGTTGTATGACATCACAATGACATAAAAAGGAAAATGTCGGTCGTTTTGTGTTTTAAAACTGAACGGCTACGGTATTCATATGCATTTCACCAGATGTTAATGACGTCATAGGATTTAGTAAGGTCAAATAAAGGTCAAACGCATTTCTTACAAAATACAAGGAAATCGTACGTTTTTTGGAATTTTAACTAGACAGAAATGATTAGGAACACTATTCCTCGAAATGGTTTTTCAAATAGCTAAATTGAAAAAAAGTGAACAATCCCCATTGCGAATCTAAACCATCCGGGTACCCACTCAAACACACAGAAACAAAATCACCAAAATCGCTCCCGGTGATTAAGAGGATTCTAGAACCCGATCTCAGCACCACCTACTGGTTCTAATTGTGAATCTAAAAGAGTAATATATTTTTTTTATTCTAAGTCATTACAAAATAAGATTAAAAATCTTACCAAAAAATTAAAGTTTATAATTAACAAATAAAAAATAGGGGTTGATCGTAGAGGGGTGAAAATTTAAGGTTGTATGTATTTTTGTATGTTGTATCATAAAAAAATGGAAATTAAAAATTTTGTCTAAAAAATAAATAAAAAAATTTAGTATGGCAAGGACAACTGTGACACGAGAATTTTATATATTAGAAGATTATAAATCCTATATATTGTATTTATTTATCTCCAGGTTTACAGAAAACGTGTATAAATTATTGGCCAAATTTTTAGATTTATTATTATATATTTTTTTCATTTCCACCTGCCTCTTCATACTCCGACATTGGCAAAATCAGTGCTATTTGCATTGTAGCCATCAAAATTAAAAATAAAATGCTATTTAATGACAGTAAATGATTCAAGTTTACATTTATATGGATCATTTTGATTGATTCATCCAAATTAAAAGGCAAAAATGAACCGTCTAATATTGGCTTAAGTTTACAAACAATGTATATGTCAACTTCCTCGAGTGTTCCTCTTAAAACACTGGAGCAATCCATGTACAATCATTCCCTCAATTGCAGTCCTCTCAATTGCCCAACGTTGCAATTAGACAATTTGTCTGCGCACAGGCATATGATACAGCGTTGTTTGTATAAATGCGCAGTTGAATTGTTAAACATTACTTCAAAGCCTTTTTATTTTCATAAGAACTTTGTATCTTGGAAAATGTCTACGGAACCCAGAATAACTACGGAAGACTAATCCTAAATAATTTGATTGAAAGGCATATTAAACTGAACGTACACGACGCTATTCAATGACAGTAAATTATTCAAATTTACGTTTTTATTGATTCATTCAAATTAAAAGGCAAAAATGAATCGTCTAGTATTAGCTTAAGTTTATAAACAACGTAAGTGTCGAGAGTTTTTGGCGGGAACTGAAAGGAGATGTTGTGCTGTGCAGTTTTATTTTCTAAAAATCTGTAAAATTACTCTAAAATGAACAATAGTTGTAGGATATTGATAGTTTTTGAGTATTAATTATGTGTTTTGTGAGATATGTGAACTGTATAGTCAAATGTGGCCTTTTGAGTTGTCACAAGAACTCCGTTGAATGGCACTACCTCATTACCCACAGTTCAGCTGTGCTACACATAGGCTTAAGAAAATGAAGAAACTATATTGTAAAGTAAGATCTGGCTTAAAGGCCTAGCTGCCAAGCCATAAACTTAAATAAATAACAACGTATGTGTCACCTTCCTTAAGTGTTCCTCTTAACACACAATGGAGCAATCCGTGAACAATCAATCCCTCGATTGCAGTCCTCTCAATTGACCAACGTTGCAATTAGACACTTTGTCTGCGCGCAGGCATATGATACGGCGTTGTATGTACACATGCGCAGTTGAACTGTTGGACGTAACGCCAAGGGCAGGTTGCAGACACTGACGTGACATGAATATGGAAGACAAGGTTAATTTCACTGGTGACAGCTGCCGCATCCTTATGGCTGATCATGTATGATAATATGAACGTTCTGGACATTCTTTTGCATGTTTTATTTTATTATTCATATTGTATCTTTAATTATGTTATACAGCGTTTGTGGTTGAACGGGCTAAGTCTTAGCCGGCCGAACTCGCTGGAACGCAGAAGCTCCGGGTTCGATTCTTGGTATGCTAAATTTCGGAAACGAACTTTCTGCTATTTACTATGGTCTGGGTGTCCAGGATCGACCCCAGTGTGGTCCGTTGTATATCACCCATTTTTTTTTTTTTGATAACGCAGGGGGAATGTCTTTGGACACCATCCTCGGGTCCTTCGGGGGAAGGGCCAAAATGCAGGCATAAGGCCTGCATCGAGGGTGTGTGGGACTCTCAGCGACCGGTCCTCCACGCTGGCTTCTAAAACGAAGTTGTCGCGAGAAACGGCCGCCAAACTACTCACTAAACCTAAACCTGCGCCCCATTTATAGCGCTTTTACGGGGCGTCATGGGATCTTGTACAGAGTAACTGCACCATGACGCCCCTACACCCGTTGTATATCACCCATAATACAAACGTAACTAACTTAGGTTGAGGAAGAGGATATACGATCTGTGTGTAAGCTCTGCCGCGCTCAGAGATATAATGAAAGATTAATTTAATGAGGAATTTACATACATACATACATAACTTCACGCCAGTTCCCTTGCGGGGTAGGCACGAACAATAGAGCGCCATTCAGGCTTATTCTTAGACACCTCACTTGCTTCTTTGACATTCATAGCTCTTGTCATGCACGCTCGTCTGTTCTTAAGGCTCAAAATAATTCTCCAGTAGAGAATTTCACATTTAGAATCAGTAGACGTTTCCACACAATTTTTACGATTTTGGAAGTTATCAAAATCTCCCCAGATACTGATTTAAATAAAAAATCATTGATCATTAATTAAATATTGATCATTTCCATTGACAAAACTCCTAATTTTGATTGGTTCGAGATTTTACTACACCATTGCATAGCGCTCAGAATAATAAGATAATCTCTTAATACATACATACATACATAGCTTCACGCCAGTTCCCTTGCGGGGTAGGCACGAACAACAGAGCGCCATTTAGGCTTATTCTTACACACCTCACTTGCTTCTCTCACATTCATAACTCTTGTCATGCACGATTTCGCCGGAATACTCACATCCTTGCTTTACTCTATAGTATTTTATTTGTCCCTAGTACTCCTGATTACATTGAACAAAGTTTTGAATTTCTTTCGTGCTCTCATAATTTACGCCCTTCTACTAAACTTAAATTGAACACTCCTGCGCATAACTCAACTCTTTATAACAATTATTTTACTGTTAAGGCTATACAGCTCTGGAACGCGCTACCTGTTACAATCAGACAAGCAAAATCGCTAGCCATATTTAAAACCATGATCAAAAAATACTACCTGTTGTTGGAATATGATATTTAAATTCATTTATAAACATTTATATATTTTGCACACATATATATATATGTATATATACATATATATATATATATATATATATATATATATATATATATAATTTATGTATTTATTATTAAAATGTAAGTAGTTTGTACTATATGTTACGTATATCACAATCGCCATTATCATCTGAATTCATTCGTGGGGTTGTCTGGAAGAGATCGCTTTTTAGCGATAAGACCGCCCTTTGTACATAACTAGATATCATTTTAGTCTTTAAGTTCATGTTTGTATTGGTGTACAATAAAGTGTTATCTATCTATCTATGTATCTAAAGCTTACCGTTATTTATAGCCATTTTATCGGTAAATAATATAACGTTAATACTATTTTTATCGGTATTTTTACCGTTATAAGTATGTTTTGTTAGCATCGTCGCTCTATTTGACACGTAACGATAGTCAAATAGCACTGTGCTAACAGCGCGCGTAATATTCAGATTTAGCTAATTCTTAAAATGAAAATAACCTAAAAATTACCGACACGTTTCATCTGTGCAGGAACGGAGAAAGAATACAATTTCCTGCGGCCGGCCGGCCTGTCGTAACAGGCGACAAAACAACCCACAGCCAGGTAGTAGGGTATTTGCCCGACTGGATGGCTACCACTTCTCGTCTAAAGTATGTCGCCATAACAACCTTGAGTTGTGTTCCGGCATTAATGACCAGGTTCCAGTCCCCTTTAAGAGAGCAGCAGCGCATTTGTAGCAACTTCGGTGTTGCAAATGTCCATAGGCGATGGTAACCGCTTTCAATCAAGTGGGCCGTCTGCCTGTCTGCTGGACTCCTGCAATAAAAACCCAAAAATAAAAACGTATAAAGTTATGCATAGCGTGAACGAAGTCGCGGGCATATCCTAGTTGTTAAATAAAATAGTGCCTATCAAATTCCACTACGAACCTTGGAAGCTCAAGCAATTATCAACTTTGAAAAACATCATCCGATATTATTGGTAAATTAAAAATTTAAATATTTAACCCAAATTTTCTGACGTTTTGGATACCCTTCGCCGCAAACCAGTTGAAGGCCACATCACGTAACATATTACATTTATTGATGAATAAATTATAACGTAATAATCTTGTTGAAATATTGCTGTTATTATTATTTCGATATGCTTATCAGAGCCGTCTTAGGGCCTTATTAGACTATCATAGAAATATGACTATAGATATATGAGTCATTTTTATATGAACAACCTATGACAGTGTAATAAGTTCTATCCGTGCAGGAACGGAGAAAGAATACAATTTCCTACGGCCAAGCGGCCTGTCGTTAGAGGCGACAAAACAACCCACAGCCCGGTATTGGCCCGACTGGATGGCTACCACCCCTGGTCTTGAGTATGTCGCCATAGCAACATTGCATTGTGTTCCGCCATTAGTGACCAGGTTCCAGTCTCCCTTAAGAGAGCAGCAACGCACTTGTAGCACCTTTGGTGTTGCAAATGTCCATAGGCGATGGTAACCGCTTTCCATCAAGTAGGCCATCTGCCTGTCTGCTGAACTCCTGCCATAAAAAATGATAATAATAACTTCATGTTTTTCATATTCTCTATGATCATAGTTAAAGGATTTTATTTCACAGCTAGCGTACAAATATGTTTACAATACTTTAGACTGTAATCTGTTGTCCATGTATGTCATTTTTATTATTTTTTTTCCTTTTTCTTTTTTGCATAATATTATAATTACAGATAATTTAAGAATTTCCTTTGAGTCAGGTTGTCTGGAAGAGATCGCTTTTACCGATAAGGCCGTCTTTTGATTTACCCAGTAACACTATTGTCTTGTGCATTTTTGTAAATTTGTTTTGGTGAACAATAAACTGTTGTCTATTTCTAAATATGATCATATCAAACCATCCGTCTAACCTCCAAAATGGCATCAAAATGCAAGAATTTCGAGTAGAATATCTTGTAAGACTTTTTATCTTCTAAGTTCTTCGAGTAAGGTGTTATGGACCCTTCTCTCTGATCCTTGCTACCTATGATCTAATTCAAATACATCTTTTATTTTTTGACCGTTTTCATGTACTTTTTTAATACGATTAATAAAATTGCACTCATAGCAACGGAAAACACGCCTAAATCGTTATCAATCTTGATAGTATCTCCTCAGTAGTCTGTGATCTTGATAAAGTATGACGTTTATACGATCGTAAGTGTAATATGTGAAAATGAAGAGCTGCACGAGCGAGCAACCCCAATACCCACTAAAAACCCCCTCCTCCCTGACGACCCTGCGCTTTGTATGTGTTGGAAAGGCTGAGATTTAGAACATAGTTACGCCCAGCCGATGAGCACTACTGTACTAACTGCAAGGTCAATCAACACAACTTAGTACAAGAACCCGGATGTTCCACTGAAGACAGATAGCACTAATTGTATCGATTTCATCGATGAATACGAATGGCACTAATCACAATACACTGGGATCCACAAGATCCCCAAACGTCACGCTGAGAGTCCAAATGGCTGTAGAGTCTTCCGGATGCTTCCTGTTCTTCTTGGTCTTCCTTGTGTGTATTACTTAACCGACTATGATATGTGATGATATACTTGACCATGCCTTATAAATAGTGTATCAGCTATGACCATGCCGGAGGCTCGCACCGCGCTTACTAAGGTACTACTTAACAGCAGACGCTTAGCAGCTAACCGAGCGAGCTACATATTCGCGGTAAGCAGGGCGAGAAGTCGGGGGGTGATTCTGTCCGCAACAAACAGCATCAATTAAATATGATCATAGAATTTGACTTATTTGAGATCGTATTTATATGATAGTGTAATGGGGCCTTAAGCGTATTTGGCGTCTGTGTGCACACATCAGTTTGACTCCCCTGCAACAAACAAGCAAACGTCTGAATAATAAAAATCAAATAAATGACCACGCTTACAACCGTTAAAACGTACGCTTGTGTCCCTTAGGTTCCTGCGCGCGAATGTCACTCACCCCTTTCACATCCGGGTATAGACGGCCCTGATGCTTATGAAGACACTTTAACACGAATTAGGGTCAAACTAATGGACTTATGGCCATAAGACCTTAAAGCCCTAAGTTAAGAAACCCCTGATCTAAACTCTGCAGAGCTCTTCCTTTTTTTTATCACGTGTAGGTTCGCGTTTGACCATTATCTCGCTCGATTTGAGCGGAGATATCGTCTAAGATCGAGCACGCTTACCTAGAAGGTACCTACACGGGACTTAGAGACACCCAGGTTGTAGGTTTCGGGAAAAACAGACTCCGGCAGTGAGTTCCCCTCCTTCGCGGTGCGCATAATGAAGGTGGATTCAAAGCGCTTTGTTCGTATAGGTGGTATGGCCACCATATAGCGATGTTGCATGCCAGTGTGTCTAGTTGTCCGATGATGGAAGGGAGACGGCGGGATAAGATTGAAAAGCTCCAATGCACACTCTCCAAAGTATATCCGATAGAAAACCGACAAGCTGGTAACCCTGCATCGATGTTAGAGCTCTTATTACATCAACAACTGTTTCTTGCAAATGAAATCATTATTAGCCAAACAGTTAAAACCAACAAAAGCTAAACAATGCGCATGGAATGTATTTAATTAACCGGATCTTCTAAGTATACAAAATATAGAGAATGGACAAATTGTGTTGTGCTTGACGTAGACGCGCGCCTGCGCATCTAATTTCCAGTCAACACATTGTTAATAGGTAGATACTAGAAAAAGATCGACGCGCTCTATACAATTTTAAATTAGTTTTAATTTTTTTTCCTAAAGGCTTAGCCACAACTTACCTATGTCGCATTAATAATTAACAATCAAAATATATTTAAATTAGGTGGCGTGTGCAAGATATTTATAATTTTACTAGCTGACCCGGCAAACTTCGTACCGCCTCAGAATCAATAAATAAAAAAGCAGAATGATAATTGCAAAATGTTTCAACTTTAGTAAAAGGTGTGGTCAAAACTTAACCGGAACGAACATCAAAGGTTTAACATTCAAAACCAAAAAAATGAAAAAAAAACTTCTCTTTTAAATTTAATTGGATTTCTGAACGACTTTTAAATTTAATTATTTCTAAACGGCGCCGACGGGACGAACATCAAATGTTTGACAGGTAGGAATAGTTTCTAAGAGAAAACGAAATTGTTGTTTTTACTATATTCCAAGATTTTTTTCATATGTTTTCACCTTTTAAACCTTCCTTGGACTTCCACAAATAACTCAAAACCAAAATCAGCCAATTCAGTTCAGCCGTTCTCGAGTTTTAGCGAGACTAACAAACAGCAATTGATTTTTATATATAATAAGGGCTCATATAATCGAATACAATGCAAGAAAACTGAACTTATTTACTAACTGAACTTATTACTGACTATAAGTAGAATACTGAGCCCAGATCACCGTCTTCTATGGGTAAGGTGCCCAGAAGGCTGGCTACGTTTCCTCGCTGGATCGCCATACTGATCCGTTGGCCGAGGTAAGCACCAGCCCTCTGATCACCCGAAGAGTCAATGAGTCCAGGGCTCTACCAAAATGCTGTTGCACCAGCCAAATAAATGTATACCACTTCTAAGGCTGTTAGTATTTTTATAGTTGAAATATGGCTTAGGACGAGTGATGAATTTCATCAAGGTCGTGTACACAAATAAATATTGAGTCGTTGTGTAAAGGTTTTTCCTATGTTCTATTTAATAAAATTACGTTTTAACGATTTTGAACGCGGTATTGTATTTGATATTTATTCCGACGTTTCGGACACTTTTCAGTAGATCCACCGTGATCACGGAAGACAAAGATGTCAACTGTCAAAGTTTTTATTTAGCCGATCGCCAAATGTTCAGTTTAATTATTTAGTTTTAATTTTTGTTTATGGTTCCTATGGGAGCCTAATCTATTTTAAAACCGCTTCGCAACATGTAGTGGCTTGAAGAGAAGAAGTGGCGCAAGAAACTCTTCAGTAATATGCCTAACTCTAATAATTTTATATAATACAAGTATATTTTCATCGCGGAAACTGTCCTATTTTTCGAGATAAAAGTATCCTATGTCCCTCCTCGGCATCGAAAATATCTATATACTGAGCCTGAGCCAAATCGGTACAGTAGTTTTTCCGTGAAAGCGTAACAGACAGACCGACAGACAGAGTTACTTTCGCATTTATAACATTAAAAAGAAAATTGTCAATCAAGTCGAGTTATGTTCCGGTGCACGCAGAAAGAGCTCACAGTATCTTGAGGTCTGACAGTTGTTTAAATTTGTTATTATGAGCGGCGAAAACTTAAGAAAATAATATGTATGCATATATAGATAGAAGATCTTCAATTTTGACCTTATTCTTGATTAGCCGATAGCTCCAAAACGTGTATTTCACCTTGAATATATTATAATTATTAAATGTATATATAACTCGGTGTTTAATATCACCTAGCTGACATTTTACATATTAGTCATATTAGCAGCTGACATATTAGTCTATCCGTGCAGGAATGGAGAAAGCATACAATTTCCTGCGGCCGGGCGCCCTGTCGGAAGAGGCGACAAAACAACCCACAGCCGGGTGGTAGGGCATTTGCCCGACTGGATGGCTACCACCCCTGGTCTAAATTATGTCGCTATAACAACCTTGAGTTGTGTTTCGGTATTAGTGAACAGGTTCCAGTCTCCCTTAAGAGAGCAGCAGCGCATTTGTAGCACCTTTGGTGTTGCAAATGTCCATAGGCGATGGTAACCGCTTTCCATCGAGTAGGCCGTCTGCCTGTCCGCTGAACTTCTGCAATAAAAAAAATTCAAGGGATATTACTTATGATTATCAGGGATATCGACAAGGCCCGTATTGCAGAAGCTTTTTTTTATAACGCCAAGGGAATTCGTTTTGATCTGAACCTAGGTCAGTGGGGAGGGGCATCGGACCAAATACGGAGAGAATATCAAAAATGTCCGCAACAGACTGCTGAACGTGGATTCTGGTAAAGACGTTTACAATCACTTCACTAAATCTTAACCTACGCCTCTTTAGCACGTACTGGATTGGGACGACACAGGATCTAGTATACGTGCTTACTATCAACACTATGTCGTCCTATGCGCTTCCTTGGTTCACCCCGGATTGGCTAAGATGAACAACTTCACCAACAGAGAAATTCCCCAACTCCACCCTCGGAACGCAGTCGGTTCTACTATGATGGTTTCATGGGAGAAGATTCGCGCGTATCTGCGTCTCCAAGTGCCAGTCTGACGACGGCGGATGACGCATGCGTAGTTCTCTCTCTCGCTCGGCGGCCTCGTTTTAGGTCATTACTAACTCGCAAAAGGTAGAAACCAGCCAGTGATCATCGCTGTGGAGCAAGGCAACGATCGAGCTCCCCAGCAAATCGATCGGCGTATTGCAGTAGCTTGCTGCAAGTGGCGTGAGGTGACAGTTGACAGGACAGGTCTATAAATCTATTATTACACCTGTCCTTTTGTTTGTATGGTAGTGAAGCGTGGCCTGTACTTGAGCGGCACAAGCAAGAGCTGCGTGTCACGGAGATTAATATGTTGCGATGGATGTGTTGAGTCACGCGGAAAGACCGTGTTAGGAACTCCCGCATCCGCGGCAATCATCATGTCCGTGACATAGCAGACGAACTGTAAGAGAGTCGCTTACGCTGGTACGACCACGTTTTACGGAGACCGGCTAATTACGTGGGAAACACATGTCCAGCTATTCCGCCTCCGCCAGGTCCTGTTCGAAGAGAAAGGCCCAAGAAATGCTGAATTGACGTTGTGAACGATGACATGCGTACATGTTCTCAAAACAGGGGTTGCTGAAGACCGCGCGAAGTGGAGTAGAAAAAGTAGGAATGTGGATCCCGGGCGTCGGAGTAGACGCTCCGATCGCAACCGGGATTTAACGCTCGGATGAGGATGAGAACCAGTAGTGTCTGAGGAAAAATTGCTGTGATATACAAAGATAAACGCATAGATGAATATGACGGAAACAAAAATACCTACAGAATATAAACGAGTGACAATTCAACTTCCAAAAGACCTCTTTAAAACACGTTAACAATACTCATTCTGCTTAACGATTATACAAAGTTATATAAAATGACAGCATTTCAACTGTCAGCGATCCGTTTTTATTAACACAACAATATGGCAAGCGAAGTGAAAGCCATGACAGCCATACACAACAATTAATTCAAAATGTCGTTTGACATTATATGATATTGTTATGTAAATGGGAGGAGCTTGCTATGGAAAGGACTTCTTGGCGATCCATAATCTTTAAAAAAATCAAGGCTTTCGAAGAGAAGCGCTTAGAAGATCTGGATACCAAATGTCAAACTCGCAAAGAGCGACCCAAGCCCTCCTATAGCTATACGTACAACGCTGGCCACTATCGTGCGATATGTAGCCGGGAATTTAAAAATAAATTCGGTCTGGCCAGCCACATTAGGGCTTACGGGCGGCGAAATAATTTGAGGGGTCGCCGTTACCGAAATTGGTAAGGAGGACTATATATTGTTATGTATTACGGAGTTTCAATCAAATCTTACACAAAGGTAAGACTTACACAAAGGTAAGACCCCACCAATCTCAATCACTCACTACAGACACAAGTAGCCATACAAGATTAGCATAGGCGTGTTGCTGGAGAGTTTCTTCCGCCGCTTCTTCTCCTCCAGCTATAACACGTTGCGAAGCGGTAGTAATGATAGACTAGGATCGGCTCCGCCGGCGGAGTCGATAATTGGTCCCCAAATAATCACTTCATCCTGTTGGCTTAGCTCTTTCAGCCTTTAACGGCTAATTCTCAATATAGAGTCAATCCCCCGCAGCGGTCGAGCCGAGGTCGAACCTCACAGGAGGTGCCTCCTCGAGCGTGCTGCTTCCGGGCTGAACGCCTCCGCTCCCACGGAGTCGGGAAGCGTCCAAAGTCTGGTATCGCTGAAACAGCCATCTGCGGCTATTCAGCTGGGTCCAGCTCTAAAAAAAAAAAAGTTTCAATCAAATGCCGACTGCAAGATCACTAAACTTTATATACAGCAAAGTCAAAAGCGTTAGTTAGTAAGGGGCCATCCGCGAATTACGTCACACGCTTTTCATGACTTCCTGACCTATCCCCCGTCCTTGTCACAGCTGGTCACATTCGTCCTGCCTCTCTAGTGTCACATCGCATATATTGCAATTTTACATCAAGAAATTATCAAATTAAAACAGAAAATCTATAATTAGTTTTACATACATACATACATACATAACTTCACGCCAGTTCCCTTGCGGGGTAGGCACGAACAACAGTAGTTTTACATCCATTTAAATTATTTCTAATAATTTAAACACTATGCTCATACAGATAGAGTTGAAATTTCATGTTTTAAAGCTTAAATATATTAGATTTTCAAATGTGACGTCACGAAATTTAGGATCCCTCCCACCCCTTGTCACACAATTTATAGATGGTCCCTAATCAATCGAAACGATTAAACCCGCACTAATCGTAATAAGATACAATTATCACTCAGACAGAATCCATTTGGTGTTGTGTACTTTTTTTTTTTGTCCAGAGGAAATCCGTTTGAGGACTAAGCCGCGACAGGCACAGAAGCCTGGGGGAATAATTCGCGACCCGTGTGTGGGATTCGCCAGATCGGGGGTGGCACTAGCGCGCCCAGTCAAAACTGGTGCCACGCTATTGCCAGTCCCCAGTTAGGGATACCCACTAAAACCCCTGGGTGTTCCGTCCTGCGCCTTATGCCAGGGCTACGGGTAATTGGGATTCCCGGCTCCGCATGCCCTGGCAGGCGAGGGCCTCCCTCACGAGGCCTCTTCCATTGCCGGGGGATTAAATCCCCAGCGTCGTCCATGTCTAGTCCGGGCGTGGGGCGGTCTGTAACGCGCCCCACGGGAGGATGGTGTTGTGTACTTGCAACAACTCAGAAGGATTTATGGTAATACAAGAACAGCAGCTGGTCACTGCATTTATAATCGGAGAACCTTACGGGTGTAACATATTTTATACGCTGACTTTTCACACTCGACAGGCATTTTTAGAACACCTCGCCATCCCTCCAACAATTCTACAGTACAAGAAACTTAGCAAATTGGCACAACTGATAGCGGATTGAAGTCATTGATAAACTATTTTAATTAAATGGTTATGAATGAGAAGAATTTAATAAATTATTGTTTGGAAATTTTAGATAATTTATATAATATATTATATAAAATACTAGCTGTCCCGGCAGACGTTGTTCTGCCCTGAAGAAATAAAATTTAGAACCCGTTTCCAGCGCCATCTACCGGGTCCAAATGTGAGCTATCCTATCTTTCAAATCGGATCAAACTGCACACGGTGTGCAAATTTAATTAAAATCGGACAAGTAGTTTAGGAGTCCATCGCGGACAAACAACGTGACACGTAATTTATATATATTAAGATTATACTTAAAGTTTTACATGTAATAGTATAAACCATACACAGCATAAATCTATCACGTCTGCCAACATGAAAATAAAATCTAATGAATACCGTCTATATACAATTGAGAGATTTTGAATTATAATCTGTACACAATTACCACATATTAGAGAAAAATATTATTACATAAAATTATGTTAAATGTTGAGAACTACTTACTTTATACAATACAGCCGCTAATCACCGAATAAATAAAAATATAACGTTTAGGAATAAGAGGGTACATAACAAAATTAATTATTAACTTTAAAAAGGTAAACTGTACAAATAGAGTCGGTACCGGTCGACCGCGGCGTAGTCACCATGATCAAGTTGAAGATATTTTAAAGAAAGGTCATGTGAAAAGCACCTTAAATAAGCTTGTATGTATGAAGAGATTAATGAAAGTCGATGAAGCGAAATATATTTGTCAGGATCGTAGCAGGTGGAAATCCACCGTCTCTGCCTACCCTTAGACCAAACAGGCGTGACAATATGTATGTTCCCAATTCGGATGGCAATAGCATTCCTGGGTATGCTAATACCATCCCAAAATGGTATTTTTTTATTGCAGGAGTTCAGCAGACAGGCAGACGGCCCACTTGATTGAAAGCGGTTACCATCGCCTAGGGACATTTGCAACAACGAAGGTGCTACAAATGCGCTGCTGCTCTCTTAAGGGAGAGTGGAACCTGGTCACTAATGCCGGAAAACAACTCAAGGTTGTTATATACTTTAGACGAGGGGTGGTAGCCATCCAGTCGGGCAAATGCCCTACCACCTGGCTGTGGGTTGTTTAGTCGCCTCTTACGACGTTCCTGCACGGATAAAAACCCACACGCCCGCAGTAGTAATCAAAATATACAGGCACAAGATGCAACGCATCATCTACTTGATTACCTTCGTGCATTAAAATAAGCTATAATAATTTTAAAATATTTTTGAAGGTCTCTTATAACAGTAATGTGCCGATTAAGAGAGATAACGACCGCCAAACCGTTATTACAGCATCAATAAGATCGAATAGTAAATTATGCAAAGGTCATCGAAGTTGTAATCCGTCGACCAATTTCCCCACTTAGTGACATAATACCCACTCGTCAACTGATCGTCCCACTACGAAATCTTGCAAAGGCTTGTCCACTGACCTCTATTACCAATGTATTGGCTGCATATAAATGACAAGCATATTTTTTGTGTAAATCTGAAGAGCCGTTTACGACAGTGTCTGAAATTACACCCTAATATAATATAACCATCACCGTCGTTATTTTATTGTCTCTTGTTATATCACGGGTGATAAATCACAACCCGTTATATTTTACAAGTGACTATATTTACACGTATCACGGTGATGAATATAACTGCGAGTGATTATTGAACTGTGAAGTGAAATAATTTAGCGTATTCAATTTTTTTTCACGAACGAACTAAATGAATAAGTAAATGATCGTAATGGGTCCAATTTTAGGACTTATATTGATGCCTTTATTTTATTTTTCTCAGTATTGTTAAAGTGTTTATCCTAAATAATGCCTAACACTTTAAAAGATGGATTCAATTTCATCCAAACCTCTGTCTGGGATATTGCAGTTTCTACTGAAACTTGTCCCATCATGACGTGATATTACGCTCGTGAAATGTAGTTGTGAGAGATGAGACATTTTTTATCAAATTATAATCTTTATATATATAAAAGAAAGTCGTGTTAGTTATACTATTTTGCAGTGAAAAGTGCATCATCAGGTGGTTTTTCCACCAAATCGTTCGTCCCCCTCAGGGACAATGGACGGCGTGGAGGCCTCTCCGTCGCTGTTAGAGGGTTTGCTGTCGTTTTTACGACAGCAATTCCCTCAAGCACTCGACCAATTTTTGAGGACTCCGGAGTCCCAATCAATGGCGTCCGTTGTTATCTCGGAACTTAATTCCGAGAAACCTGTGTCCCGCGAGTCACACGTGCAAAGGGCCCCCGCGCAGGCCCCCCTCCCCGCGCCCGCATCTGCCGCGACCATCGCACCCCCCGCGACCCCCGCAGCCGCACATGCCGCAGACCACCTGCGCTCTACCGCAGCGCCCGCGCCCCCCGCGTCCGTACCCGCCGTGTTACCGGTGCGCCCGCCGCCCGCACCCCCGCTCAACGACGCCCACCGTGTGGCACCAAAGTCGCGCGCCTCGTTTTCTCGCGGTCCCACACCGGGAAAACCGCGTTCGAGCTCCGCGAGTTCGACGACATCGCGTTCGCGTTCGCCCATCCATCGCGTAATCGATTCTCGTCGAGAAATCGACTTAACCACTGAAGGTTCGCAATACCTCAGGGTTGCCCCTCTTACACCAGCCGATGAAATTACCCCCATGGATGTCGCGCCTCCCGCGAATATCCCCTTAGACCGCGAAGACGATGACGGTTTCATAACCGTCAATCGTAGTAAAAAACGTAAGACCCAGAGGGAGGTCCCCCCCAACCCCGCCCCCACTGCGGGCACAAAACCGACAATGGCACCTTCCAGCCGCCCTGGGCCACCTTCACAGCGCCCGCCGCCACCCCTGATCATCCGCGAGAAAGCTCATTGGCTTCAACTCGCTAAGGAACTGCCAGGTAAGGCAATCTCCATAAAAGAGGCCCGTGATACCCAACACGGCATCAAAGTTATGGTCACATCTTCAAGTGACCACCGCGCCCTAACTACTCTATTATGTGACCGTAAAATCGGTTACTACACTTACGCCCTGCCAGAAGAAAAACGCCTTCGGGCTGTAATTCGCGGACTTCCTCAGGAAATTGAAAGTTCCTACATTCTAGAGGACCTTAAGTCCCAAGCCCTACCAGTGCACGAAGTGCACCGTATGCACAGAGGCGACGCCACAAAGTCGCCTCTAAACCTAGTATTGGTTGTCCTCGACCTCTCCCCAGAGGGGAAAAAGATCTTCGAACTTGAGAAGGTCTGTGGCCTCTCTGGCCTTCGTGTGGAACGTCCACACGAAAAACATACACTACGGCAGTGTCATCGCTGCCAACTTTATGGGCACTCTGCCCTTCATTGTCAATCCCGTCCCAGGTGCGTCAAGTGCCTGGGCGACCACGGGACCTCGGAGTGCACTCGCACCCGGGACTCCCCGGAGCCACCCAGCTGCATCCTCTGCGGCCAAGCGGGTCACCCTGCTAACTACAGAGGCTGCCCTGCCGCCCCCCGACCCAAACGTAAGGTCGGAAAGGGCAATGCCCAAAAAGGCACTAGAAAAGTGCCGAACAAACCCGCATTCGTGGCGGCCCCCCCTCCAGTGGTAAACCACTGGACGGGTCTTCCCACGACGGAAGCGTTTCCTCCGCTGAGGACGCGTGCCCCAGTTATGGCCGGCCTACCCTCGGCCACCCTCTCCCCCGCCCCCATTTCTAAGGCACCTTCTGGGCCATCGGCCCACCACTCTATAGCGGAGGACTTAGCTTTGGCGACTAAATTCGCCAAGAACTTGCCCTTCGACCTGGAAGAGGTCCAACTCTTGGCTCGGAAACTGAGACAAGTTTCAGAGTCAACTCAACCCTCCCTCCGGGATCAACTCGTGATCGAAATGGATCACGCGTACCTCCTCCAAATACTTAGATCGTTGTAACTAAACAACCTAGTACAAATTCTTGTTACCGGTAACAAATGGCGCATGTAGGTAGAAATAAACCACGCTCATTGACTCTGGCGACTTATAACGCCAACGGCCTTCGAAACCAGCGCGACTTGGTCCATGACTTCCTGGTTACCAATCAAGTAGATATACTACTAGTACAGGAGACCTTCCTGAAACCGAGTAATAGAGATCCAAAGATCTCTAACTATCGGGTCACTAGACATGACAGGGTAGGCCGTGGTGGCGGCACCCTGATCTATTTCAGGAGATCCCTACACTGCATGCCTGTAGTCACCCCTCCACTAGAAGGTATGGAGGTATCCGCCTGCAGACTAGCAATGACTGGCCACCAACCTCTAGTCATAGTCTCAGCATACCTCGCATGCCAAAAAACCCTTATTAAAAAAGACCTAGAAGCCCTATTCAACCTAGGCCCGGCTGTTATAATAGCCGGAGATCTGAATTGCAAACACGAGCAGTGGAATTGCAATACCACTAACACCAATGGCAGAGCCCTAATAAATATATCAGACAATCTTTTGTTTGATATACTAACGCCCATGACCCCCACAAGATATCCCCCCAACCGCGACTGGGGGACCCCAAACACTCTCGACCTAGCATTACTGAGGGGCGTAACTCTTCAGTTCCATTCGATCGAAACGATGGACGATATAGACTCGGACCATCGTCCGGTTATCCTTAGATTAGGACCACAGACAGACCAGACATCTGAAACTAGGACCTCTGTGGACTGGTTGAGACTTGGGGACCTCCTCAAGGCAACCAGCTCACAAGACCTGGACCGCATCCCAGATCACATCGGGTCCCGCCAAGACACGGAGAGGGCGATCGAAGCCCTCACCAGCCACCTTCAATCCGCAGTGCGGAACTCGTCCAGGCAGGTGCCAGTGGAGGATGACCGCCACTTATGCCTGCCGGACGAGGTGAGGGTACTGCTGAGGGAAAAGAGAGCCGCCTCCAGAGCTCATGACAGATATCCCACCGAGGATAACAGAATCCGACTCCGCGAACTAGAGCGCGAGGTCAAACTACGTATCCGGGAAGTCAGGGAACAACGTTGGGACAGAACGTTGAGGGATATCGAACCAACTCACCAGGCGTACTGGAAGCTGGCTAGAGCTCTCAAATCAGACACCCTTACTGTCATACCCGCGCTAGAAAGAGCCGACAACACCGAGGCGTTCGATGACGAGGAGAAAGCCGAGTGCCTTGCTCAGAGTCTAGAGCTTCAATGCTCCCCCACTACGCAAAACGTCGACCAGTCACACCTGACGGAGGTGGACTCCGAGGTCGAACGTAGATCCTCCTTACCAGCGGAAACCACACTCGACCCGGTCACAGTCGAAGAAGTGCAAGATCTGATCAAGTCTCTCAAACCGCGAAAGGCCCCAGGGACCGATGGCATCAACAATCGCGTTTTAAAACTCCTACCCGCCCATCTAATTATAATCCTGGTGAGCATCTTTAATGCCGCCATAACAAACTGCTCCTTCCCCGCGATCTGGAAGGAGGCAGATGTCATTGGTATTCACAAGCCGGGAAAACCGGCTAATAAACCGTCCAGCTACCGTCCAATCAGCCTACTAAGCGCACTCAGCAAGCTTTACGAGAGAGTCATCCTCTCACGACTTAGAGATTTTGCCTTCAGCAAACATCTATTACCTGATGAGCAATTTGGCTTCCGTGCTAGACACTCATGTGTGCAACAGGTGCACCGCATCACGGAGCACATACTATCTCACTTTGCCCATCGCCCCCGCCCTATAGGAACAGCCGCACTGTTCCTAGACGTAGCAAAAGCCTTCGACAAGGTCTGGCACAACGGCTTGATTTACAAGTTGTACCAGTTCGGTGTGCCAGACAGACTCGTGCTCATCTTGCGAGACTTCCTCTTAGGCCGAAGCTTCCGTTTTCGAGTGGAGGGAACGCGCTCGTCCCCTCACCCACTCACAGCCGGTGTACCACAGGGCTCGGCCCTGTCCCCACTACTTTTCACGCTGTACACCAGCGACATCCCAAAAACTCCAGATGTGGAGTTAGCCCTCTTCGCGGATGACACCGCACTCTATACATCAGATCGCAACCGACAAATGGCTTGCGTCCGGCTGCAGGCAGCTGTCACAGAGCTAGGCGAATGGTTTCGCAAATGGAGGATAGAGGTAAACCCGGAGAAAAGCGCAGCAATGTTCTTTTCCCCGGGCACGCTTCGCTCCCCCAAACGCGCTTGCCTTCGCCTAAAAACCATTTCGCTCTACGAACAACAAATTCCCTGGGAAAAGTACACCAAATACCTGGGTGTCACCCTAGATCGGAACTTGCGCTTCAACGAGCATATCACTATAATCCGAAATAGAGCGCGATTTGTGATGGGTCGTTTAGCACCCATGATAGACAAACGAAGCAAAATGTCCCTCAGACACAAGCTTACTTTGTATAAAACATGCATCCGCCCGATCATGACATACGCGAGTGTGGTATTCGGCCATGCCAAGCCTGCCCTTTTAGATAAATTGCAAATCGTGCAAAACAAATTCATGCGCAGAGCCGTCGGTGCTCCCCTCTAT
Source organism: Dendrolimus kikuchii (assembly GCA_019925095.2). Classification (NCBI taxonomy): domain Eukaryota; kingdom Metazoa; phylum Arthropoda; class Insecta; order Lepidoptera; family Lasiocampidae; genus Dendrolimus; species Dendrolimus kikuchii. Next base: position 3,821,615 of record CM034412.1, on the reverse strand, counting down.
ATGCGTAACGTCGACCTCCACCGCGATCTGGAGCTTCCCTCCATCAAAAACTACATTACGTCGCTCTCGCGTAAGTATTTCGATCTCGCGCCGCACCATCGAAATCCACTCGTCGTGTCCCAGGCACCGACAGACAGACACAGACGGCGGCGTCTCAGACGCCGCCAATCAAGATCTCTCCACGTCCCCGCGAGGGACGCTAGGAGACATAGCTCACCCCACAGGATAGACTAGGCGTGTTGCTGGGAAGTTTCTTTCGCCGTTTCTTCTCTCCCAGCCATAACACGTTGCGAAACGGCAATAAGATAGCGTAGGCCACCGCAAACCACCGATCCCGGCCCGCCGTGATCCTTCCCTTCGGGCTTTATATTACTCGTCGCCCGTTCTCAATTAGTATTTTGTGTCGCCCTATGGTGGGCATCATTAAATTCATTCCCCATTCATGGCAACAGTCCAGCCGAGGTAAAACTCCTTAGGGAGCTCCCTCGAGCAAGTTGCCCCCCCGGGCTCGAGCGCCTTCGCTTCGCGAAGGCACTCGCCCCAAACACCCCGGTAAAGTTGTAAGGTCTTCGGACCAACAACATAAAGTCAAGTCCAATAAAAAAAAAAAAAAACAGTGTAGCCTTGGCGAAATCTGTGATTATAGAAGTATAGTCCTTGACAACATAACCTTAATAATGTACATTCAAACTTATAATTTAAATTAATTATTATGGTCTTTGACCACGGACGACCACTAGTTCAAATATTTAAAAATCCAATCCATTTTTCTTCTTATATGACAATAATATCGTCTATCAATGGGCCAGCGTATTACTTATTACATAAATGTATAAACAAAATATTATTGAACACCGGTGGGTGTGTCTGTCTGTATGTTCGAAGAAAGAGCACAGTGGGACACGAAAACAGGTTTTGCTCTTACCTCCATTTTTTCTATTGTAAACGTCCCACTGCTGGGCTAGGACCTTCCCATTCTTGGAGATATATCATAACAAATGTAGTATACCTATAATACCATAATTATTACCCACCCATAGCAGACGGTGATCTAGGCTTAATATTCTACTTACAACAATTCTAATTAATTAGATTTGATTTAGATTTACTTCTCTTCATTGTATTACTTTATAATTATAAATAAATAGAACATTTTCTGTTCGTAGTTAAAATTTTAATTTCTATTTTATTTTTCAGATAAAAATGTCAAGAGTTTAACGTAGAGTGCGCAAGCGCATATCGAGGATGGCTTATCCGGCCGCAGTAGTCGTCCAGCGAGCGACCAAGAGCTATGGCCAGCAGTGCGTCCTTAACGACCTGGACATGATAGTAGAGCGAGGAATCATGTAAGTTTCCTTTTTACAAAAACTTAATAATACTCCTTATTTAACCCTTTAGTAAGAGTATATCGCTTATAAAATAGCATGTGTGTAAATAATAATAATAACGTCTTCAATAGTCATTGGCATAGCCATAGCCACAGCCATAGTCATCGCCATAGGCATAGCCATAGCGATAGTAATAGATGGTCATTGCTAACGCTATAGCCGATAGAGCCGATGCCGCTGTAGCCGACAGAGATAGCCATGCGGTAGCCGATAGTTTTGGTGGTAAAGATGGAAGATGGAAAAGAAACGAGTTGTTTGTCCGGAGAGAATATATATATTTTTTTAAATACAGTTTTACTGACTCAGTCAATTGTAAACAGGCAATTCTGTATTTAACACAAACCAGCCTTTGATGAACTAAAAAGTTCCCAACAGATAGCGATAGCCATGCCGTAGCCGATACCACACCCATCTCCCTGGCTATAGTCATATCAATAGCGATGGCTACAGTCATATTTATCGCCATGCTATAGTCATCTGCATAGTCATGGCTATACTCATATTCATAGTTATAGCCACTATGCTACATGCATACATTGGTAATTGGCTTCTCATTCTCACAAGAACTTGAGACAGGAGAATGTGGAATGGATTTATTTTCTCGTGATCTTTTGCTGCTTGCTTTTGGCTGGATTAAGGCAGACAGGCTGACGATCCAAGTGATGGAAAATGGTTACTGTCGCTTATATATATATATATATATATTTATATATACATATTTAGTCGCCTGTTTACCCCCGATGTTCTTCGGAGCCTATATAACCTTAATTTTACTATGTTCACGCTCGCATGCTTTCCGATTTTTTTTAATGTGCCTCTGTGCATATGTGCAAGTGTGAAGTGTTGTACGTATGTGTATGTATTATGTTGGACATTATATATCTAATTAAACTTAAAATGTATATTTAGCTACTTAACCTAATAAATATTACATAACTATGTATATTTATCTAACTTAACCATATATATATATATTTGTAATACCAGATAGATTAACAACATGTTGCCGATCTCGAAGGAATTTTTTGATCCTGCTCCGTCATTCTCAACTATGTTTTAAGCAGAAGCAGCAAGGATCTATTAAAAATAATGTTTTCAGATATGGACTTCTCGGTCCATCTGGCTGCGGGAAAACAACACTCCTCTCCTGTATAGTCGGTAGAAGACGTCTCGACAGTGGAGACGTTTACGTGCTTGGAGGGAAGCCAGGAGAAAAAGGTAGCGGAGTGCCCGGACCAAGAGTTGGTTATATGCCTCAGGTAGGTCAATGCAATTCATGCATAAATATTAAGGTGCTAGCATAATCCAGTAGCATGTGCCAGCAAAACTTCGTTCGCGTTGCCATGACTACGACGAATATTAGTGAATTGTAACGGTGGCATGTAAGAAACGAATGCGACTGCGACGCCACCTTTTTGGCTATTTTATTAATCTAGCCCACTGAAACTGAGCTTTTTATTGTCTACAACATCTTGAACTCGGTGCATTTTGCAATTTTGTTGTTATTCTTTATATTTTACATGGTACCTACTTCAAGATGTTGTAGAAAACACTTATTTTTTGCTTTTTAGGTGCGCAATTCGCCTAAATACTACAACAAATTTTAAAAAATTAAATAATAATCTATACATATAATAAAATTGTAGACGTCGAATTTCTGTACAATGAAAAAAAATGCTAAAAACCGAGTCGGGAGGATGTAAGAAGTGAAATAGAACTAATCTAGATTTTTTTCAAATTTTTTGTTTGTCTGTGTGTCTGTTTGTACCGGCTAATCTCCAAAACGACTGGACCGATTTAAATGAAATTTTGTATGGTGGTATCTTATATCCCTGGTCAACATATAGAATACTTTTGATCTCGAAAAATTAAAGAGTTTTCGTAGGATAGTTAAAAAACCGCACCACGCGGACGAAGTCGCGGGCATCAGGTAGTTATATAATAATTGGAATAAAAAAAAATAGTATAGAGCTATATACTATTTTTTTTATTCCAATTTCTTTGATGTATTTTTTTGTATGTTTGTGTGGTTGCCCTGGTGGTTTAGATTCACAATTGGATTGGAACCGGTAAGTGGTGCTGGGGTCGGGTTCTAGGATCCTCCTAATCTTCTGGACAGATCTTGTTTTTGTGTGTTTAAGTGGGTCCCCGGATGGTTTAGATTTACAATTGGAACCGTTAGAAGGCACCAGAATCGGGTCCTAGATTTTCATTTTTTTAGGGCAGGACTAGGTCTGCCGGAACCGCTAGTATATAATATATTTTCGACGAGTATAGGCGCTCGGCGCTCTTCAACAAGGGTTGCTCTCGATTTCCCAGGAATTCCCTCATCAGATCCTGACTTGGTGACAATGGGACTACTTCAGGAGTATGCGCGGTGGAATAAAAAAGCGAAATGCGTGCTGGGACACACCGTAGAAGTGAAACTTCAACGGGCAAGTCGCAAAACGAATCGCAACAATATTTTGAATTTGAAGTTTTACGGGCAGGTTTTCAAATTGGACAAGTACATTAACAATCTGCCCGTAAAACTTCAAGTTAAAATTTTGTTGCGATTCGTTTTGCCACTTGTCCGTTGAAGTTTCACTTCTACTATGTGTCCCAGCACACATTTCGATTTTTCGCAGGTTTACTGCAAATTATGATTTGATTAAGTTAGGTACATTTTAATGAATGCATTTTTTATTTAAACATATTTTATCAAACAAAAAACCTGAATTCGATCCGGAACCAAAAAAACATCCATAGTCTACTCTAAATTATGCCGCCTCTCACCACGTCTACTCTAAATTTATGCCGCCTTTTACCACGGCCGTAACGCCTTTTCGTTACAGAAAAAAAAAACCCTAATACCCCCCGTCTATATAGAAATTTCACTTCAATATATATTTTTTTAAATTGATTCACAATTGACGAAGAAATCGCGTAACAAACATAAATACAGTTGAGTTGAGAACACGGTTTTAGATTTAGAAGTCGGTTAAAAAACAATAGCCACCAGACAAGCCGTGACAAGAATATAGATAGATAGATAACTCTTTATTGTACACCAATACAAATATGGACTTATACTAAAATTATATCTAGTTATGTACAAAGGGCGGTCTTATCGCTAAAAAGCCGTCCCTTCCAGACAACCCTAGGAATGAATTAAGATGATAATGGCGATGGTGGTATACGTAACATATAGCACAAACTACTTACATTTTAATAATACATACATACATAACTTCACGCCAGTTCCCTTGCGGGGTAGGCACGAACAACAGAGCGCCATTTAGGCCCATTCTTACACTCCTCACTTGCTTCTTTGACATTCATAACTCTTGTCATGCACATTCATGTGTTCTTAAGGCTTCTGACATCACCCTCCGCTAGTACACGATCAATTTGATCATGGAAGGTGTGTCGTGGCCTTCCACGACTTCTGCATCCATCCACTTTTGCATTGTATATCTGTTTAGTCATTCTTTCATCATGCATTCTTTCCACATGCCCGAACCACCGGAGCATTCCTTTCCTTACCATCACCCCGACACTCTCTTTCAGACCAACTCTATTTCTTACTTCGGTATTAGGAACGCGGTCCGCGAGCGTCACTCCGCAGATTTTGCGCAGTGCTCGCATCTCGACCGCGTTTACTCTACTTTCATGCTCTCTCTTCCATACCCAACTCTCGCTTCCATACGAAATTATATCTAGTTATGTACAAAGGGCGGTCTTATCGCTAAAAAGCCGTCCCTTCCAGACAACCCTAGGAATGAATTAAGATGATAATGGCGATGGTGGTATACGTAACATATAGCACAAACTACTTACACTTTTATTAATAAATATATATATTGACGGCCTCTGTGGTTGAGCGGGATAAGCCTTTGCCGGCCTACCTCACTGCAACGCAGAGGCTCTGGGTTCGATTCCTGGTATAGTAAATTTTGAAAACGTATTTTCTCCCTTATTTACTATGGTCTGGGTGTCTGGGATCGGCCCCAGAGTAGGCCTTTGTATATTACCCATAACACAAGCGTAACTTGCTTAATTTGGGGATATACAATGTGTGTGTTTGTCTGCCGATTATTATTATTTATATATATATATATATATATGTGCGTGTGCGTGTGTGTGTGTGTGTGTGTGTGTATATGTGCAGAGATTTGATATATTACATAGATATATACTTAATATACATACCATACAAATACATATCTACAAAATATATAAATGTTTATAAATGAATTTTAATATCATATTCCAACGACAGGTAGTATTTTTTGATCATGGTTTTAAATATGGCTAGCGATTTTGCTTGTCTGATTGTAACAGGAAGCGCGTTCCAGAGCTGTATAGCCTTAACAGTAAAAGAATTGTTATAAAAAGTTGAGTTATGCGCAGGAGTGTTCAATTTTAGTAGTTTAGTTCAATTTAAGTTTAGAATATTGCTGATTCGGAGTGGCGATGCTAGTATATTTATAATTATAACATAGCCTTAAACTTCCAGGATATAGCTTTGGTAGCCGAATTCACAGTACGCGATGCGGTGTACTATTTTGCCAGGATATACGGTATGGAGCCGCATAAAATGGTTGAGAGATTCGAATTCCTCTCATCGCTCCTGGAACTGCCGCCGGGTGGCCGGTTCATCAAGGCCTGCTCTGGTGGTCAGCAAAGGAGGGTGTCACTGGCTGCTGCTTTAGTTCATGATCCTGAATTGCTGATTTTGGACGAGCCCACTGTCGGATTGGATCCAGTTCTGAGAGAAAGGTAAAAAAGAAATACATTGCTTAAGACAATTTAGAAATAAACAAACGGCGTTATAGACGGCGGTGACTGACTAAAAAGAAACTCATTCGTCAGTTACATGTGTGGCCTGACTTGAAATGGAGATAATGGGATTCCCCATGCTTGTTTTTTTTAATTGTATTTTTAAATCATTGTTTACATCGTTTTATCATGGTAAAATACAGAAATATGTTGGAAATGTGCAAGGTAATTTTTTTTAAATATTAAAAATCTCGGATAATGCAAATGCCACTATTTTCGCGGGCTTTTGATGACGTCATAGTTCATTTATATGTTTACATGTTCGTCTTTCTCAGTGTTTTCAATTTTAAATTAGACCACGGAAAAGGTCAAAAAACATAAAAAATCAGTTAAGCAGTTAAAAAGTAGTCACTTTTAATCATTAATTTCAGTTAAAGTCTCATTTTTATCAAAGACAAATGAACCGTCTACATCCGGCATCTATGTCCACAGTAGGAGAACTTTGTCTCACGAAAGAATACCACATACGCACGAGGCGCTACGGTCGTGCAATGACATCTCAGAAAGTTAAAATATTTTTATAAAGATTCTGATTTAATAGTATTATATATTAGTAAATAGACCAATAGTATTGTAAGAGACATCGAAACTTCACATAATAAATCATTAAACATATATCGTAATCACAGAAACATGAGAAAGAATACCTCAGCCAGAAGGCCCAGCTTGCACTACACAACGCGGTGCTGGTACCTACGCTCACGTATGAAAGTAGAGTAAACGCGGTCGAGATGCGAGCACTGCGCAATATCTGCGGAGTGACGCTCGCGGACCGCGTTCGAAATACCGAAGTAAGAAAGAGAGTTGCTCTGAAAGAGTGTCGGGGTGAAGGTAAGGAAAGGAATGCTCCGGTGGTTCGGGCATGTGGAAAGAATCACTAAACAGATATACAATGCAAAAATGGATGGATGTAGAAGTCGTGGAAGGCCACGACACACCTTCCATGATCAAATTGATCGTGTACTAGCAGAAGGTGATGTCAGGAGCCTTAAGAACAGACGAGCGTGTATGACAAGAGTTATGAATGTGAAAGAAGCAAGTGAGGTGTGTAAGAATAAGCCTAAATGGCACTCTGTTGTTCGTGCCTACCCCGCAAGGGAACTGGCGTGAAGTTATGTATGTATGTATGTATGAGAAAGAATACCTCTAGCCAATCATTTGATAGCAACACTTTTAGATATATTACCAAGTTGATATAAATAATGGGCCCAACCTGGCCCGGTGACCTCCAAGCTCCCCTTACAGTCACCCCGTATATTCCATATTTAAGTCTTTATATCATCTTTGAAATAAAAAAAACAAATGTAACACTTATTCAATTTTATGGAGATCGTAGCGACTGACGAATGGTAGAACAACTGTGTCAGCCTCGCCTCAGCACCGCTTAAACACTATCAAATTACTTGAAAGTACCGTCAATTAAATGTTCGCAATATAAAATGTTAATACCTGTTACAAATTCCACCAAAAAATGTTGTAAATATAACAGTATCGTATTCACATAACTAACAATAAAACTTATACACATACTCAAACCTACGCGCACTACCATCGCATTGCATTACACGCACACTTCACAAACAAACCAAGACACACAAAGAGCCTAAAAATTAATAACCCAGGCACTGAAAAGAAAAAACCAACACACATGGCACTAGATAGGAGTATATATAAGTATAGATATAAGGCCAACACTGCACATGCACTTCCTCACAACACCAGCATGTAACAGATACACTCTACATTAGTATAAGTTTAGTATTAAAAATAGGATAAATTAATATAATAAGATAATCTTAAGGTACACCATAACATATAAATCACTAAATTAATGTCACACGGTAACAAAAATAAACAATAAGCGTGTATGGACTCTAAAATCTTTCATAGAAATTAATAATAATAATAATTAACTCAAGTCCGTAGAGATGTTAAGAAAAAAAAACAGTATCGTATTCACTAACTTATCCTTGTCATTCACTGCAACAGATCAATAAACATCTTCCTTAAAATAGCTATGATAGACGGCTTTGTGTCCTAGCTCATAGATTACGCTCCGGTCACATTCCACTAAATAAATTCTACAATCTTGTGGGAAGGAGCAATACACCAAATGTCTACAATGCAATATAGTGTAAGACGTACAGCATTTGTTAGTGGAATGTGTGTTTGTGCTCTGGGAATTAATTTGTTGGATGTGGATGTTTCCAGAGCATTCTGTCGCGGCCAGTCTGCTGCGGCTCTTTTAATTTATATAAAATAAAAAACTTCATTTAAAAAAACCGACTTCAAAAACTAAAAAGTATAAAATAACTTATTTCTAAAGCTATTATTATTAATATATATTATCTAAAACATCTTAAAGTCGGTGCTTAGTAATTTTCAAAATATAGTAATTTTTATGTTTTACTTTGCACCGACTTCAAGATGTTTTAGATAATATATATTAATAATAATGGCTTTAGAAATAAGTTATTTTATACTTTTTAGTTTTTTAGTTTTTGAAGTCGGTTTTTTTAAACGAAGTTTTTTTATTTTATTTCTTACTTTTTAGTGTCTAGCTATGTATGGGTAGACCTACGAAACGTGCCGCCCGCGCTCCTTAAAAAATATGTCCCAAGAAACGGGAACAAAAAAATGTTCGTAAAATGAAAACTACTGGGCCAAACTATGTTAAATTTTTAGAGGACCAAATGGTAACTATTCCGCATCAAACTAAACAAGAATCACGTAAATCGGATCATAAATCTCGGAGTAATCGGTGAACATACATTAAAAAAAATATCCCGACGAATTGAGAACCTCCTCCTTTTTTTGAAGTCGGTTAAAAATAGTGAAACCATTTAAATAAATTTGTGCAATTGTATGATTAGGGTAAGATGGGGCTGACATCATTACTAAAAGCCCCTAAATAAATTAGATAATAAAAAAATAGCTATTGTTTCGTGATACCTAACATAATCTATTCAATTATGACATTATTATACGAGTAATTACTACAACTGTAGCTTCATAACATCACCCATAATTACATATTAACTGCCATAAATTTAGGTTGCCAGCAATATAATGCAAATGCATTAAAACGCTTGATAAAAACCACATAACAACGTGTCTTGGCTCATAATTAATTGCATTTTTGCCAATTGACTTTAGTACTCTAGTATTCTTATTCCATGACTGGCTTCTGCCCGCGACTTTTTCCGTGTGAAATACTTTAAAAAAAAATGTAAGTAAAAAAAACCCCGATTTTGAAACATTCTTCATTGGTGCTCCGCTCCTATTGGTCTTAGCGTGATCATATATAGCCTATAAGCCTTCCTCGATAAATGGACTATTTAACACTGAAAGGATTATTCGAATCAGATCAGTAGTTCCTAAGATTAGCGCTTTCAAGCAAAGAAACAAACAAACTCTTCAGCTTTATATATAAAAAAGTAAGTTAAAAAAACCCCCGATTTTGAAACATTCTTCATTGGTACTCCGCTCCTATTGGTCTTAGCGTAATGATATATAGCCTATAACCTTCCTCGATAAATGGGCTATCTAACACTAAAAGGATTTTTCAAATCAGACCAGTAGTTTCTGAGATTAGCGCTTTCAAGCAAAGAAACAAACAAACTCTTCAGTTTTATATATAAAAAAGTAAGTTAAAAAAACCCCCAGATTTTAAAACATTCTTCATTGGTGCTCCGCTCCTATTAATCTTAGCGTGATCATATATAGCCTATAGCCTTCCTCGATAAATGGATTATCTAACACTGAAAGAATTTTTCAAATCAGACCAGTAGTTCCTGAGATTAACGCGTTCAAGCAAACAAACAAACTCTTCAGCTTTATATATTAGTATAAGACAAAACTCAGCCGTAATGGTCTTACATGATGAAATGTTAACCCTCTATTGCCACCAAACCTCAAATTGATAATTTCATGTCCTTCAGAACTAATGATCTTGATGCAGCCGACGACCGGTTGCCAAATCGATTGTACAGACTATCGCAATTCGTTAAGCAACTGCCAATGCACTTTTGCTTCATTTTTCTAGACGGTATTATGATCGAATTAGAACTGCTGTGTTTCTAATAGAAAGCCTTTAACCTCAAATTCAAGAGAGAGAGAGAGAGATAACACTGTATTGCACACCAAAATATACAATTACAAAAACAAACCATATTTACAATATTTTCTAGGCAATACAATAGGCGGCCTTTTCGCTCAAAGCGATCTCTTCCAGGCAACCTAAATGAAAGAAATTTGAATCAGGCGATATAGGTGGTACAGGAAAAATGCAATAGATACATAAATACTCAAACTAATTTAAGAAATAAATATACAAATACATACATATATACATAGTCATATATATACAATAATACATAAGTTATTATAATAAATGTATTAGCATGATTATATTCTGTTAATCAGACTACTTGTGGACAAATAGTGTTTTCTGAGCAAATATCTAAATGTTGGTAGGGATTTGGCCTCTCTGACAGTAAGAGTTTGACAAATTCAAATTCTTTATTTGCACAAAATATGGCAACATTGATGGAGAATATGGTTAATGTCAAAGTATAGCATGTTTTGCCCCATTGGAGCGCACAAAAGTATATGTTTAGGCAACAAAGTGACACACCTACAACACCTATAATATTATAAAATTCTAAACACGCCGTGTCTGTACATTTAAGCTATTTAAAAATAACAACTGGAATAGACTATATAAACGAGAACACGATGCAATTTTTTTAGGTTTCTTGGCTGTTTGTCGGCTTGTCTGTTTGTTCGGGATTCACGTAAAAACTATGGGGCCGATTTCGATGCGGTTTTCGCTGATCGACAGTAAATTCTTAGACTTAAAATCTGCACTACTTTTTATCCTGGGAATCGAGCGGGATTTTTTCTGGGAATGATTTAAAACTTTAAAAAAATTAAATATCATCGAATTCCAATATGATTTTTTTTACTGATCGATAGTAAATTTTATGCTAACATATGTGTGATTTTTTCTATCCCAGGCATCCCGCGGAAATTTTCCCGGGAGCGGCTTGTAGTTGTTCGGATGCATAAAAATTAGCTTATTCCGACACAAATTCCACTAAAACGATAGCTTACATTCTTTTTTAAATACGATGCTGCGATACTTTCTGTCCCGAGAATCCCGCGGGAATTTCAAGTTAAGCGTGGATGAAATCGTGGGCATATCCTAGTACAACAGTACATATATATATATAGAAAAGAAAGTCGCGTTAGTTACACTATTTATAACTCCAGAACGACTGTACCGATTAGGCTGAATATTGGTGGGAAGGTAGCTTAGAACCACGAGACGGACATAGGATACTTTTTATCCCGTTTGAACTGGTAGGTGGCGCTGAGATCGGATTCTAGAATCCTCCTAATCACCTGGACCGATTTTCGTGATTTTGTTTTTGTGTGTGTTGAGTTGAGTCCCGGATGGTTTAAATCCACAATTGGAACCGGTAGGTGGCGCTGGGATCGGGTCCTTGATTTTTATTTTTTCAGAGCAGGACAACGTCTCCCGGGGCCGCTAGTATATATATATATATATATATATATATATATATATATATATATATATATATATATATATATATATATAACCATGATAAAATATGACCATGTTTCTGAATTTCGTATGAAGCTCAAGTCCACTTCTCACAATTTGCGCACAGATACATACCGTAGACTCCTGACACCTGCACACACTTCATCCTTTTATGATAACTCTTTCACAGTGCAGGCTGTCAAACTCTGGAATGCGTTGCCTCTTACTGTCAGAGAGGCCAAAACATTACCGACATTTCGGAACTCACTTAGAAAGTACTATCTGTCTCTAAATAAATATGTCTAATATATTAAACATTTACTTATTTATCTATTGTAATATATAAAATGCTTGTCACATATAATGTTAACAAATATATTTATTTAAATTATTTTGTATATACGTACATATTATTATATATTTTTTTTTTTTTTTTATATGTATTAAATTTATAAATTAGTGTAAGTATGTATATTTAAATTGTACAGTCCTATCTTTTTTCTGCTTCACCTACATCGCCAGATTAGTTAAGAATTTCTTTTAAGCTAGGTTGCCTGGAAGAGATCGCTTTTAGCGATAAGGCCGCCTGTTGTTTTACCAAGAAGTATTGTAATTATACATTTTGTTTTTGTATTTGTTTATTTTGGTGAGCAATAAAGTGTTCTATCTATCTATCTATCTATATATATCCCCCTATCTAATACTTTTCTCTAAATCTTCTTTATTTTTTTGTTTTAATTGTTTCTGTGTAAATACAAATCACTGGGGTTGCCTACAACAATAAGTTTACCCTACATAACTAAAACAATAGACATTTATCGACTCTACAGAATACTTTACAGCTCGTATACTAACAATTAGCTGTTTTTTGTTTTTATTCTCTTCTGCTATAAAATGAATCTTGCATAAATCTAAGATCAGATTTATGCAATTAATGCCACAAATAGTAGTATGTGAGTAATTAAAACACGTTGCAATGATCGCTCTATTGTCATAATAATTATTCTTAACATGCCATCTGTTGATGCACACAATGGATAATAACACTAAATGCAGTTGGGAAATTATGTTTGCGTGTTTAGTCGTTGCCAGATGATTTTACATCCTTCCATACTATTATTATTCATGCGAAAGTAACTCTGTCTGTTACGCTTCCACAGAGAATCTACTGCGTCGTTTTTATTTGTTATCGCTGTTTAACCCTTAAGACAATTATCGATATACCAAAAAGCCGCAAGACTAACACTATCACTACCTCGTAATATACCAAGAAAATATACCCATTTCATAGAAATCATACAACTCCTATATAAACAGAGTGAGACAACAACACAATTAACGATCACGTTCACAAACGCGATATGCACTCTCATCGCGGACACATATGTGCTAATAGTGAGCTAAAAGGTTAAGGAGACGAAGTGGCCAAAAAACTCTCCAGCAACATTTTTTGTTTATATTGTTACGAATACGGGACTGGAATTAAAATGCCATTGGAATTACTATAGAATCCAATTATAATTCACAATTCAATAACACGCGCAAAGTCCGTCACTAAAATGTACACACGTCTTGCCTCGCTTGTGTTATCGCTTTGACTGCCTCACCCCTCCGTTCGGGCATTGCTTTATACTAAACTATTCAATATGTCTCGACACAATACTCGACCGCATAGCAATAATTTCTAAGAATCACACCTGGCTAATGACTATCATAAACATTACAATACACAATGGCCTGTTTTTCTAATTACAATTTTTATACACAAAGCAAACAAAAGAAGTCCAAATGCGGGAAAGTAATAAACTGTAGGTGTGAATCGGTCTTTGTCGATCGTAACAATATTTATCTTTTATTCATATTTATCTATCTCAGGCTCTTTTTTTACAATAAATACAGAAGTGAAAAATGGGAATGAAAATATTTATTTCTTAAAAAACATATGCACAATTTTTAGTCATTAATCTCTTTCATATCTTAATTATTACATAAATTTTACTTTATAATTAAAAAAACAAAGACGCCCTACGCCTGGAAGCACTATGTTGCGTAGCACGTCACTGTCAATGGGGAGTTATGTTAGACCGATTTGGACACCACGGGTTGTCATGTTTAAAAAGCGCAGGAAGAAGATCTCGTCATGCCAGCCTCAACGACATCATCCGCCGAGCTCTTGTCAGCGTCGGCGTCCCGGCGGAATGACGGAATGTCACTCGTCCCTTGGAAGGTAAGGCGGCTGCTAGTGTGGGCTGCGACCTGTGTTAACACACTGGCCCCGTCACGTCTTCCAATGACCGAGTCAGGGGCTGGCAACGCCGTCGCTTCAGCTGAAGACGTCAAACGGCGCAAATATGGAGCCTTAGGAAGGGGTTACATATTTGTGCCGTTTGGGGTTGAAACATTATAGGCCCATGCCCGGCCCGCAAAGAGTTTTGTTTAAAGACTTATGCAAGAAACTCTGTGATGCTACCCGTGATCAGAAGGCTGGCTCATATTTTTCACAACAAATAAGTATTGCCACACAGCGTGGCAATGCAGCCAGCCTTCTGGGCACGCTCCCCGTTGGCAGCGATCTGCTACATAATGTATTTTAATTTCAATGTCTTTGTTTTTTTATTATTACATTGTATTTAAAAGATCCATACAGGAAATAACACTGTTATTAAAAATATTTCATTATAAATTGTATTGTAAATAAAGTTACTTAATCTACTTAATTTTCATTAAGTACAAAACATACTAATCATAGTAAAAATATACGAACACATTATTATATTCTTACAACTTAGGTTCCGACAAAAACAAATTCCACGTACAAATCTGTAAAAGCTCATTTTATTACCTGTCGGCATTTGAACTACTTGTAATCCTTTTATGATCGCCTTCTTTTATTTACTTATTAATTAGCATACATTACAAGTTATTGTGGAGAACAGTCTATTGTTCCATTGTACTCGTCTACGGCCGCTTACAGGCTGCATCATTAGTCAAGTGTTGCGGATTATAAGTACAAGCCAATTCTAGGAAATTATGTCGACGTTGCTGGGCGGGCACATTTGCATTTGTGCAGTATAAAACGATGGCCTGATTGAAAGAGGGGTTCAGTTGAGCCACAACTACGATACGGGCGTGACGTGTGTACATTCCTGAATCTAATAATGACGGACTTTGCGCGTTTTATTGAATTACGACCTTCTGCATTACGATTGGATTTGTTATGTTCGGTTATATTTGTACTTGTATTATGTGTTTGTATAGTTCTAATAAACTCTATAATATTTCTAACGGCATTTTAATTCGAGTCCCGCTAACTCTTAACAATATTGAATTACTAGAAAAATAGTTACAGCACTTCACTTCATACATTCTTTAAGTACAGAACATAGGATTATAATAATCTATACATATAATAAAACTGTAGAGGTCGAATTTCTGTACAATGAAAAAAAATGCTAAAAACCGAGTCAGGGGGATGTAAGAAGTGAAATAGAACTAATTTAGATTTTTTTCAAATTTTTGTTTCTCTGTTTGTCTGTTTGTACAGGCTAATCTCCGAAACGACTCGTCCGATTTAAATGAAATTTTGTATTGTGGTAGCTTATATCCCTGGTCAACATACAGGATACTTTTGATCCCGAAAAATTAAAGAGATCCCGTGGGATAGTTAAAAAATCTTTAATTACTTAAACTGCTTATAGGACAACTTATGCACCTAATTAAATAATGATATTGCCGGTATCATCATACAATAAAACAATAATAGGCTATATATCATCACGCTAAGACCAATAGGAGCGGAGCACCAATGAAGAAGGTTTCAAATTCGGGGGTTTTTTTAACTTACTTTTTTTATTATTCCACTCGAACGAAGTCGCGGGCAGAAGCTAGTATTTAATAAAAGAAAGTAAGAATGCGTGTGTATGTTATAGAAGTATGTTCTAGAATTACTTTTTGAAGAATTAATGGAGTTCTAGCAAATAGCCCATGCTCTATAAGACAAAAACAATATAGAAATTATTAACATCGTAATAGTGGATGGATGCAGAAGTCGTGGAAGGCCACGACACACCTTCCACGATCAAATTGATCGTGTACTAGCAGAAGGTGATGTCAGGAGCCTTAAGAACAGACGAGCTTGCATGACAAGAGTTATGAATGTCAAAGAGGCAAGTGAGGTGTGTAAGAATAAGCCTAAATGGCACTCTATTATTTGTGCCTACCCCGCAAGGGAACTGGCGTGAAGTTATGTATGTATGTATGTAATAATGATAAGACATACTAAATAAAACATACTGCAACAAACATATTAAGGACTTTATATAACATATAAGCGTATACGCAAAAATGCTATTTTTTGTTGTTTACTAAAAACTATGCATGATAGAAAGAATGCAATTTAGAAAGTCTGACCAGTATGCAAGTTGTACCTAAATAGAAGGGTATTCCAAATTTTAGCCTTATACAATCAACTACTTTTGTTTTATTCACAATTTTGTCTCTTTTGTAAAACTGCACTTTTGTATGTACGTCCTTTTGTTACGAAGCCCTCGATATGGTGCTCCATATCCATCCATCCTCGTGCTCCATCCTAGACTAAGTCATCACTCAACATCAGGTGAGACAGTGGTCAAACGCAAACAAACCTCCATAAAAGAAAATGGTCACATACCTCCGAAACGCCTTAACGGATTTAATTTTTTTTGTACATACATACATACATAACTTCACGCCAGTTCCCTTGCGGGGTAGGCACGAACAACAGAGTGCCATTTAAGCTTATTCTTACACACCTTACTTGCCTCTTTGACATTCATAACTCTTGTCATGCAAGCTCGTCTGTTCTTAAGGCTCCTGACATCACCTTCTGCTAGTACACGATCAATTTGATCATGGAAGGTGTGTCGTGGCCTTCCACGACTTCTGCATCCATCCACTTTTGCATTGTATATCTGTTTAGTCATTCTTTCATCATGCATTCTTTCCACATGCCCGAACCACCGGAGCATTCCTTTCCTTACCTTCACCCCGACACTCTCTTTCAGACCAACTCTCTTTCTTACTTCGGTATTACGAACGCGGTCCGCGAGCGTCACTCCGCAGATTTTGCGCAGTGCTCGCATCTCGACCGCGTTTACTCTACTTTCATGCTCTCTCTTCCATACCCAACTCTCGCATCCATACGTGAGCGTAGGTACCAGCACCGCGTTGTGTATGGCGAGCTGGGCCTTCTGGCTGAGGTGCTTAGCGTCTAGAAGTTTACCTAACGCTCCATTCACATTATTCCCCAAATTCACTCTTCTTTCTATATCAGCGGTGTACCTTCCATCCCTGCTAAAAGCACATCCAAGATATACAAACTCATTCACTTGCTCTAGCATAACATCATCGACCATTATCGTAATTTTTTTTGTATATTATGTAAGTATGAGAATAAGTCGGTAAAGTATTTTTCACCCTCCTATGGTGTGTTTTTATTTTTAATGCAGAACAACGTTTGGTACGTCAGCTAGTATCTTCATAAATTCTTTACATATTTGGCAAAATAGAAACGTTAGAAGATAGAAAAGGCAAGACGCTATGTAAATGTAGTTTTGTCATAGAAATATTCTTAAATAGAGTAGTACCCCTTATTAAATAAGGTATTTTATAATTTAGTATTAATGAAGAGCAGATATAACATTCAGAATCTTATTGTAGAAGCGTATACTAATCCCCAAGAACAGAAATGTTTGGAACGTAAAAAAGATGACATTAATAAACTTATTACTACCCCTGGCATGTAACCTGTGAACATCGTTATATTGTTTATAAGTACTCATTATTACATATTATTAAAAACTAGCGGCTCCGACAGACGTTGTCCTGCTCTGAAAAAATAAAAATCTAGGACCCGATCCCAGCGCCACCTACCGGTTCCAATTGTGGATTTAAATCATCCGGGGACCCACTCAAACACACAAAAACAAAACCACCAAAATCGCTCCAGGTGATTAGGAGGATTCTAGAACCCGATCTCAGCGCCACCGATTCCAACGGGATAAAAAGTATCCTATGTCAGTCTCCTGGTTCTAAGCTACCTCCCCACCAATTTTCAACGAAATCGGTACAACCGTTCTTGAATTATAAATAGTATAACTATTATTTTAGGCTTAGGCTTACAGTCTAATTATACAAAATATAGAAACAATAATATTAAAAAAAAGATGCTGATAATAAACCTCCGCCTATTGGTAAAGAAAACAAAACATAAAAAAGACATAAAAACATTTAAAAAAAAACAAAAGACATGTGCATACACGATATTGAGGGATAATAATGTAACAAAATTTTTAGCTGTTTATTTTATCGAAGAAATTTTGAGCCAAATTGCGCTTAAGAGAATTTATAGGTGTTCAATACAGGTCTAGATTTGAGTGATTATGTATATAGATATTCTACGACGAGTATTGGCAGGCGAACGTCATAATACCGATTTCCTTAAAGCGTTTTCGAGGCTCCATAGAACAGAAGACACTCTATTGTTCACCACATACACATAAAATAAACAAATTTACAGTAGTCACATTAAACAGCAAAAGTAGGAGCAATGGGCGGCCTTATCGCTTTAGAGCGATCCCTTCCAAACAACCCGGGCTATGGATCTTATGAACGGGAGATTCGCAAGTATATATATATATATATATATATATATATATATATATATATATCATTTATGTATTTATTATTAAAATGTAATTAGTTCGTAATATATGTTACGTATACCACCATCACCATTATCATCTCAATTCATTCGTGGGGTTGTCTGGAAGAGATCGCTTTTTAGCGATAAGACCGCCCTTTGTACATAACTAGATATAATTTTAGTCTTTAAGTTCATGTTTGTATTGGTGAACGATAAAGTGTTATCTATCTACGTATCTATATATCATTAATATGTGTATAGCAACAGCAATAGCTGTTTACATATTTCATATCCATATTTACAGACATTTAAAGTATGATCCTCGTTCAATTCTGACGTTAAACCATTATTTCGTATGCGAAACGCGATGCTGACGATCGCAATTCAGCATTAAGCTGACGGAATTTAAATCAAATAAATTCAATTGATTTAAATAAAAAGAACATCATTTACGTCAATAACTCTTTATTTGACAAGTTCAAAGTGTAATCTATTGTGGCGACCGAGGGTAGAACTTTCTGGCAGCGTAAGTGGGTCTCAAGACTTAGAAAAAGGTAGAAGATTCTGGAAGGAAAAGACATGGACAGATTCATTTTAGAAAGGGATAAATGATTCTAGAATAGAAGGTTCAAGAAGGAAAACACAGAGATACATAGATGTTTAGAAAGGGATAGGCAGTGAATAAAAGATTAAGGAAAAGAAGATCGAAATTTTCCAGAAGTTTCTTCCGGATATATAAGCAGTGTATGGCTCGCCTACTGGGGAGTTCAGTTGAGTACAGCAAAGCAACAAGTGCAATACGAGAGAGTTGGAAGAGAAGTTAAATAGAGTGACGAGTTTAATGGAAAGTTTAGTGGTGAGTTTAGTGAGCAATTCAGTGAAGGAGAAGTTTAGCGTAATTTAAGAGGAGGTCCAGAAGTACACGCGGTAAATTCGGAGGTGAGCACTGTTGCAGCAGGAGGTGGTCTATGCAACATCGGCGAGTGATTGAGACATGTTATCGTCGGGACAGTGCATCGTTAGCTACGGCTATGTAAGTTAATAAAAGTATTTAGTTAAAAACTGGTGTTTCCTTCCAATCCCGAGTGCGTACCCCCGCTCGCACGTAACAATATATTTTTTATTTTATTTTTTTATTGCATGAGATCAGCAGACAGGCAGACAGCCCGCTTGCTGGAAAGCGGTTACCATCGCCTATGGACATTTGCAACACCAAAGTTGCTACAAATGCGCTGCCGCTCTCTTAAGGGAAACTGGAACCTGGTCACTAATGCCGGAATACAACTCAAGATTGTTATGGCGACATACTTTAGACCAGGGCTGGTAGCCATCCAGTCGGGCAAATGCCCTACCACTTGGCTGTGGGTTGTTAAGTCGCCTTTTACGACAGGCCGCCCGGCCGCAGGAAATTGTATTCTTTCTCCGTTCCTGCACGGATAAAAATTTATTATACACTTTTTCTAATACCTAAATACGTAATATATAAATACTACTACTGTAAAATAACCACGCATAACGATTTATCCCAGAGCTCAGGAGTGAAAGACTGAGTCCAAAACTCACAAGTGTAAAGCCGGTCTTAAATTGTCACGTATAGATAGATAGATAACACTTTATTGCTCGTCAAATACACAATTACAACATTGTCATGGTTAAAACAGTAAGCGACCTTGTCGCTTAAAGCAATCTCTTCCAGGCAACCTAACTTAAAGAATATTTTAAAACTAATCTCGCGATGTAGGCGATGCAGAGTATTAGGTAGAATATTGTTACGAGTTTAGCGGGACTCAAATTAAAATGCCGTTGGAATTCTTATAGAGTTTATTAGAACTATACAAACACGTATAACACAGGTACAAATAAATATAACTGAACACAACCAGTCCAAACGTAATGCACTATTCAATAAAACGCGCAAAGTCCGTCAGTATTAGATTCCGGAATGTACACACGTCACGCCTTCATCGTGGTTCTTGGTCAACTGCCTCCTCTCTCCAACAGGCTGTCGTTTTATACTTCACAAATGCAAATGTGCCCACCCGGCAACGTGGAACTAATGTCCTAGAATCAGCTTGTACTTTATAATCCGTAACACCTGAGCGGCCGTAAACGAGTACAATAGAACAATAGGCTGTTCTTCACAATACTAGAAACGTATACCAATAAATAAGTAAACAAAAGAAGACGATCATAAAAGGATTACAATCAGTTCAAATGCCGACAGGTAATAAAATGTGCTTTTACAGACTGTACATGGAATTTGTCTTTCATGAAGCCTAAGTTGTAACAATATAAATACGTGTATGTTTATGAGAAGACGGTATGTATATAAGTACAAAACCCGTGCACCAAATCGTGGGTATAACTAACAAACTGCATAGTATTTGATTAAACTTTATGTTTCAGAATATGGGAGTTTCTGGCAGAGCTGGCAAGAGGAGGGACTACAGTGATTATTACTACACATTACATAGACGAAACCAAGCAAGCTCATAAGGTAAACCTCCATTCTAGTCAACTGGAAAATTTGATTGAAGACTACCTACCGCAACGGAAACTACCCTTTAGTATGGGCCAAATGATTGAGTATTGAAGATTTCCCCAATTTGATAAATTTGTATGCCAGAAATAAAATGATACCCAAACCGTCGTCATTCGTCTATTGTCATATACATTTTAGTGCTCGAGTCTTTTTTTCCGAATGACCCTTATGGGTGGAAAAGCGAGATGGAATGCTTCTCTGTCTCAAAGGGAAGATCTTCCGCCGAGGCTATTGCAGTGCCTAAGCAGGTCCAAGCCTAACTACTATTTTTTTTCTTCATTGGACTTGACTTTATGTTGTTGGTCCGAAGACCTCACAACTTTACCGGGGATTTTCGGGGTATAACTTGCGAGCCCGAGGTACAACTTGCTCGAGGGAGCTCCCTAGGAGGCTTTACCTCGGCTCGATTGGTAGCATGAGAGAGGGATGATTCTAATGATGCCGACCAGAGGGCGACACAATTCACTAACTGAGAACGGGCGGCGGGTGATATGAAGCCCGAGGGGAAGGATCACGGGAGATCGGGATCGGAGGTTCGAGGCAGCTTACACTATCTTACTGCCGTTTCGCAACATGTTATGGTTGGGAGAGAAGAAACGGCGAAAGAAACTTCCCAGCAACATGCCTAGTTTATCCTATGGGGGCGGGCGTCTCATGAAGTCCCTCTCAGGGACGTGAAGAGATCGTGATTGGCCCTAACAACTACTGATGGAAATTAGTATATATTCTTTGTACGTGTCGGGAATAGTTTGTGACTTCAATTAACGCACAGCGCCACCTATAAGCTTGATAGTGTTCCACTATATCTCGATTTTTTTAATTCCAGTAACAATTTTTTTTATCTTTTATCAGCAAAATTTAAGAACCCAAAACAAATTACTTTAGGGGAAAAACCTCCAAACTGGAGATCCTGGGTAAACCTGAGTCGAGGGTACCCAGTAAAGCCTCCGGTGTTCATTCCTTCGCCTTATGCTAGGGCTAAGGGAATGTGGAAGCTGACGAATTCTGTGGGTCCCGACAGAAGGTAAACCTTCTCCCTCCCGTCTTCCTCATTTTAGCCAAAACGGAACTTTTTTAATTTTAATGCTAAGATTTGTATAATACAGATTTGTCGTAAGTAAACTCTGCCCATTTATATCCTCAAAAAGGTCTAGAGCATGCCGCCATAACAACCTTGAGTTGTGATCCGGCATCAGTGGCCAGGTTCCAGTCCCATCTACAAGTCCGGCAGCACATTTGTAGCACCTTTAGTGTTGCAAACATTCATAGGTGACAGCAACCACTTTCCATCACAGTTGGGCCGTCAGCCTGTCTGCTATACTTCAGCAATATAAAAAAAGTAGTAATTCGGGAGCGAGATAGCAAACTTCATTTAGGCAGCCCCTTAAGATATAGAAACCAGCATTAAAGCTGATTTACATTGAGCTACTTCAGATTCGAAGCAAGTCAGTGATGACTTAATACTAGCACCGTGTAAATTGATTCGGAGTCAGTACAGCGCTGTCTAGTCAGTGCTGAATTCAATAGTCACGATTGAATATTTGATGTCTGTCCGCTTCCTCAGGAACACTTTTTTTTAAACCTTAGGCCGTACGAGGGGAAAAGGTCGTGACCCCTATGTAGGATTCGCCAGGTCGGTGTGGCACTATTACCTCATGTATGAAGTGAGGGATACCTACTAAACCCCTATCCGATCCTCGAAGGACCTTTGTCAGAACTGTGGGCTCACTTGCGCATTCACCTTCAGCCCAGACGGACGACGGCCGATCCCTTTGTGGACTGGCTCCACTGTTTGCTAGCCAGAGAGCTGGGCCTACAATAAATCAATCGGATAAAAATTCTGCCTATTTCGAGAATTCATTTGTCCCTACTGACTTCAAAAACAGGGTTACACCCAAAATAAATAAACGAGACTGCATGCAAACAGTGAGTCAGATTTCAACGACAGCACTGACGCCAGTTACCGAACCAATGTGAATCAGCATTTATGGCCGGTTCCTATATTCCACTGGCTAAATTTTGTCATTATTTGTATGGATATTAAGGCAAATGAACGGTCGGTAAGATATAGGGACCCGCGGTCAGACTTGAGAAATTACATGTGCATTCAGGCATAAACTCCCGCGGTACATCATAGGAAAATGCCACAATTGAATAATACAATGTACCAACACGCAATTGCCAACCTTGATAGTTCCTGAGTTTTTTTTCATTTATAATCATTATTTAATTGTTTTTAATTAATTATGTACAGAGGTACATTTTAACGGCTGAGGATATTGAGGTTACATGCTTCCTAACGACAGGATTCGAAACGACTTTAATTATGTTGGATTTCTAAATATTTAGTAAGGCGAGCCTGAATGTATTTAGGACAACTCAGCCTACGTTTTGGGAACTTTCTTAACTGAGGGACCCATAATATTGTTTGTTCTTTGGAGTTTACTCATTAAGGTCCCCCGGTATGGAAATTATATAAAACAAAATAACTAACTGCTGTGGCTCAGCGACCCAAAATGAATCCTGGCCTCCGAAATGAGAATATTCCACTCCTTTCTGTTCAGTGCTATCTTCTGTCAGTCATAGGCTTGAAGCTCGCGGAGATCAGGATCAGCCTCGACTACATCACTCCTTTTTTTTATTGCAGGAGATCAGCAGACAGGCAGACGGCCCACTTGATGGAAAGCGGTTACCATCGCCTATGGACACCTGCAACACCAAAGGTGCTACAAATGCGCTGCTGCTCTCTTAAGGGAGACTGGAACTTGGTCACTAATGCCGGAACGCAACTCAAAGTTGTTATGGCAACATACTTTAGACCAGGGGTGGTAGCCATCCAGTCGGGCAAATGCCCTACCACCTGGCAAAACTCCAGCGATATCTGGGCCTACCAACTGGTCGCCGTCCCGTTGGTCAGCCCAGATAGGCTCTTTTCACCGCGCGATCTTCCACCATTCAATCTATGTAGGTGGCCAAGCCAGCGCAATCGATATGCCTTGCTCTCGCCTATTATATTGGGGGCTCATCCACCAGCTCTTCGATTTCGGCATGGAAGTTATGTTTTTTCTCTTTTAAACCACCCATGTATATTAAAGAGAACAAAACAAAACAAAACAACATATTTAAATCGGCCAGGACATTTTTTGTTAAAAGCTGTGTGTTAATGTTCACCTCTCTTATACTAGCTTGCTTACCAAGATGAGTTTTAGCGAAACTAATGTTATTGTTACGTGTTAGCGGGACTCGAATTAAAATGCCGTTAGAATTATTATAGAGTTTATTAGAACTATACAAACACGTATAACACAGGTACAAATATAACCGAACACAACAAATCCAAACGCAATGCAGAAGATCGTAATTCAATAATACGCGCGAAATCCGTCACTATTAGATTCCCGAATGTACACACGTCACGCCTGCACCGTAGTTGTAGCTCAACTGACCCCTCTCTCAATTAGGCCGTTGTTTTATACTTCACAAATGCAAATGTGCCCGCCCGGCAACGTCCACACAATTTCCTAGGATTAGCTTGTAATTGTAATCCGCAACTCCTGACTAATGATGCTTCTGAGCGAATACAATAGGACAATAGGCTGTTCTCCATAATAACTAGAAACGTATGCCAATAAATAAGTGATCAAAAGAAGAATAAAAGGATTACAAGTAGTTCAAATTCCGACAGGAAATAAAATGTGCTTTTACAGACCTGTACGTGGAATTTGTCTTTGTCGGGGCCTAAGTTGTAACAATATGTTTGTGAATGTGTTTTGTGTTTATATGTGTATTTTCTACTGACTAAATAGTTATATGTCTGTTTTATATTTATATCGTAGCCCTTATTTGGTTGGCTGCATTCGGCCGCTGTCGCCGCGGATGTATACATGTCATTTAATTTTTAAGGAGTAAAGTCCAGTCGTGGCTCGGAGCTGACGAACACAAGTTTTTTAATAATTAAGCAGTTATTATTAGGATATTTTAAATTTAAGTTTTTTAATGAATGACTATTTTGAGTGTAAATAAAGTTTTGTACTTCTTAGTCACGTAAAAGTATAATTGATGTTTCAGATCGGCCTTTTGCGCGATGGTCAACTCCTAGCCGAGGACTCGCCCGAAGAAATACTTAGGAAATTTGACTGCAATACTTTAGAAGACGCCTTCCTCAAATTAGCTTTAAGGCAACACGAGTTGCCACCCAGACGGCGATCAGGTAAAGGTACTTGTACAAAAACCATTTTATAATTACATTTCTCACTAAAACATAGGTGCAGGAAGTTAGAACGAATACTAATTCCTGCAGCCGGGCGGCCTGTCGTAAGAGGCAACTCAGCAACCCACAGCTAGGTGTACAAAGAAATTTGCACGTCTGGATGGCTACCACCACTGGCCTAGAGTATACAGCCATAAAAACAATGAGTTGTGTTCCAGTATTAGTAGCCAAGACCCAGCCCCCTTTGGAGACAGACAGCACATTGGTGACACATTTCTTGTTACAAAAGTCCATAGGCGACGGTACACAGTGATCAAGTAAGCCGTCTGCCTGTTTACCTGCTTCAATCAATAAAAATCAGAAAATGAAATTTGTAAATTAAAATATTTATAAGTTTGTTACAATTTTCAGCTTTATCGTCTTCCCCGGACGTGATCCCGGCAAGCAGTGTTACAAACCAATACCAGTCAAGGGAGGATTTCCATGCAGTCACAACTAGCACAGATGTAAGCAACGTACATATAAGTACATGTAAAACTTTTATGCGTCCCTGAAGTTCGTACATGTCATTGCGGAAAACACAGTTATTAGATTCACAGGCAGAGCTCAGAGGGGAGAATGTAGTGCTCTCGCTCGGGCGCTATCTGGGCTCGCATGCTATCTCTTTTGCACTATACACTGTCAGGTGTAATGATCATTGACACTTAATTGGATCAGCCTAAACTTAAATGAACTTCACTCAACGCGTTTTTATATTTTGCGCGGTATTGTTTGTGTAATTTATTTCGCCTAGTTCGACTTATAGCTACAATGTGTGTCCATACATTTATTTATTTTAGATTTTATGTCAATAGATTTACCTAAATAGTTTTAATTTTTTCAGATTTTAACAAAAAAGGACAAACCGTTGGATACAAAAAGTATAACGAATTCTAGATATAAAGCTGTATTTATTAAAAGTATACAACAGTTTTGCCGGCATCCAGGGTAAGTTCAATTTAATTAAGTAGCTGGAAAAGCTTCAACAGCTAAAGCTCTCAAATGGCGCAAATATGGGAACGTAGGAAATCACATATTTGTGCCGTTTGGAGTTAAAACATTAGGTCTGTGAGTTCTATTGGCAAATGTTTTTGATGACACTACCCGTGACCAGAAGATCAGCTCATAGGTCGCTCAGCGAATCAACATTGACGTCCAACTTGACAATGCAGCCAGCCTTGTATGTATGTATGTATTTAAGTTCGGGTGGAATCTTGCAAGTTAAATTTGACCAACTTCCCGGTTTCCGATTGAGCTGAAATTTTGCACGCATTTGTATATCGTGTGACAATGCAATAATATAGTACCATGGAGCTGATCTGATGATGGAGTCGGAAGGTGGCCATAGGAACTCCTGTTCTAAACAAAATAGACCCGTCGTGTTTGGGCTCGTTTTACCTGTCTTTGCTACTACATGATATCCAGGATCTCAAAAGCTTGTATTTAAAAACCTTTTAAAAAAAGCTATTAGTATTTAATTGTTTATTTAAGTTATTTAATTTTATTTGTTTCTTTTTCATAGGCCGCTTGTAAACGGGCCACCTACCAGAGCCACCGGTGGCCAGCGACTAGCAGATCACACGCTTCGTCATACATTTTGTAGCGACTCGCCGCACAAGTGTGGCCGCCACTGGTGACTGTGGTCGGTGGCCCGTTTACGCACAGCCTTAATGTGCACAGTCGGATCTGCGGCACATTCAGTGCTATAGTTTTCTAGGAAGAAAGTTTTTGAATTGTTATTTTGAGTTTCTTTATCATATGTATGTTCGTACTTTCAGGGGTCTAATATTCTCAGTGCTGTTTCCAATAATACAAGTGGTGGCCTTCTTCTCGGCTGTTGGGCACGATCCTAAGGATTTACATGTCGCCGTGGTCAATGATGAGGCTGGATATTCGCCCTGTAAGTATATACAAAACTCAAAATATTTAATAACATTACTTGAATGGAGTGTAGGGAAAAGGGACTAGGCTACTATTTATTTATTTTCTCTCTTTTCTTTCTTTCTTTTCCAACTCTTATTTCTAACATAATATTTAATCGAGACCCTGGGACCATGGAGGCTTGAGGCGCACAAGCTTTATCGGGACATAGTCAAACGTCTGGTGGATGTCTCACGTGACCAAAAGACTGGTTTATACCTCGGACAGCGCATCAGCATTGCCATTCGGAGAGGCAATGTGGCCAGTCTTTTGGGCACGTTTCCGACTGACAGCGGTCTAGAACTAGATTTTATACTTAATTTTAGTTTGTATATATAGTTTATTTTTAGTTTAGTTTATTGTATAGTTTAATTTATATCTTAATTATGTTGGATGAAAAAAAACCCATATTTAATCTAATATCTTAATATTATTATATTTATTATCTATTATCTACTAATAGGTAATGTTCGTCTATTTTACATTACTATTTTACATATTACAGGGGGTGTAGATATATGTAAAAATTCAAGTATAAAATATGTGACGGTGTCAGAAGCGGATACATGTGAACTATTTATGATGAGCTGTTTATTCATAGAAGAAATGGAGAAGAAGGATTTGTTTCGGGTAAGTATTTCATAACACCAGCCCATAAAAATAAAAAATCAGTTTGGTCCATACGCCTTCAAAATGTTGAGTTTTTATGGACCAAACCGACCCCAGATTCGGTCTTTTGGTTCATAAATCTTAAAAATGTTGAGGGCGTATGGACCAAACCGACCCCAGATTCGGTCTTTTGGTTCATAAATCTTAAAAATGTTGGGGGTGTATGGACCAAACCGACCCCAGATTCGGTCTTTTGGTTCATAAATCTTAAAAATGTTGGGGGTGTATGGACCAAACTGACCCTAGATTCGGTCTTTTGGTCCATAAATCTTAAAAATGTTGAGTACGTACCAAACTGAACAACAACATCATCATCAGCACATTATCAACATATATTTCAATTAGGTGGCGTGTGCAAAATACTTATAAATTTATTTGGCAGTCTCGTAAGGGCTCTGCCAAAATTTTGTTGCGCTAACCTAAATCAGATAAATTTATACCATTTGTAAGGCTGTTAGGTTGGACACAGTAAGAGAATGTGAGGGTCTTAATATATTTTTTTTTATCGAATTTGATGTATGAGGAAATAATGAAGTTGATTTGTAATAAATGTGTTGTGTGAACGAACATTGAAATAAAATTATTTTTTGACAAATTTATTTCAGTAAGAGAATGAATAAAATTTCTTTTTCGCCAAATTTATTATGTGAGAGATTAAACTTTATTTTTCGAATTTGTTGTGTTAGGAAATAATAAAGTTTTTTTTTATTTTGTTGTGTGAAGGAATTAACTTAACCAAAATTCGTTTTTTGCCAAAAGTTTATTGAGTAAGACAAGCAATGAAGTTTATTTTTTCTCATATTTGTTAATCTCAACAGATATTTGTTTCCAGACTCCATACAAAACGACAGATGATGCCAAAGAAGCTGTGTATAGAGGGAAGACGTATGGAGCGATACATTTCTCAAAGAACTTCAGTCAAGCGATGCAGATGAGACTGAGCGACGGAGAGGTCGAAGACGACATTGTTGCCGACAGCAGTGTCAGTGTATGGCTAGATATGACAAGTGAGTTGAATCTGAGTAACATAACACGAACAACACACATTCTAATACCAAAAGCTGGCAAATATATATAAAGGGGATTTCTTGCTTTATTTATTTATTTGAGAATTAAAAACTGTGGTGTATGGTTGCCGGTTCGTGTAATGATACTACTATTTGTGGCACATTTTATACTGAAAAAAGTTTACATTATAGAAAACAAGCACAGCGAGTAAATATTTTTGATCGTTGCATGATAACCGCGACAGGACTGCACTCGCGCGCTTACCGAAGCAGACTGTTGGCAATGGCGTCGTTTAGCTGTTTAGGGAAGAGCAGCGCCGTAAGCGCGGCGCGGGCGGCGAATTACGCGAAGGCGGCTTGCCACGATTACATCGCTTAGGCAGTGTGGCCAGATGGGGGGCGACTTCCTGCAAATTTGGGGATTTTTTCGACTTTGGGAAGGAGATACGGAGGTAAAGATCCTTTGGAAGGACTTTCGGAGGGAAAAATTATGTTGAGACAAATTTTGGTGTTTTTTTTAAGTACCATTAATTTATCCACAAACACAATTCTCATCACTACAATTATTATATCTAAGATATAATATAGTACTACTACTTTACCTTAGAATTATATTCTAGTAGTGAATTATACTTCAATTCAATCGTTCATTTTAATAATTCAATTCATTCGTTCGTTCGTTATTTATGTTATTTATTTATTATGCCGTCTCTACCTGTATACTTCGTATCCTATAGGCTACGTTCCATTAGAGACTCACAACCGCGATTTTTCCCGCTCCACTTGTTTGCCAGCGTCACAATCGTAAACTCAAGTGGAATGGTTATTCGACCGAGGTGACATTGTTCATCGTGAGCGCTGCGTGCAAAGTCATTAGTGACGTTTTCGCCACAGCTGTGGCTTTGTTTTTTTATTTCTCCTATAAAATAAGTAAAAACTCTTTTTATTATATATGTATATAACATTTTGACGGCCTTTATGGTTGAGCGGGCTAAGCCTTTGCCGGCCTACCACACTGCAACGCAGAGGCTCCGGGTTCGATTCCTGGCGTAGTAAATTTCGGAAACGTATTTTCTCCGTTATTTACTATGGTCTGGGTGTCTGGGATCGGCACCAGAGTAGTCCGTTGTATATTACCCATAACACAAGCGTAACTTGCTTAATTTGAGGATATACAATATGTGTGTTTGTCTGCCGCTTATTATTATTATTATTTTGGAGGTTTTTTTTTTCAAAAAGTTTATTTTTGGGGTTTTCCAAAAAAAGTTTTGGGTTAATTGACATGGTCATCTGGCAGTACTGCTTAAGCAGCCTGCTGGTCGTTACAGAACCTTAATTTGCTCTCTTCTCATAATCTTGCCTTGATAACACCTGCACACATTTCTACTTTCTACACCAAATCCTTCGCTGTGCAGGCTGTCCGGCTGTGGAATTCATTGCCCGTAAACGTAAGACAGGCAAATTCACTCCCCATTTTTAAAAAAGTGGTACGAGAATATTATCTCATCCTATAATAAATATTTAATACCTGATGAAAGAATGACTAAACAGATATACAATGCAAAAGTGGATGGATGCAGAAGTCGTGGAAGGCCACGACACACCTTCCATGATCAAATTGATCGTGTACTAGCAGAAGGTGATGTCAGAAGCCTTAAGAACAGACGAGCTTGCATGACAAGAGTTATGAATGTCAAAGAGGCAAGTGAGGTGTGTAAGAATAAGCCTAAATGGCACTCTGTTGTTCGTGCCTACCCCTCAAGGGAACTGGCGTGAAGTTATGTATGTATGTATAATTAATATGTATATATATAACTATATTTCATTTTAGAGTGATCTTACACATTTTTAGAAAATAAAACTGCACAGCCCTATGTCTCCTTTCAGTTCCCGCCAAAAACTCTCACAATCTTTCTGACTGATACATCGACCACAGATCTGACTACAGAATAAAATGGTAACAATAATAAAATAGTAGGAGTAGTTTTTTGGAACTGGACCCAGCTGAATAGCCGCAGATGGCTGTTTCAGCGATACCGGACTTTTGGGGGCTTCACGACTCCGTGGGAGCGGAGGCGTTCGGCCCGGGAGCAGCACGCTCGAGGAGGCACCTCCTGTGAGGTTCGACCTCGGCTCGACCGCTGCGGGGGATTGACTCTATATTGGGAATTAGCCGTTAAAGGCTGAAAGAGCTAAGCCAACAGGCTGAAATGATTGTTTTTTGGGGACCAATTATCGACTCCGCCGGCGGAGCCGATCCTAGTCTATCGTTACTACCGCTTCGCAACGTGTTATAGCTGGAGGAGAAGAAGCGGCGGAAGAAACTCTCCAGCAACACGCCTATGCTAATCGTGTATGGCTACTTGTGTCTGTATTGAGTGTGTGAGATTGGTGGGGTCTTACCTTTGTGTAAGAGGATCCGAGCCGGGGGCTCTCCGGCGTCTGTTCTGTCTGCGTCTGTTATGCCAGGCTGATGTTCTGAGCCTCGGGGGGTTCATGATCGCGAGGAGACGGGTGATTTTATCGGGCTCGTCAATGAGTACATTGCGAGGGCGACGATTTCTCATGGGAGCGTTCGGTGTGGGTTTATAGTTGACCGTTTCCGTCACCAGAGGGTTCGGGTGATGGGGGGCGAGGTCAAAGAATCTGCGCGATAGAGTGACTATATAATCTTTGATGGAGGGAAGCTCCAGATCGCGATGCAGGTCGGCGAGCCGCATATAGCGCGGGGCGTCGACTGCAGCACGCATAAAATGATTCTGGATTCTTTGCAGTCTCCAGATGTTTGTTTCGCTGGCGTGGCCGAAGACCACACTCGCATAGGTCATGATGGGGCGGATGCAAGTTTTGTATAGAGTCACCTTATTTCTAAGGCTCATCTTACTCTTCTTGCATATCAACGGATAGAGTCGGCCTAGGATCCAGTATGCTCTGTTCCCGGCCGCTCTGGTGTGCTTGTGGAAGTACAAGCCTTTATCGAGAGTTACACCAAGATATTTGACTTCGTTAACCCAGGGGATAACTCCGTCGTATAGCTTGATGGGCATAAGTTGGTTGGTGGGGCGAGTATTGGGTGAGAGAGAGCGACGAGAGAACATGATGGCTGCGCTCTTCTCGGGGTTCACTTCAATCCTCCATCTACGGAACCAGTCGCCTAGTTCCTTGATGGCGGCGTTGAGGTGACTGCAGATTCTGTATCTGCTGGGGTCGCTAATGAATATGGCGGTGTCATCCGCATATAGGGCTAGCTCGGTATGGGGGTGCCGTGGCATGTCGCTGGTGTACAGCGAGAAAAGTAAGGGGGAGAGCGCGGAGCCCTGAGGGACTCCCGCTGAGATGGAATGAGAGGAGGATCTAGTGCCCTCCACTCGGAATCTGAATCTACGGTCTTTGAGGAAGTCCCGTAGAATGAGCACGAGTCGGTCCGGCACACCGAGTTGATACAGCTTGTATATCAGCCCGTTGTGCCAGACCTTATCGAAGGCTTTGGCGACGTCGAAGAATACTGCGCCTGTCGGCCAGAATCTTCGTCCGCTGCGTTGAAAGTGGGAGAGGACGTGCTCCGTGATGCGGAGCACTTGTTGTGGACAAGAGTGTCTAGCTCTAAAGCCAAACTGCTCAGGGGGGATGAGATTATTGC
This sequence comes from Dendrolimus kikuchii, assembly GCA_019925095.2. Taxonomy (NCBI): domain Eukaryota; kingdom Metazoa; phylum Arthropoda; class Insecta; order Lepidoptera; family Lasiocampidae; genus Dendrolimus; species Dendrolimus kikuchii. Next base: position 3,789,128 of record CM034412.1, on the reverse strand, counting down.
TGAAGGCAAAATCTCTCAGTCTTGTGAGAAGGACTCGCTCATACAGTTTACCCAGCGAGCTGAGTAGACTGATGGGGCGGTAACTAGAGGGCTTTGAGGCCGGTTTGCCTGGTTTGCGGATACCGATGACCTCCGCTTCTTTCCAGGTCTTTGGAAATTGGCAATTATTTATGGCAGCATTGAAGATGCTTACCATAATTAAGATAAGTTGGGCGGGGAGGATTTTTAAAAGTTTATGGCTGATTCCATCATTGCCTGGGGCCTTGCGGGGCTTTAGGGCTTTGATGAAATCCTGTACTTCCTCAACCGTGACCGGTTCGAGTGTGGTTTCGGCCGGGAGGGAGGACCGATATTCGACCTCGGCGTCTACCTCCGATAGGTGAGACGGGTCGTTATTGGCGATATTGGGGGAGCATTGGAGCTCGAGACTTTCGGCGAGACATTCGGCCTTTTCATCGTCGTCAAACGCTTTGGTGTTATCGGGTCTCTCGAGGGGTGGCATGCTCGAGAGGGTTTCTGCTTTCAGAGATCTCGCCAGCTGCCAGTAAGCCTGGTGAGTTGGGGAGATCTCCTCCAGCAGTCGGTCCCAACGTTGGTTCCTGACCTCCTGGACACGGAGTCTGACCTGGCGTTGGAGTGCCCTGTATTGGGCTTTATTATCTGGGGAGGGGAAGCTGCCGTAGGCTCTGAATGCTGCCCTCTTGTCCCTCATCAGATCTCTGACGTCGTCCGGGAGTGGCAGTCGGTGGTCCTCGAGAGGTACCTGCCGAGTGGACTCCCGTACCACGCTCTGGAGGTGGCTGGTGAGGGCTTCGATGGCAACATCGTTGTCCTGGGCTGAGTTAATCGGGTCCGGGATCCGGTCCAAGTCCGGGGAGCTTGTCGTTGCGAGCAAGTCCCGGACTTTGGCCCAATCTATGATGGGTTTCGTCGGTGGCGTCAAGTCAGTCGGGGGGCCCTCTCGCTGCGCACATATTAATAGTTGCTCTATCTCGCTCGCACATCATGCGTCCCGCTCACACACTGTACTATACATTGTACTAGCAGTACGACTTGTTAATATTTGTACTTAAGGTTACCGTTTCCAAAATAAATCAGTTCACATCAGCACTCGACAGTGAGTACTACTCTCTGCCATCTGAAGTATTATTTAACCTCTACCTCTCGCTGCTACAAACAACAACTTCTCAAATGAAATCAGGCGTTAAATGCACATCTAAATTTAATGAACTCATTTAATACGTCACATATGACACGTCAAGTGTACGGGCTAGCAACAGCCGCACATTGCCGTGTCAGCGGTTTACGCCGACACATGCATTTTAACATATTCACATCAGTACTCATTCAGCATCGTACTCAGTCAGTCGGCAAAACAGCCACTGATCTTAGCATAATCATAAGCACTGATCACACTAAGCTGTCATCACCGTGTGCATCGGTTAAATAATCTTTTTTTTATTGCAGGAGTTCAGCAGACAGGCAGACGGCCCACTTGATGGAAAGCGGTTACCATCGCCTATGAACATTTGCAACATTAAATTTGCTACAAATGCGCTGCTGCTCTCTTAAGGGAGACTGGAACCTGGTCACTAATGCCGGAACACAACTCAAGGTTGTTATGGCGACATATTTTAGACCAGGGGTGGTAGCCATCCAGTCGGGAAAATGCCCTACCACCTGGCTGTGGGTTGTTTAGTCGCCTCTTACGACAGGCCCCCCGGCCGCAGGAAATTGTATTCTTTCTCCGTTCCTGCACGGATAATAATCTAAAATAATTACTATATAATATAAGATGTGTATTCAGTCATGCAATTTTTAAATGTGACAGATCCCAGTGCGATTCAACGAGCCAGTTTATGGCAAAATGGACTCGGAGATGGTCAGCTTTATGGCACCTGGAATTTTAATAACGTAAGTATGCGAACTTTTCATATAGAAATTAAACATAAATAATCGTCAGACAAAGAGACATAATCGTATATGCCATATACAAATCAGTCCCTTTCAGTCGGCAAACATCTTTAGCACAATAATAATAATAATAATCGGTAGACAAACACACACATTGTATATCCCCAAGCTAAACAACTTACACTTGTGTTATGGGTAATATGCAACGGTCCACTCTGGGGCCGATCTCAGACACCCAGACCATAGTAAATAACAGAAAGTTTGTTTCCGAATTTTACCATCTGGGAATCGAACCCAAAGCCTCTGCGTTCGAGTGAGTTCGGCCGGCTAAGACTTAACCCGCTCAACCACAGAGGCCGTCACATCCCTTAAATAAGCAAGTAACGAATCCTGTAGTGGAACATCGCGTCTCGGGAAACTTATTTTAGGATGCCCTTCAGCCCGATGCACTGACAACAACCTAGGGCCTAATTCTGCTATTACTGTCTCGTCAAAATCGCCGAACACTATCTATCGTCTCAATCGTAGGTTTGCCTGTTGCACCACTCACAATATTGACCCCCAAAATGCTGTACGAGAAAAGCGAGGGGCAACATGAATGTGATGGTTGAGTGGTTTAGACAAGTCTGGTGCTACTTTTAAGTTATGTCCGGCTTTCTACTATTAACACTTCCACTTTGAGTTCAAGTCTTAACTCTTACGATTTCCACTCCGTATTAGCTTGCGGTTTTCAGTCCATCCCGCCTAAACATATTATATTGCTTCTAGGATAATATTCTTCCTGCCAGCTGTGGTTACTTCGACGCTGATGATCAGCGATCGCCTCGAAGGTGTATGGGAGAGGAGTGCGGTGGCTGGAGTCAAGGCTAGGGAGATGCTGAACGTCCACATCTCGCTACAGTCCGTTGTTATTGTCATGCAGGTATGTTACTTTACTAACATAATACTTCTATCGTTTTATTTTAAAGACTGTACAATCCAGCGGTAGAACTTCAACACCTAGCAATTGCATTCTAAGAAAATGTCATGGGCCTCAACGATACTTCATTTAAACTATTTACGCTTAATGGACCGATACCATTTTGATTCGGTCTTTACCTAATTTTTTTTTATAGTAGTATAGGTTCAAAGTGTCTGTAAAGGCACATTTGGCTGTCCATAAAGGGGTGTTAGTGCCAACCCTGATGTGTGGCAGGAAAGTTGGGTATGGCAGAAGAAGCATGAAATTAGGATAAACGCAGTTGAAATGAGAGATTTGAGAAGTATATGTGCGGTTAGCTTGAATGATATGATAAGTGAACGTTGTGGATTGAAAGAAGATGTAATAACAACAAGAGTTGGAAAAGGAATGTTAAAGTGGTTTGGACATGTAGAGAGAATGGATAAAGGTAGAATCTCAAAGCAGGTGTATGATAGTATTGTGAATGGTAGAGTTGTTACCGGTATACCGCGACGAACACACCATGATCAAATATCAGAAGTATTAAAGAGAGGTCAGGTGAAAAGCATCTCAAATAAACGTGCATGTATAAAGAGGTTAATAAAAGTAGATGAAGCAATACTTAGTTGTTTGTCAGAATCGTCGCAAGTGGAAATCCATATGCCTACCCCATGGAAAACAGGCGTGATATTCTGTATGTATGTAGGTTCGCGTTTGACCATTATCCCGCCCGATCTGGACCATAGCGTATGTGAGCATGATGAAAATAGACGCAAAGGGTTTCGTTCGTATAGGTGGAATATCCTCCACATGTCGGTGCCGCATTCCGGTACGTCTGGTTGTGCGATGGTAGAAGGGAGACGGCAGGATCAGATCGACTCAGTTGCACTCTCCCCAAAGTGTATCCGATAGAAAACTGATAACTGCAACCCTGCGTCGATGTTCGACACTTTTAGTCTTGTTGTCGTAAAGCTGGTCGTTGCCAACCAGCTTCCTGGCTCTCCGCTCAATTGACTCTAGTACTTCGAGTTGAAATTTCTCTAAGTCATCCCAAAATTGAAAGCTGTACTCCATACATGCTTGTATTTGTGTTTTGTACAACATCAGTAGCTTTTCCGGTGTGAAATACCGTCTGACCTTCGGAGAGTATATCTAGTTTATTTGCCACAATTTGGGCTATATTATCGATGTAAAAGCCAAAGTTGAGAGTCATGTTTTGGCAAGCACAATACATCAACAAATGTCTCGTAAAAGAATAAAAGGACACACATTCGTTTAAAAACAATGTCAATCATCAGAAGTTTGAGTGTAGCGTCGACCATCCGGAGTCTCAGATACCCTTCGGTGACCTCCCACAGGATTCGAGGCTATGCGCAAATACTCTCCCCAGCGTTAACAAAAAAAGGAAGTTACGTCGCCACATATAAAATATGAAAAAAGGTGCAGTATTCATAAGCGTTTTCTCCATGCAGGAATGGAAAAGAATGCTAATTCCTGTGGCCGGGCGGCCTGTCATAAGAAGCGACAAAACAACCCACAACCAGGTGGTAGGGCATTTGTCCGACTGGATGGCTTTGAGTCTCTGACAACTTTGAGTTGCATTGCGGCATAAGTGGTCAGGTTCCAGTTTCTCCTTCAAAGCCGGCAGCACATTGGTAGCACCTCTGGTATTACTAATGACATAGGCATGGTAAGCACTTTCCATCACAGTTGGGCCGTCAGCCTGTCTGCTATGCTTCAGCAATAAAAAAAAAGCGTGTGGGGTATCATGAGACAAGTCTTCGATATGCTTATCTGTTCTTCTTAAGCTGGGTTTCTATATTTTACCATATATAATATCAATCTTCTACCAACCGTGAGGTAAAAGGACACTATCAAGATTAGAATTCTAACTTTAAGGACTTATTGAACAGTTGGTGAGAATTATCATGTCATTTATTTCCAGACTGTAGAGATGATGGTGCTGGCCTTCATCGGATACGAAATACCATCCAAGGGCTCAAACCTGACATGCGCCATCCTGCTCTTCCTACAAGGGTTGTCAGGGATGAGCTACGGGTTCCTTCTCTCCGTGTACTGCACCACACATACCATGGCGTTCTTCGTCGCTACAGGAAGCTTTTACCCCATGATCTTGCTTTGTGGTAAGTGCAACGAGGAGTTTTATTTCTTATCCATGCGGGCCCGGAACAAGAATATCAATCCTTGCGACCAAGTGTTAGGGCCAAGTATTCAACTAGGTATTAGAGCATTTACCTAACTGGATTGTCTCCACTCTTAGTGGCTAGAGTATGTCACCATAATATCCTTGACTTTAGTTCTGGTATTAGTGAGTGGTCTACGCAAGAATTTGTGTCGTTTCTATACACGAACTGTGTACATTGTTGGCGTTGAACAAGAAAAAAATACGTTTGCACCAGACACGACGCACTCTGTGTTGTTAGAGTGAAGGGAGAGGAAAAGTTGAGAAGTGAGATGGTGAAACTGGTAAAATCATCGTTTGCACGTTCCTACTTATCTTATCTGAAGTAGACACGACAGATTTTCGCAGCTAGATCCGACTAAACTCTAGTCGAGTAGGTACATGATGAATTGGTCCTATCTGCCGCAGATACGATGAAATTCCTCTAGCTGTACAAGAGCCCTAACCCTGGCTTAAAGTATGACCATAATAACTTTGAGTTGTGTTCGAGTATTAGTGGCTAGATTCCAGTTCTAACTTCTAGGCCGGCAGTACAAAGTCCATAGGTGGCGATACCCACTTTCCACCAGGTGTGCCCTCAGATTATCTGTGTAATATAACAACAGCCCATAAACGTTACACTACCAGGCTGAGACCTCCAATTTAGGGGCGTGAGTGCAGTAATCAATAAGTGTTAAAACCTATGTTTTCACATTATCAAAGCACTGCCGACTTTTAGAAAAGTATTTAAATATTCCATTGACTTTTCTCATTCTCTTTTCTTTTTTCTTCTGTCATCGTGTTAACGAATACATGAATTGCATCTGGCTCAGGCTAATCTATTACTTTCTTTCCTAAATTAATACAGCTTGTAAAACTGCAATTCTGTTTTGGACACAAATCCCACAATAAACTACCACGTATTATAGTAATGAAAATTTTGTATAGTTTATAGGAGCTGCATACATCTAGTAATCGCAGCGGACAACGAACTACTGACTAGCGCAGTGCGGAAGCACACATATTAACAGTTGCTCTATCTCGCTCGCACATCATCCTTCCCGCTCACACACTGTACTATACATTGTACTAGCAGTACGATTTGTTAATATTTGTACTTAAGGTTACCGTTTCCAAAATAAATCAGTTCACATCAGAACTACACAGTGAATACTACTCTCTGCCATCTGAAGTATTATTTAACCTCTACCTCTCGCTGCTAAAAGTTTAATAGGAGAAATACCATTTCCGTTTTTCCAGGAATCCTCTGGCCATTAGAAGGAATGTCACCAGGGTTGAAAATGATCGCTCTAACTCTACCATTCACCATCCCTTCAAAATCTCTTCGAGACATGATGGAGAAGGGATACTCGATAACAGAACCATCAGTCTACAACGGCTTCCTTGTTACGATAGCATGGATCTTTATAACTTTAAGTTTAGTCTTATTAAGGCTTAAGTTAAGAAAGACGTAGTCTAAGTTAAAATGATAGTTTTTAAGATGTTATTAATGCCAGGTTTTTAGTGCATTCCACTAGTCGCTCACAACGCTCAAAAAACTCCTTGTTGGAGCATAACCGGATCTACGAGGAGAGGAGCCGCTAACGCTCTGATTACACACCGATTCACCTTAGACCGTCCGGCGATGCTTACACATACATACGTTTAACCATATATTGTTACATTATGTCGCGTATAATATAGTCTAGTCTAGTATGGTTGAAATAAACCTCATACAATTGTAGCAGTCCACTGATTACTTCAAGAACTCTATACCGTGCCAAGGGACGAGCCCTACACTCCTTCAGCCGTTCCACATAACGGCTGCGGTCGTTATAATTCCGGAAAAAACGTCACTAATGACTTCATCATTCCCGTCACGCAGCACTCATAACGATCCATCTGAAGAGGTGGATTGAATGAATATGCTCCATAATGCATTCCACTTGAGTTTTCTGTTTTATTGCCTGAAGCAATCAAACAGTAAAACGGCCCGCCTGATGGAAAGCAGTCACCGTCGCTCACGGACGTTTGCAACACTAGGGGTGTCTCTAAAATGTTGTCAATTACTAAGAAATTGTATAACGCCTTTCTTAAAGACCGCCATGTCATAGGGCGGAGGAAAAGCCGCGGCGGGCATTTCCCTCCAGATCATCGTTGTACGCGAAATAAATGTTCTAGATAACCGTTGCGTCGTTGAGCATGGAAACTTAAGAAAATGAGGGTCAGCTATTCTAAACCTCCTGTTAGTATGAGATCGTCGACGATAGGAACGGCGCAACTCTGGAGTCGAGGGGCCATTCTGGTAAGCGGGCGCCCCGACCGACACATGTGACTAGTACTCCGTATGCGATTAATGTACAGTATATGATTATAACGTAATGCTTGCAAGCAAGTTGAAAGTGTACATCGCGGACGTGAGCGTGGTTGTTCTGAGCGGTAGTGGAACACGCCCTATGCCTTACTATCCACATACCTATTAGCGGGACTTCATCAACAAACATTCTGCGTACGACTAATAGGATATTTTCTAGAAAACTGGCTGTATAAGTTTAACCATGGAATAAGAATTCTAAGAATGACAATGGTGAAATAACTTTTAAAAAGCCCTTAAAACCCTGGTGTCAGGGGCTTTTTTACACACTCTGGAAATGTTATTCTCGGGAGTTTGAGAAATAAAACATAGGATCATAATAACGTTTATTATGATTTTATTAAATTAAATTGAAGCCTGGACGCTTACCCGAAAGGAAGAGAACCAGCTTTTAGTGGCTGAAAGAAAGGTTCTACGTAAGATTTTGGGCCTAACAAGGAGGGACGATGGCAGTTGGAGGGTCTGAACCTAACATAATAAGAGAGATAAAATCTCACCGCCTCCGTTGGCTCAGTCACGTGGAACGGATGGGAGAGGATCGAAGCGTAAAGAGGGCCTATTTGGGACGATCGGATGGGCGACGCCCCAAGTACCGGTGGAGAGACAGAGTGGAAGCTGACCTGTGTGAGCTTCAAGCCCTTAACAGGCAAGAAATCGCACAGGACACAAATATGTAGCGTGTTCTCGTTTCGGAGGGCAAGACACATTTTGGATCGCTGAGTCAACGGAGTTACTTAATTATGATTTTGTTAAATTAAAATGTTCTTTGTTTTTAGACTCTGCACCCTATCCGATATTATTTGAAACTTTTATATCAGTTTCGGATACGGATAGAATTTTGTTTCGGATATCCAATAGTCTTGATCGCGGTTGCGAAGCTCCATAACATCCCTGGTGCTCGGCTCGAATTTTTATAATACGTCCCAGTGTCCCAAACTTTTTTTTAATCCCAAACCAAAATTTTTGGGTAAAATTTCCCAATATGGAGAATCCTATTTGGCGATTTTCATTCTATAGTATTCTTTGTCCATAGCAAAAAACTGGGAATTTTGTACAAGTTCTATTATAATGTAAGTAATGTATGGTTAAAATAATGTTCATTTGCCGACATCATTGTGACAAACGCAATGGGAAACGGAAGTGTGACTGCAACGTTAGCAACGTTTTACAAAGTTACCTGAAGTGTTGCGTGCGTTGCGTAGATAGGCAATGTGTTTCTTTCGTAATGGTACAGTGATACGATTGTGATGAGGGTATTTATGCAATAAATTTTATATAAACTATTTCGTTTTATTTAATACTAAATCTTAAACTGTAGAACTTTCTCAAATAGATATTATCCTATTCATAAACAATACTCTCTTATCTAAATCTATGAATGAAGAAAAAATATACATATATCAATAAACTTTAGCACATTTCACGTTAAAGAATAAGTGTGTTGGCTATTTGCGGGATTTGAATCAGACTATTTGTAATAAAATCGCTTTTTGGTAGATTTATTCTCCATGGACGTAAATCCTTTGCCTAAGTAACGAGTAAATAATATCCGGCAATAAATATGCCAATAATAAAATAATTCATACAACGGGACCACAGACTAATCAGCCTCATTAAAAATGCCTATTTTTCTCGCTTGATTTTGAATTTGTCTCTACTTTTGTGCAATTTTTTGTAAAACACTGCCATCTATCGTAACATCAGAAATCTACGTTGCTTGCAAGGAACAAAAGAAAAGTTAATCGCCGCATAGTTTATTGACTACAAAAGATAGATGGCGGTAGCAATCGAAAATTAATATGGCGCCAGATAAAACAAAACAAATCGACCTTGTCGCAATACAATCACAACAGCTTGCGAGATTATTGTACGCTGAATCGTTTTATCGCATCGTCGTTTATACCACGAGATAATTAACTCGGAAAAAAATTTACGAAATCAACACTTTGTGATTTTGAAAAAGTTGTGCATGGTGACACATAGACAAAATAAAACAGTGAACTTCCCGCCATTATCGAGATTTTTATTGTTTTTTTTTATTATTATAGTTAGTGCTGTCGCGTGGTGTTGTTATCATTTTTAAAATAATAATTTGGGGTGAGTGTTAATTATTTAGGTTAATGAAAAATAATTACAGCATAAGTAATGTGATTTAAAAGTTGTTACTTAATTAATGTTTATTTTCGTAATATACTATTTTTTATTCTACAATTTTTAATATGACTGTGCACATTCTATGTATCTATTCAGTGTTAGTATTTAAGTGTACTTTTAATATAACTGATATTCTATTTTGAAAACAATATTCAAACACTAACCAAGCGAAAACTGGACCCATCTACCCTCATCCTAATTGTAGGTATTTGACTAATGCCGAACGACGTAGCTCTTGTAGTATTTTTTATTTATTTATTGCAGGAGATCAGCATACAGGCAGACGGCCCACATGATGGAAAGCGGTTACCATCGCCTATGGACATTTGCAACACCAAAGTTGCTACAAATGCGCTGCTGCTCTCTTAAGGGCGACTGGAACTTGGTCACTAATGCCGGAACACAACTCAAGGTTGTTATGGCGACATACTTTAGACCAGGGGTGGTAGCCATCCAGTCGGGCAAATGCCCTACCACCTGGCTGTGGCTTATTAAGTCGCCTCTTACGACAGGCCGCCCCAACACAGGAAATTGTATTTTTTCTCCGTTCCTGCACGGATAAAGTAGCACCAAAAGGCGCAATTCACAAAACAGTTGCCATTTATACAAAAAACTTCTTGTTTAAAAAATTCAATAAATATCCAATAATAAGAACCAGTATTATATACATATTTTTAAATAAAATAGCATAACAAAATAACACCCGTCAAGTTCCTAATGAAGCCTTCAAGGTTCTTTAAATTACCTCTCTCTAGTTGCTCCAGCGCTGCAGCAGCTTTATTCCCCTGAACTGAAGGTGAATCATTTGGAAAACCTCACTGGTATTCAAACTTTTTTGCAGATAGAAATAGGTAGATGTCTTGAACTGGGATGACTCCGGTAAACCATCCAGCAAGTTACCAAAGCCGGTAAAGCTGTAAGGTCTTCAGACCAACATTGTAACAACGTAAAATCAAGTCCAAAAAAGGGCCATCCATAAGTTACATCACATGACAGAAGGGAGGGGAGTCACTAAGTGTGAGTTGCGTGACAAGGGATGGTATAAATTAAAAAAAAAATTCATTCGTTGCTAAATTTCGTGACGTCATATTTCAAAATGTAATATATTTATTTGACCTATTAACGTAAAACTTCAAAATATTTCCGACTCTATCTGTATGGAAATAGTGTTTAAATTATTAAAAAAATAATTTAAATGGAAAAAACTAAGTAAGGAACTGCTGTTTTAATTTAATGATTTCTTTATATAAAATTGCAAAATATGTAATGTCACACCGGGGAGGGAGGATTCTCACGAATGTGACCAGCTTTAAAAAGAACGTGGGGGAGGTCAAAAATCATTAAATTCGTGTGACGTCACTTAGGTGGATATAGCTGGATGGCCCTCTAATAAAAAGATCCGAGATGTAAGTTAGATCTATGTTACTACAGTAAAACCTCTGTAAGTGGAACTTGAAGGGAGACGCCAAAAAATACGATTTATAGAGTTTCAAAGCCAAAGTCAAAGTCAAAGTCATTTATTTGTTTGGAATATGGATATTTGCAGATGTTATGCTAAGTCTCGAGTTACATGTTTCGCCTTGACAGGCATACAAACTTTTTGTAGTTTCGGTTACAAGCCGTATGTTGTCCTTATGACTACATAGATTTTATACATACATACATACATAACTTCACGCCAGTTCCCTTGCGGGGTAGGCACGAACAACAGAGCGCCATTTAGGCTTATACTTACACACCTCACTTGCTTCTTTGACATTCATAACTCTTGTCATGCACGCTCGTCTGTTCTTAAGGCTCCTGACATCACCTTCTGCTAGTACACGATCAATTTGATCATGGAAGGTGTGTCGTGGCCTTCCACGACTTCTGAATCCATCCATTTTTGCATTGTATTTCTGTTTAGTCATTCTTTCCACATGCCCGAACCACCGGAGCATTCCTTTCTATACCTTCACCCCGACACTCTCTTTCAGACCAACTCTCTTTCTTACTTCGGTATTACGAACGCGGGCCGCGAGCGTCACTCCGCAGATTTTGCGCAGTGCTCGCATCTCGACCGCGTTTACTCTACTTTCATGCTCTCTCTTCCATACTCAACTCTCGCTTCCATACGTGAGCGTAGGTACCAGCACGGATTTTATGATTATATAACTGATTATGATAATCTTAGGTAAAATTACAACAAATATTTAATATACAATTATGTCTCTTTTAGTTAATACATTATTAATAAAAATAAAAAAATATTTTGTGTGTGTAGTTTGGATATGGAGGAGTTCGACTTAGCGAATTTTGTAAGGAAAATCAAATCTCCTATGTTCGAGATACATAGGTCCATAATAAAACTACGTTTTAACGGTTTTAGGCGCGGTAATTTATTTGATTTTTGTTTTTCCGACGTTTCGGCCACTTTTCAGTGGCCGTGATCACGGAAAACAAAGATGTCAAGTGTCAACGAGTATTGTTAAAGTTTTATTATGCCAACCGCTAACTTGTTCATTGTAATTATTTAGTTTTAATTTTGTTTATGGTTATTATTTACTCTATGGGAGCCTAATCTAATTTACTACCGTTAAAACATAGTTTTATTATGTATACAAGTCGCGAAAACTTAAGAATTTTTTTTTTAATTTTTTTTATTGCAGGAGTTCAGCAGACAGGCAGACGGCCCACTTGATGGAAAGCGGTTACCATCGCCCATACATTTGTAACACCAAAGGTGCTACAAATGCGCTGCTGCTCTCTTAAGTGTGTCTGGAACCTGGTCACTAATGCCGGAACACAACACAAGGTCGTTATGGCGGCATACTGTAGACCAGGGATGGTAGCCATCCAGTCGAGCAAATACCCTACCACCTGGCTGTGGGTTGTTTTTTCGCCTCTTACGACAGGCCGCCTGGCCGCAGGAAATTGTATTCTTTCTCCATTCCTGCACGGATCATAACGTATTACATAGGTCCAATTTATTTTTCTAGTTATAAAGGGAAAATAAGTACTGAATTTGCTTATAGGGATTCACTAATTATTTCGACTTCCAGAGGGTTCAGATTTCGAACAACAGAGGTTTTGGGGGTTGAAGGGAAGAGAACCCAATTTTTTTTCAAGTTTGGAAGATTTTCGACATATCGAGGTTCGACTTAAAGAGGTTCTACTGTGTATAGTAAAATCCATTCAATTTTTTCACGTGATCTACTACCAAACAAACGAATGCAAGTTGTAATTTTATACATCCACCTAATATATTTTCATGTATTCAATGTACAAGTTTGACGTTTACAGATTTTTATATAACAGAAGTTTCACGAGATTTTAATTAAAGAAAGTAATTAATGTATACAGCGTGTATTCATTGTAGAATTCATTGCTTACAAAAGTAGTTAGATAAGCACTTTTACAATTGAAACCAAAATTTACCAAATATAGTGACGACGCAAAAAAATATCTTATATCTGTTACCATGGTTATACTAGACTAGCTGTGCCCGCAACGTCGTCCCCGTGGAATTTGTTTTCAAAACCCCCGATTTTGAAACACTCTTCATTACGGCTCCGCTCCTATTGGTTTTAGCATGATGATACATAGCCTATAGCCTTCCTCGATAAATGAACTTTCTAACGCTGAAAGAATTTTTCATATCAGACCAGTAGTTCCTGAGATTAGCGCGTTCAAACAAACAAACTCTTCAGCTTTATATATTAGTATAAGATGAGCTGGCCACTTCGTTCATGTCTCAAGGACTTTATATTCATACCTTCTGAAAATTGAAACATATCGAAGTAAAACTTACACGAAATTTTAAGATAGAAACACTGTATTAATGCCTAAAATTTTCATTGAAATCCCTGAAACCATTTCAAACTTTATATGAGACAAACTTTCAAACAGATTGAAATACAAATTTCTAAAAACTGGCATAACATTTATGTACGGTTCAACGTATAGCGTTTTGCTGACGCTGCGGCCTAGTTTAATATTATAACATTACTATAAATAATGCGCACAAGTACTTTGTAATCGAGTTGCTATCAAGTTGCTATCGATTTGCTATGTCGTAACATATGACTTCAACTACTACTAAGTTGAACCCAAGGATCAGCATCCAAGATCTAATAGTACGAGAATAAATCCCTGAAAGCAACAAGGTGTATTTTCTTCACTGTACTGAAGAAAACACCAACACTCCACCAACCACTGCCAGCATCCACCACTACAAACAAGAGCAAGTGTACAAACTGTACAATTTATAATAATGCTGATATTGATCATGTCAACCAAATTGAATTAACTTGATGGACAAATACAAACCGCTCCTGGGAAAATTCCCGGGATAAAAAATATCACACATTTTATTAAATAAAATCAGTGAAAAATCACATTAGAGTTCGATTTTTTTTAATCTGGCCATTACAAATCATTCACAGAAAAATTCCCACGATAAAAAACAGCGCAGATTTTAAGTCTAAAAATAAGCTGTCGATCAGCGCAAACCGCATCGATATCAGCCCGGTAGTTTTTACGTGAATCCCGAACAAACAGACAAGAAATAAAAAGAAAATTGCAACGCGTTCTCCATCGTTTATATAGTGTATTCCAGTTGTTTTTTTTTATAGATTTAATGTACAGACACGGCATGTTTAGAATTTTATAATATTATCGATATAGCCTCACTGTCACAACACCTTGAGATGTGTTCCCGGCATTAATAGCCAGGTTCCAGCCTCTCTTTAGAGAGCGGCAGCACATTGCTAGTAGTACCTTTGGTGTTTCAAATATCCATAGCCGATGGTAGAATCTTTCGATCACTTGGGCCGTCTGCCTGTCTGCTGAACTCATGCAATAAAAAAATACTAACAGTAAAGTCTTAACAAAAACCAATTAAGTTCACTATTGAAGTTTTATTTAGTATTTAATTCGATTTCGGGATATACAATCCAAAAGTGGATGGATGCAGAAGTCGTGGAAGGCCACGACACAACTTCCATGATCAAATTGATCGTGTACTAGCAGAAGGTTTTTTTTTTATTGCAGGAGATCAGCAGACAGGCAGACGGCCCACTTGATGGTAAGCGGTTACCATCGCCTATGGACATTTGCAACACCAAAGACGCTACAAATGCGCTGCTGCTCTCTTAAGGGAGACTGGATCCTGGTCACTAATGCCGGAACACAACTCAAGGTTGTTATGGCGACATACTTTAGACTAGGGGTGGTAGCCATCCAGTCGGGCAAATGCCCTACCACCTGGCTGTGGGTTGTTTTGTCGCCTCTTACGACAGGCCGCCCGGCCGCAGGAAATTGTATTCTTTCTCCGTTCCTGCACGGATGGAGATGGATGGTGATGTCAGGAGCCTTAAGAACAGACGGGCGTGCGTGACAAAGAGCTATGAATGTCAAAGAAGAAAGTGAGGTGTGTAAGAATAAGCCTAAATGGCGCTCTGTTGTTCGTGCCTACCCCGCAAGGGAACTGGCGTGAAGTTATGTATGTATGTATGTAAATGATTTCATTAACTTCTCCGTGCAGGAACGGAGAAAGAATACGAAAAAAAATACTTTATTTAATATTTATTACTTGCTCAAACGTTATAAATAATAAAGCGTCTGGCGGTTTCGTTTTTAATTGCTAAGAAACGAGATGAAACAAGTTATAATGATTTTGCTAACTGTATTGTGGCACGTTGACACGATCAGCGTACGCTCGGATGGAGGGCACTCGGATTGTAACTCGTATCTTAACAATTTACAATCCGACGGTAGATCAAAACCTAATAAGTGCATTCTAATGAATTTTACACAACTACACAAAAAATATCATGAACTTTAATGATATACCATTTTTAACTGACTTCAAAAAAAGGAGCAGGTTCTCAATTCGTCGGGATCGTTTTTATGTATGTTCACCGATTACGCTGAGATCTGTGATGCGATTTACGTGATTCTTGTTTAGTTTGATGCGGAATAGTTGCCATTTTTCATTTTACGAAAAAAAATTTATTCCCGTTTCTTGGGACTTATATTTTTTAAGGAGTGCGGCACCTTTCGTAGGTCTACCCATACATAGCTAGACACTAAAAAGTAACAAATAAAATAAAAAAACTTCGTTTAAAAAAACCGACTTCAAAAAGTAAAAAGTATAAAATAACTATTTCTAAAGCTATTATTATTAATATATATTATTTAAAACATCTTAAAGTCGATGCTTAGTAATTTTCAAAATATAGTAATTTTTATGTTTTACTTTGCACCGACTTCATGATGTTTTAGATAATATATATTAATAATAATAGCTTTAGAAATAAGTTATTTTATACTTTTTAGTTTTTTAGTTTTTGAAGTCGGTTTTTTTATTTTTTAATATTGCTATTTATGAAGCTTAATGCGAACTATGGCTAAATAAACTTATTAAAACACATATGTGTAGTACATGTGAAGCGCTGAAAAGACTTCTCTTGGATCCTGTATCCAATCATGTATATCGAGGGTTGAAAGGCTATTTGTTTTAAGCGACATTTTGTGTGAGACTTAATAACACTATGGATTTGTTGTATCCTAATGTCTTAACTTAAAGAAATATATTATAGTTGGTTTATAGATGATCTTATATCAGTAGTTTATAGAAGATATCTCTTTACTAAGAGTCTTTTTTTAATAACTCTACGGAGTCTAGTTCCGTACCCTTTTTTTACAATTTAATTTAGGAAAAAGTTTAGAAGTTATACACTCTTATTTGTAATTTTTGTTATTGTGTGTGACATTTAATGAATGTATGTTTGTATTGTGGTGTATCTTAAAAATAACTTATTATATTAATTAATTCTAATTTTAATACTAAACTTGTATTATTGTAGAGTGTATCTGTTACATGCTGGTGTTGTGAGGGAGTGCATGTGCAGTGTGTGCCTTATATCTATGCTTATATATAGTCCTATCTAGTGCGATGTGTGTTGTTTTTTTCCGTTTCTATGTCTGGGTTATTAATTTTTAGGCTCTTTGTGAAGTGTGCTTCTAATGCAATGTGATGTTAGTGCGCGTTGGTGTGAGTATGTGTGTAAGTTTTGTTGTGTGTTTGTGACTTTGTGTGGCGTTATAATTTATTGTTTAATTGTTGTGACAATGTTTTGATATGTGAGTTTATTGGGAATTGTTGTAGAAATATTTTCAGTTTATGTTAGTGATGTTAAGTCTTTAAAAACTTCGCGGGGCGGGGGGTTATTTTTAAGGAACGATACCATATTTTGATAGTCTGCAAGTTTTTGACCGACTTCAAAAATAAGGAGTTCCTCAATTCGATATTATTATTTTTTGTAAGCTTATTACTCAATTTCTCGGTCTACCTTTTTTTATTTGAAAAAATATACTGATAAGGTAGTCCCATTGTCACCAAGTCAGGATCTGATGAGTGGATCCCAGATGGAATCTAAGATAATGTTATAGTTATTGACTGTTTGACGCTAATGAGTTTAATACGTTATTTGTGATGTGATATTGATATTGATATTGATATTAAATGTCTACAGATAACATATGTATGTACAATAATGTACGTATGGTTTTTAAACGATTTTTACCACCACTTAAATAAATTTTCATTGAAGGTTTGTAAATATAGATAAAAAACCTAATTAAGTTTTTATGCAAGTAACATAGAGCCACTTCCTAATGATTTTATGCGGCGTAGCCGCGGGGAAAACCCTGTTTTTAAATAAAATTAATATATATAAATTAAAACAATCAAAAAACCGTTTTTATCCGTGCAGGAACGGAGAAAGAATACAATTTCCTGCGGCCCGGCGGCCTGTCGTAAGAGGCGACTATACAACCCACAGCCAGGTGGTAGAGTATTTGCTCGACTGGATGGCGACCACCCCTGGTCTAGAGTATGCCGCCATAGCAACCTTGAGTTGCGTTCCGGCATTAGTGACCAGGTTCCAGTCTCCCTTAAGAGAGCAGCAGCGCATTTGTAGCACCTTTGTTGTTGCAAATGTCCATAGGCGATGGTAACCGCTTTCCATCTAGTGGGCCGTCTGCCTGTCTGCTGAACTCCTGCAATAAAAAAAAATAAAAAAAGAACCCTAACAAACATATACATTATAACTAAGTTCGGTCCAGTCCGACCAAACAGCTGTCGTAGGGTACTTGAGATGCTCCAAAACGTGCAATAACCCTGAATGGATTGTAAATAATTGAATCGGGTCAAGTGACGCCGCGGGCAAAGCAAATAAGGGGACGTTCACCTTCGGAAAGGTTAGCTGTCAATCATACAGTACATTTGATATCGTAGTTTGTTTATTATTGTCTAGAGCTTGTACCACATGCTTCCCGGCCAGAATTCCTACGCACGTTGTTTGAAACGACGGACCAATATATATCGTTTGGGGCACTCTTGGGTGCCGTGCAGAAATAGAGAAAAAATTACAAATTCCTGCGGCCGGGCGGCCTGTGGTAAGAGGCGACAAAACAACCTACAGTCAGGTGGTAGGGTATCTACGTGGATGGCTACCACCCCTGCTTTAGAGTATACCGCCATAACAACCTTGAGTTGTGTTCGGGCATTAGTGGCCAGGTCCCAACCACCCTTTAGAGAGCGGCAGCACTATTAATAGATGATTCGATACAAGTTGTTACACGGGTATTTATTTTAATTTTAAAGTAGCAAAGTATTTTATTGTTGGTTTTATTTAACTTTATCTTTGATTTATTAATTACGCAAGAAGAAACAGTTTTATTAATTATTATTATTATATTATAATTACCCAGGAGGCCCTGGAACGCCGCAAATATGTCTCCATTGGTAATGGGTACATATTTGTGGCTTTCGGGGTTGAAACCCTGGGGCCGTGGGGGCTTGGAGCTCATCACCTCTATCGAGACCTCTCAACGCGTCTAAATGAGGTCTCGCGTGACCAAAAGGCTGGCTTGCACCTAGGGCAACGCATCAGCGTTGCCATCCAACGTGGAAATGCGGCCAGCATTTTGGGCACTCTCCCCGCCGACAGCGACCTGGAGTCTATTTTTTACTTATAGTTTGTTATTTTGTAAGTCTAGTTATATTTACATTGTAGTTTCATTTTAGTTGATATTAATTTATAATCGAATACAATGCAAGAGAACTTAACTTATTTGTATTGTATTCTACTCGAAATCGGCGTTGTGTCTGATATAATTCCGTCACAGCAATATACTGAGTGCAAACGTTGATTACTGAAAATGCGGCGTACAAATTCTCAAAATATGTTCTGTGTATAAAAACGTATTTTTTTTCAAATAGTCTTTCTTTATTTCACATTGGTAGCACTTTAGTCTTACAACTGTCCATAGGGGCTGGTAACCGCTTTCCAGCACACTTCACAAACAAACCAAGACACACAGAGAGCCTACAAATTAATAAGGCACAGAAAGAAAAACAACACACATGGCACTAAATAGGACAATATATTATATAAGTATAGATATAAGGCCCACACTGCACATGCACTTCCTCACAACACCAGCATGTAACAGATACACTCTACATTAGTATAAGTTTAGTATTAAAATTAGAATAAATTAATATAATAAGTTATTCGTAAGACCGCCTTAAGAACAGACGAGCTTGCATGACAAGAGTTATGAATGTCAAAGAGGCAAGTGAGGTGTGTAAGAATAAGCCTAAATGGCACTCTGTTGTTCGTGCCTACCCCGCAAGGGAACTGGCGTGAAGTTATGTATGTATGTATGTATGTATGTATTCGTAAGACACATACACCTCAACACAAAAATCAATAAATTAATGTCACACACAAGAACCAAAATAACTAATAAGCGCGTTAAATTAAAAAAAGGGTACGGAACTCGAGTCCGTAGAGTTGTTAATAATAAAAAATAAAAAAACCGCTTTCCGTCGAATAGGCCGTCTGCCTGTTTGCTGAACTCATGCAATAAATAAAAAAACAAAGAGCTTGGGCAACATTTTTGAGGAAGCGTCTCTGGGATTTCTTTCTTATTGTGATGCTGGCAATCTGGTAGACGATCCAGGTACTGGAATGTGGTTACCGTTACCTATAGATAGATGCGCAGGTTACATCACGATGTTTTCCTTCACCGTTGTTAGCACGTGGTATTTGTAACAATATACACATTAGGTCAGAAACATCCCAAGTCGTGCAGCTTTCCAGCCACGATCGAACCCGCGCCCTTTGAGCCTGGGACTCGTGCTCTAGCCATTACGCTACCACGATTTAAATATTATATCTATACTAGCTGTCCCGGTAGGCGTTGTTCTGCCCTGAAGAAATAAAATTTAGATCCCGATTGCAGCGCCACCTACCGGGTCCAAATGTAAGCTATCCTATCTTTCAAGTTGGATCAAACTGCATACGGTGTGAAAAATTGATTAAAATCGGTCAAGTATCGCGGACAATTTATATATATTAAGATTATATATAAAACAAAGTCCTGTTAGTTACACTATTTATAACTCAAGAACGGCTGTACCGAGCTGAAAATTGGTGGGAAGGTAGCTTAGAACCAGGAGACGGACATAGGATACTTATTATCCCGTTAGAACCGGTAGGTGGCGCTGAGATTGGGTTCTAGAATCCTCCTAATCACCTGGAGCGATTTTGGTGATTTTGTTTTTGTGTGTTTGAGTGGGTCCCCGGGTGGTTTAAATCCACAATTGGAACCGGTAGATGGCGCTGGGATCGGGTCCTAGATTTTTATTTTTTCAGAGCAGGACAAAGTCTGCCGGGGCCGCTAGTTATTAATAAATTCGAACACTAAAATACTTTACAACTTTCAAGAGCTGATCACATTTTTGAAGATATCAATTGAAACAATTTACTTATTATATACATATAAACACAGTTCTAAAGCATATGCCATAAACTAACTTAATTACGAATATACGATGTGTTTTTCTGACAAGTTAACTCGTTACAATTACTTTAACCTTCAAACATGTCTCGGCTAACAATACAATCTAAACTAAAAATAATAAACAATGACAATTCATCAATGTCAAACCTGCTATTAACTTTCAATGATTACTTTGTATGTTCTTAAGTTGGCTACTGAAAAAAAAGATCCCGACGAATTGAGAACCTCCTCCTTTTTTGGAGTCGGTTAAAAATGGCCCAAAACGTCGGCATAATTATTATATTACTTACTTTTATTTCATTTTAGTGTAATAGTTTTATCCGTGCAGGAACGGAGAAAGAATACAATTTCCTGCGGCCGGGCGGCCTGTCGTAAGAGGCGACCAAACAACCCACAGCCAGGTGGTAGGGCATATGCCCAACTGGATGGCTACCACCCCTGGACTAAAGTATGTCGCCATAACAACCTTGAGTTGTGTTCCGGCATTAGTGACCAGGTTCCAGTCTCCCTCAAGAGAGCAGCAGCGCATTTGTAGCACCTTTGGTGTTGCAAATGTCCATAGGCGATGGTAACCGCTTTCCATCAAGTGGGCCGTCTGCCTGTCTGCTGAACTCCTGCAATAAAAAATAAAAATACTCAAAAAAACTTTAATTACTTAAACAGCTTATTATACAACTTATGCACCTAATTAAGTATTGATATTGCCGGTATCATAAAACAATTTATACATTAAAAAGACGCGATTCCGCGTAAAAGTAAAACCTTACAAAAACATAGTCTCTAGTAGTAAAACGTGTAGTAAAACATAGTGTCTAGCATAGCGTATTTCATCATCATATTGAATAAACTAGATGGCGCTGATAGTATTCTATATCGCGATCGTGACGCGACCAAAGTCGCGGACATCAGCTAATTGGAAAATAAATAAAAAACATCTATAGTATAATCTACGATTTGCCTATTTGCATATGCATGTAGAGTGTACACTCCACAATCCTATTGTTACGTCGACGAAGGTGCCTCGTCTCCACTCAATTGTGACGGCAGCTATCAGCTACTATCACTAACACTCAGGTCAATCAAACTCCAATGAGGTTAAAGTCTATTCTTAGTTGGGGTTGCCATCCGTCCGGGTTTCCTAATATAGATAAAGGTAAAGATAAATGACTAAAATATTAGATAAAGGTGATATATATATAATTCTGACTAAAGCTAAACAAACACACTGACATTAAAATATTTAGGAATCAATAAACACATGCGTATCAATATTAGTTTTTCTTTTTTTGACATTTAATTAAATTTTCTCTTTGTTTTATAATCTATGTTAATTTTTTTTTCCATTATTTTTAATAATTGTAAAGGTGGTCTGGAAGATATCGCCGGCGGCGACAAGACCTCCTATTGTATATGTACCTTATGTATGCAATAAAGAACATTCATTCATTCATTCATTTCCCCGGATTTGTCCTAGTTTAGAGGGCTCCGGGGAGCGTCCGGGCGGAGTTTCATTTGTAGTTCGGGTTTAAAAATTTCAAGTCGTGGACCGTCGCCGGGCGTCGTGACAGCAGCGCGACACACTCGCTAGGTTTACCATATAATCCGCGCGTAGATGGTTTACCGATGACTACTTACTATAATTGTATTGTAGTACTTACTATTATTGTATATACTTATGTAAAGTATATACAATGATAAATTTATTGCAACAACTATTTATGTAACCTTTTTTGTCAACCCTAATGATCATCGACGCGTGACATCATGAGGCTATCAGCAAACCTTCTGCACATGGGTAGTTAGTCGCAGTTGCCACGGTGCGCACTTTGACTTCGCCGCAGTAACACGGGCAGTGAGCGGCAAAACAAAAAGTTGGTTTATAACATTTTGAACAGTTCTTTTATTATACTAAGTTTAAAAAACACCTGTTGACATGTCCGGGTTCTGGGTTCCAAAATCCGGGGTCTTCGTTTTATTCTGGTTACCACATTTTAGAGATGGCAACCCTATACTTAGTTGATACAATATATGTAGTAACTTATGAAACAATGTTGCCAGACAACTTCCTATTGAAAGTTATCTTAAAACGCATATCGTCGACTTCAATGTAGGACCTTATAACCACATTCGTTGGTGACGGGTGCGGTATAGATATACTGCACCTTAATTTCCAGTATTTAGAGGGGGGAGGAGAGTGTAGTGGGATGATAGGGAGCAACACATTCCCCCTTCTACAATCCCTATGTCAAGAAAATGTATAGTTCTTGAGATATCAATGTTTTTGTAAAAATAACTTCACTTATGTTTTTCACTAATATTGCACTTACATCATAGGTTCAAAGTTGAAAAATCCAATCAAAACCGAATAATTAACATAAAAAGATTCAAAATAATCCAAAAACACAAGAAAATTGTTGAAAAATGAAATAAAACACAACGAAGCAATTCACGTAAATAACATAAACAATTTTTTTTTTAAGTTTAAGGCTTGACAACTAGGCCTTTAAGCCAGACGCCGTTGTATTGTAGGCTACAATCGACGTCATTCAACGGAGTTCTTATGAAGACTCGAAAGGCCACATTTGGCTATATAGTTCACATTTCTCGCAAAAACACATAATTACTACTCAAAATTGTCAATGTCCTACAACTATTGTTCATTTTAGAGTAATTTTACACATTTTTAGAAAATAAAACTGCACAGCACAACGTCCCCTCTCAGTTCCCGCCAAAAACTCCAATAACAAAAACAAAAAACATGAAAATCATAGATAATACTTATATATATTTTTATGAAGTTTATGGTTGGCAACTACAACTAACTACAAGTGTATATATGCATAATTCTCTAATGATAATTTGCCATTATCCAATTCTGAGAGCCATAGTTAGACCCACATTTAATGGACTAATCAGTAAATAGCTCTAATCCATTACCGGTCATTTTTCCTGGTACCGTCCTTCCACGTTTCCGTGTTAGCCATATGCTGGCAGTTACGACTTGCCAATCGTGTCACGCTTGCACTGAACGTGATAATACGCGTGGCCTCGATACGTCATATTACGTTAGAAATGGTTTAACTGCGTGTAAATAGTCTGTCATAAAATCGATGTGTTATTTGTAAAGGTGAGATCTCACTTATATACGAGTAGTATTATAATTGAGTAGTAGTATTATAAGTAGTAGTATTGATGAAAGATGACTGTCAGGCGAGAGGCTTACATTTGAATGCGAAGAAAACAAAGGTTATGGTGTTTGAAAGAGAAGAAACCAGAACGAATGCAAGGATAATGGTCGATGATGTTATGCTGGAGCAAGTGAATGAGTTTGTATATCTTGGATGTGCTTTTAGCAGGGATGGAAGGTACACCGCTGATATAGAAAGAAGAGTAAATTTGGGGAATAGTTTGAATGGAGCGTTAGGTAAACTTCTAGGCGCTAAGAACCTCAGCCAGAAGGCCCAGCTCGCCATACACAACGCGGTGCTGGTACCTACGCTCACGTATGGAAGCGAGAGTTGGGTATGGAAGAGAGAGCATGAAAGTAGAGTAAACGCGGTTGAGATGCGAGCACGGCGCAAAATCTGCGGAGTGACGCTCGCGGACCGCGTTCGTAATACCGAAGTAAGAAAGAGAGTTGGTCTGAAAGAGAGTGTCGGGGTGAAGGTAAGGAAAGGAATGCTCCGGTGGTTCGGGCATGTGGAAAGAATGCATGATAAAAGAATGACTAAACAGATATACAATGCAAAAGTGGATGGATGCAGAAGTCGTGGAAGGCCACGACACACCTTCCATGATCAAATTGATCGTGTACTAGCGGAGGGTGATGTCAGGAGCCTTAAGAACAGACGAGTGTGCATGACAAGAGTTATGAATGTCAAAGAAGCAAGTGAGGTGTGTAAGAATGGGCCTAAATGGCGCTCTGTTGTTCGTGCCTACCCCGCAAGGGAACTGGCGTGAAGTTATGTATGTATGTAGTATTATAATTTACTAACATTCGCCCGCGACTTTGTTCGCATTGGACAAGTACCAAAGGTTACAGTTATTTTGCTAAATATAAAATCAAAGGTTATTTTCAGCAGATGACCCAAAAAAATAACGTACAAAATTGGCGAGGGGCACCTAAGGAGTGTCGAGAGGTGGGCTGCAGGTACACCGAAGCTACTTCCGACGTTAGGCCAGTCGTCACTTCCACCCCTGGAGCTTGAGTCTTAGTTCTAGCGATCCCCACTCCGTGCCGGCTGGCTAAGGCAAGCACGGAGACGGCAGCTTTGCCTTGGCTCCCCGGATCATATACAAAATTATTATTATAATGCCTGTTTCCCGGGAAAGAAAGAAAGGAGAACGACAAAATATGTGTACGTATGACAGCAGTGTGGCTGGTAGATTTGGTGCATGTAGACCGCAACGTACTTACCAGGATCAAACCGCAACTTTTTGAAGAAATATCCGTGCAGGAACGGAGAAAGAATACAATTTCCTGCGGCCGGGCGGCCTGTCGTAAGAGGCGACTTAACAACCCACAGCCAGGTGGTAGGGCATTTGCCCGATTAGATGGCTACCACCCCTGGTCTAAGGTATGTCGCCATAACAACCTTGAGTTGTGTTCCAGCATTAGTGACCAGATTCCAGTTTCCCTTAAGAGAGCAGTAGCACATTTGTAGCAACTTTGCTGTTGCAAATGTCCATAGGCGATGGTAACCGCTTTTCATCAAGTGGGGCGTCTGCCTGTCTGCTGATCTCCTGCAATAAAAAAAAAAAGATCCTACGGCCGGGCGGCTTGTCGTAAGATGCGATAAAATAACCCACAGCCGGAATAAGCTGTCATAACATAACAACCTTGAGTTGTACTCATATATCAGTAACCATCCTTTCTAAGGAGGGAAAATCCGTTTAAGAACTATCCACCGCGGGAGAAAAGTGACGGGGAACGTGGAATTCGCCACGTTTGGGTGGCACTAGCTCCGCAAACAAGAAATACTGTTGCCAAGCCACGGTCATACCTACTAAAACCCCTCGATGTTCCATCCTTCGTGTTCCATTGTAATCATTAGCCAGGTGTTACGGATTTTAAAGTACAAGCTGATTCTAGGAAATTCGGTGACGTTGTCGGGCGGACACATTGCATTTATGCAGTATAAAACGATGGCCTGATTGAGGGAGGGAGGCAGTCGAGCGAGAACCACGATCAAAGCGAGACGTGTGTACTACAATCGGGAATCTAATAGTGACGGACTTTGCGCGTTTTATTGAATTACGACCTATCCATTACGTTTGGACTTGTTGTGTTCGGTTATATTTGTACCCGTGTTATAGGTCTAATAAAACTCTATAATAATTCCAACGGCATTTTAATTCGAGTCTCGCGACTCGTAACAATATGTATGTAATTTGCGTCTCCTTTCGGAACGTGTCACGTAGGTGGCAAAATTATACTTTAAAATCAATTAAAAAGTAATTACTTTACATTAATATTATAAGCAATTAAACAAATCTTGATGAACTTTAACCCAATTGTGTGGTAAGGGGGTTTTTAGTGTTACATAAGGTTTAACCTAGATTATTTCTGTTACTTTGAACCCTTTATGGCTCTTACTTCTTGGCTTATGAAATATATTGCTAAGTATATTTACTAACGTGATAAAAGAATCGCCCAATAAAAAATGTAACACGTAATGTTTTATAATCGTAATGGCGCACCAGTCCTTTCTTATTATTATTTTTGATGTGAAACTTCTATATAACTGGGGGGTTTTTCTGTCACGAAAAAGCGTTACGGCCGTATGGAGGAGCGGCATAAATTTAGACTAGACGTGATGAGAGGGGGCATAATATTAGAGTATACTATGGATGCGTTTTTTAATTCCGGATCGAATTCACTTTTTTTGTTTGTAAAATAGAATATGTTTAAATAAAAAATGCATTCATTAAAATGTACCTAACGTAACCAAATCATAATTTGCAATAAACCTGCGAAAAATCGAAATGTGTGCTGGGACACATAGTAGAAGTGAAACTTCAACGGACAAGTAGAAAAACGAATCTCAACGGACAAGTGGAAATACGAATGATAACGGACAAGTGGCAAAACGAATCGCAACATAATTTTAACTTGAAGTTTTACGGGCAAGTTTTCGAATTGGACAAGTACATTAACAATCTGTATCCGTGCAGGAACGGAGAAAGAATACAATTTCCTGTGGCCGGGCGGCCTGTCGTAAGAGGCGACTAAACAACCTACAGCCAGGTGGTAGGGCATTTGTCCGACTGGATGGCTACCAGCCCTAGTCTAGAGTATGCCGCCATAACAACCTTGATTTGTGTTCCGACATTAGTGACCAGGTTCCAGTCTCCTTTAAGAGAGCATCACCGCATTTGTAGCACCTTTTGTGTTGCAAATGTCTATAGGCGATAGTAACCGCTTTCCATCAAGTGGCCCGTCTGCCTGTTTCCTGAACTCATGCAATAAAAATAAATCAAAATAAAAACAATCTGCCCGTAAAATTTCAAGTTAAAATTTTATTGCCATTCGTTTTGCCACTTATCACTTGCCATTCGTTTTTCCACTTGTCCATTAAGATTCGTTTTTCCACTTGTCCGTTGAAGTTTTTTTATTGCGTGAGTTCAGCAGACAGGCAGACTGCCCACCAAAGGGAAAGCAGTTACCATCGCCCATGGACATTTGTAACACTAAATTATATATTATTATAGAAAATCTCTAAGAAAGCTATCGACCAATGTCTTATTATTTATAACATATTTTTAAAACTTAAATCAGTTTTGGAGCCTATAATGTATCGCCTATATATACTCCGTTTAGAGGCCGGCAACGCGTTGACAACGCCCCTGGTGATGCAAACGTCCATAGGCGACGGTAACCACCTTCCATCAAGTGGGCCGTCCGCCTGTTTGCCTGCTTCAGGCAATAAAAAAAAACTCCGTTATATGACTCGACATTTTAAACGGGGAATTCGGCAGTTTCATACACTCAAAACTAAGACTTCGGCTGACTTCGTAATATGCTTGCACCACAAGTCAGATATTTATTGCACTTTACGAAATCATTACAATTTATATAATTACTTTCTCTCCGTGTAACATAAAGATTCAACATAGATAATAACTTCCTTGACTCTAGTCATAGACAGAAATACAGATATGTTTTTAATTTAGAACTAGTGTTGCCACACTAAATAAAGCATAGTGCCGAGTAAGGACATCACGCAGTCATAAAATGAAAGCCCTAGTTACTTTTAAATTTCGTTAACTTCATGAATCTAATTTTACTTAACTAATAGATACATATATTCGTAGTCCAGTGTCGGAAGCCAAACTCTCAAAACGCGTCTAGTCGTTCGTTGTCATCCGATCAGCGCGAAAGACTCGATGAAATTTTAAATAGAAGAAAGAAAGAACAAAGATTTGTTTAAAGCTACAATTATATAATCTATATAACACAAACATAAATGAAAAATATATATAATAACTAGCTGTCCCGGTAGACGTTGTTCTGCCCTGAAGGAATAAAATTTAGAACCCGATTGCAGCGCCACCTACCGGGTCCAATTGTGAATCTAAACCATCCTCGAATCGACTTGAATACACACAAAAAAATTCATTCAGCCGTTTAGGAGGAGTTCACTGTCAACACACCTACAGAAGAATTATATATATAAAGATAATGTCTGTTAACATTATTTACAATATTTTAAATTATTTAATAAACACTAAATAACTGTTTTCTATTTTATTATAATTTTTCCTCTTAATTATCCTTCTGTCAACAGTTTGTCATTGACTGACATGGGCTTTCTCCAAGTTTTTCCTTGTTTATCTATTTCTTGCTTTCGCATCCATAATTTTACTGCAGTCTTTATTATGTCATCTTCCCATCGTTTAAATTCTCTCTCTCTTTTCCTCGATGACTCTCTTGGGTACAACAACAACAATAATCTTTATTGTAGACCAACCACTCTGTTATAGATTTTTTTCTCTGGGAAAATGTAATTAATGTTAAAAAGCAATCAAAAAAGTTATAAAACGTAAACGAACGACGAAAGACGTTTGAGAGTAAGCCCTCTGATTCCCGGCATTGCAAACTTTGTAAACGAACTTTCCGTCATTCAATAAGGTCTCTGCGTTTAGGATTGGCCCCGAAGTTGGTTCGTTGTACACACACAACATAAGCGTAAGCAACGCTTTGAGTATACATACAGAGCGTTCCATTAGTAGCTCACAACGCCCAAAATGTTCAGTTAGCCGTTCCACAAGGCGACCGCGGTCGTTGTGGTCGTGGTGAAAACGTCACTAATGACGTCATTATTTTCAATCACACAACGCTCACAACGACCCATGTCAAGGGGTGGGTCGAATAGCCGTTCCACTTGGGTTTACGATTGTAACACCGGCAAGCAAGTGGAACGGGATAAATCGCGGCCGTGAACATGGTCGTTGTGAGTCCCTAGTGGAATATAGCCGCAGTGTGTTTGTCTTGTCAGTCGATTTTTTAAACTTTTTTTATAATTTTTTTAATTTTATGTGTACATTTACGGTGTTATTCATAGAGGTAGAAAGCTTCTTTAAGACTTCTTTAACAAAGCGTTCAAACTTACTCTAACTCTCTATGAATAAGACCGTTATTTGTGACAATTTTTAGAACAAAGTTCCTTATCGCACGTTACTCGGCGAATGGATCTAGACGAAAACAAGTGTAGCCGAAAAGAAAAATGCTGACCGTGGTATATTGTTATACAAATTTGAACTTTAATGCAATGAAATAAGATCTAAAATAAAATAAATGGATATTATTTTATTTTAGATCTTATTTCATGTGGTATACGTCGTTATATACAATGTTTAGAAATTAGAAGGTCTCGTAATTGCCCTCTGCAGACCACCGGCCATAAAAATGACCCGGGCTTTTGGAGGACTTGCGTGGGGCCATGGGAAGGCCAACACGTAGAGGCCCCTTGACAAATTTAATCTAAATGTAGCATGACACTGATCGGCGATTGTCCCTGTCTACACCGTATAAAAATGCACCCAAGGACAAGCCCCGGTAAGTGTAGGACTATTGTAGGGAATGAGAACAAAAGGTACCGGGCTATTGGGATGAACTGCTAGTGGAGTTACAGGTCGGGGACTATGGCACCTGCCCGTCACAATGTTCAAGGTACATGGAAAAAATGGACAGACGGTGACTTGCCACTCACTATATGGGTCCCTAAAAATGGCAAGATTGGCGAGGTAATAATTGCCTTTATTATCATACAATTTCTTCGATGATTTTCGATGGTCTTCTAAACCTCCTTCCAACTAGGTGACCCAAAGACACCTCATTTTTGAAGTGAAACTTCTATTTAGACGGGGGCTCTTAGGATTTTTCTGTCACGAAAAAGCGTTGCGGCCGCGTAGAGGAGAAGCATCAATTTAGACTAGACGTGGTGAGAGGCGGCATAATTTTAGAGTAGGCTATGGATGCGTTTTTTAGTTCCGGATCGAATTCAGTTTTTTTATTTGATAAAATGTGTTTAAATAAAAAATGCATTCATTAAAATGTACCTAACCAAATCATAATTTGCAGTAAACCTGCGAAAAATCGAGATGTGTGCTGGGACACACAGTAGAAGTGAAACTGCAACGGATAAGTGGTAAAACGAATCACAACAAAATTGGACAAGTACATTAACAATCTGCCCGTAAAACTTCTAGTTAAAATTTTGTTGCGATTCGTTTTTCCACTTGTCCGTTGAAGTTTCACTTCTACTATGTGTCCCAGCACACATTTCGATTTTTTTCTTTCTTTTACAAAGCTAGATCACATTTTTCTAACCTGTAGCACCGTTTAACGAGTTTTTATTTTTAAATAAATCAAAACAAACAATGTTATTGTAACTACGTGTCATGTCTACAAGGTTAACGGCCTTGCCGGCCTTAAACGCTTTTATGACGACACACATAAATTATTGCGTTCGACGTTGAAGAGCTAAATGAGTTTTAAAGTAATGGAAAGCTGGCGTTAATGTGCAACCACTTTTGCCCATAAATGTCCCACTGCTGGGCGCTAACCTCCATTTTTAGCGGAGCGGACAGTACACCGTCTATCCGTGCAGGAATGGAGAAAGAATACAATTTCCTGCGACCGGGCGGCCTGTCGTAAGAGGCGACTTAATAACCTACAGCCAGGTGGTAGGGCATTTGCCCGACACTCCTGGTCTAAAGTATGTCACCATAACAACCTTGAGTTGTGTTCCGGCATTAGTGACCAGGTTCAAGTTTCCCTTAAGAGAGCAGCAGCGCATTTGTAGCAACTTTGGTGTTTCAAATGTCCATAGGCGATGGTAACCGCTTTCCATCAAGTGGGCCGTCTGCCTGTCTGCTGTTCTCCTGTAATAAAAAAAAACTCCCACCACGCCTGTTCATGGCGGATTTACGGGTTTACGGTTTACGGGGTTACGGCTCATACATCGCAATTTGTCTCCTTCATTGTTTTGGTGTATTTTTTTATGTTTTTAATATTTTTTGTGAATTGTCATCGGGATTTAAAAAGTCGAACTAAGTTCTAATTCCGTTTGCAAGATTTCACCTAAACAAACTACCTAACAAAAAGACATATACAGGACGTGAGATTGAGTCTATAATTTAGGCTAACTGACAAAATTAATTAAATTATATTATTAGAATATACCTGTAGTGTCAATTATGTTACGAATAATTAAATTAAATATTACTGACATTATATTAAAAAAAAAACTGTAAATATAATATGCTGTCTAAAATTTATGAAAGTATAATGATTAATTAACCTATGACATAATTATTTATTGTAATTATGTAGCTAATGTTATTTGTACGCTCTCATTGGGCCAACTGTTCTTCAACGCTTCTTAATTTTATTTATAACACCTTTATGTACACAGTTTAACAATAAAGTATTCTATTCTATGTCTTTGTAGACCACGGGCCATAAAAATGCCCCGGACTTTTGGAGGGCTTGCGTGGGGCCATGGGAAGGCCAACACGTAGAGGCCCTTTGACAAATTTAATGTAAATGTGGCGTGACACTGACCGGCGATTATCCCTGGCTACACCATATAGTAATGCACCCAAGGACAAGCCCCAGCCAGTGTAGGACTATTGTGGGAAATGAAGACAAAAAATACCGGGCTATTGGGGTGAACTGCTAGTGATACTAGAGGTCTGGGAATATGGGGACTATGGCGTCTGCCCGTCGCAATGTTTATTTATTTAATTTATTTGGGAAACATACAATAATTATAATTCTTACAGTATACAACACATAACTTAATACACATATCAACTAAGTTTCCACTTACATACATACATACATACATAACTTCACGCCAGTTCCCTTGCGGGGTAGGCACGAACAACAGAGCGCCATCATACAACTATAAGAAAATTATAATAAATTTGATGCAATATTGGAAAAATAGATATAAAATAAAAAAGGAATTAAATAATACAATACAACACAAAACAAAAACTACAATTGGTCTATTTATCTATATCATTCTTAAGTCATAATTATCATGTCATAAAAAAAATCGTGATACATGTTAAAAATAAAAG
Source organism: Dendrolimus kikuchii (assembly GCA_019925095.2). Classification (NCBI taxonomy): domain Eukaryota; kingdom Metazoa; phylum Arthropoda; class Insecta; order Lepidoptera; family Lasiocampidae; genus Dendrolimus; species Dendrolimus kikuchii. The sequence continues at coordinate 3,757,115 of CM034412.1, read as the reverse complement.
TCATAATATTAAAAAAAACCAAAATAATAATATTAATGAAATCAAAGTCAAAATAATAAGAATAAAGTATACGAGTATATATGAAATTAGTAGAACGTTAATTATTATTATTATTATTTTCTTTTTAATTTCAATTTTATACTTAAATAAATTGCCTATAAAAGGATCGACATCATTGAATAAAGCATTGTATTGCTGGCAGGCACGGTATAAAAATGTGTTTTAGTATAGTTCGGAGTTATTCTATATTATTAATAAGTGTAATATAATTATATACACTTATTAGATGCGAGCACTGCGCAAAATCTGCGGAGTGACGCTCGCGGACCGCGTTCGAAATACCGAAGTAAGAAAGAGAGTGTCGGGGTGAAGGTAAGGAAAGGAATGCTCCGGAAAGAATGACTAAACAGATATACAATGCAAAAGTGGATGGATGCAGAAGTCGTGGAAGGCCACGACACACCTTCCATGATCAAATTGATCGTGTACTAGCAGAAGGTGATGTTAGGAGCCTTAAGAACAGACGAGCGTGCATGACAAGAGTTATGAATGTCAAAGAAGCAAGTGAGGTGTGTAAGAATGGGCCTAAATGGCGCTCTGTTGTTCGTGCCTACCCCGCAAGGGAACTGGCGTGTAGTTATGTATGTATGTAAGTATGTATAATTATATGACATTCATTTAAATATTTTTCATTTTCAACCAGTATGTAGGAATTTTATTAAATTCAAAGTTATTATATTATTCGTCTAAGGTACACCTATACAATCAATACGAACTCATGTAGGCTTATTACAAGAATTTTAAAAAATATAAGTATTGAGCCATAAGAGAGATCTGTTTCACCTTAGTCGCAGAGGTTGCACTGGCCTCGACATTGCTAAGTTATGGGGCCAAGTTCGCTTTAAAAATACAGTTACAAATTATGAGTAAGATACATATTCTAGACTTATTCTAGAGTAACAACAGTTAAGAATAGCATGGCAGAGGCATACTGCAATATTATCGTCATTACACAGCTCGCTGGGCCAGTACCTTCGGTATAATACTACGCTCTCATAGAATATCGGCGTGCAACGCTTAGTCACAAGCTAATCGTCCAGCGAATTTTGTGCTGAGACGTAGGCAGCCACCAATGTTCGTAGTACCATATGGCAGGACCAACTTGCTTAATAAGGCCCGATGGCACAGGCCTCGCAAACATTGAACAAGATATGTCAACAAATTGACTTATTCATCTGTATTGCGACTGAATTCACAAGAACTGCCTATTATATTATATGCTATGACGACTGAATTTGTATATATATATATATATATATATATATATATATATATATAGTGTATTATGTGTACCACGCTATCGTATTGGTGGCAACTGTAATGATAGCGATGTTGGTAAGCTAATAAATAAATAAATCATCCATATTCCAACTTCTTCTTCCACCCAATCCCCCTATTCTATCCCCTCTACCCCATTCCTCCCACCTGACTCCCGTATTATCCCATTTACGGCCTCTATGGTTGAGCGGGCTAAGCCTTTGCCGGCCCACCTCACTGCAACGCAGAGGCTCCGGGTTCGATTTCTGGCATAGTGAATTTCGGAACCGAATTGTCTCCGTTATTTATTATGATCTGGGTGTCTACGACGGCCCGAGAGTAGTGCGTTGCTTATCACCCATAACACAAGAGCAACTTGCTTTATTTTAGGATATACAACATTTACAAAAGGAGGCAAATTGCAGATATAGTGATGTTAAGTAACATTGCACAGTCTAAAATAGACTCGCCTTATTTATTATCTAATATATGTTTAAAAGTGCCAACAAGACGATTCCGGAATCCAATACGATTGTTTGTTTCTCGGATATCTAGTAATTATAGGGCAAATTCTTATTTTAATCGTGTGTCAAATAACTATAATCTTTTAGCTGTTACACATGATATAGATTTATTTATTAGTAATCCACAAAATCTTAAGACGGCCCTGGTAAAGCATTGGTCTGAAAATTAACAAGTTTCATGTAATAGGTCAGTTTAAAAAAAAAAAAAAATTAATTTCCTCTTCCTAATTTAATTTATAGAACGTAAAATATTTACTAGCAAGCTATCTACATGTGGAAACATTTAAATGGTTATAGATATTTATTAGTATGTACTCAGTTATAAACCGTTTGTTTTTCAAATAAAATAAAAATAAAATTTGTGTATTGTTTGCCGATTATTATAATATTACTCGCTGACCCGGCAAAGGTTGGTCTGCCATCAAAAAACACCTTATGATTGTGAAAAATACTTACGGCGTTACAAATGCGCTGCTGCTCTCTAAAAGCAGACTGGACCCTGGCCACTAGTACCGGAACACAACTCAAGGTTGTCATAGCGGCATCCTCTAGACCAGCCATCCAGACGGGCAAATAACCTACCACCTGGCTGTGGGTTGTTTTGTCGCGTTTTACGATAGCCCGCCCGGCCGCAGGAAATTGTATTCTTCCTCCGCTCCTGCACGGATAAAGGTTGTGAAGAGTTTTACTTTTTTCCCTGGTTTCGAAGCCCTACTTACAAAACATCGAGACCACCTAGATTTTGTACGAGCGTTGCTAAATATGACGTCATTTCTGTAGTCAAATAGCGTATTAATTACAGCTTAAGCAGTAATTAAAATTATTTCTATCATAATATCTCAAAGTAATGACGATGACATTAATATTTGAACGCCCGCTCTTTTATTTGGACATAGTTTCAGAATCCTAAAAAAATAATAGCCTAAGTTACTCCTTATAACATCAGTCATCTGCCAGTGAAAGTCTCGTCAAAATCACACACACACTCACAGCAAAGTGCTCAACGTGCGGCAGCTTTTCATCTTGAACATGTCATTGGCAACACATAAGTTAGTACTAACATCAGACAACTACATAAAGTTGCCAACACGAAGAGTTTACCGACTGCCGAGTATCTTGGTGAAAAGCTCATTTGCCCGCCACACTGGCTTGTTCGTTAGCACACACGTCTATAACGTGATGGTTAAATTCTGTGACATCAAAAATAAGTCTGTCAAAGAGGCCAAAAAATGGATTCAGGCATGGCTAAGCAGTCTAACTTACGACGATATTGAAAATGTGCTAAAAGTCACCGTCTGAATAGTGTGATACGAAAATGCGTAAACACACACACGCACACATACTCACGTACACACACACACTCACACACCTATACACAAAACACACGTCTGCCCGCTGTGGCTATAAACATCGGCTTTGGTCTTCAAAATACAGGCTTCGCCTAGTTTGGGGTCCAGTATGTAATATAAATAATGTAAATTTGACTTTGACTTCTGACAATCGGTCGAGCCATTTCAGAGATTAGCCAGAACATACAGACAGACAGACAAAAATTCTAAATATTTCATTGTCGGTATTTCCTTGTCCGAATTATCCCCCCTGATTTTTTTCACATTTTTATTTTGTCATTACAAACAGACAGTTTATCTTTATTTAGCTATACAGATGTGTCAACTAGGTACCTCAGTTTCCTTAAATCAATTTACTTGACAGCGTTATTCAGCTTTAACATATGACTAGACTGGCCTCAATATTTTTATAGTGTCTTGTTCTATGATACAATAGAAACTTAATTACATCAGTCGGTCGACTTGTCGTTTCTAGGGGCTGGTATGAAGGTCGTATAGTGTCATGTGATATAGTGGTGCGTCTTAAAGACTATTGAATTTTGCAGGGACAGATTTGGTTCGTTCGCAATACAATAACAATATTTTTTGTTTGTTACAACTCGCATTAATTCTTTGAAAAGTAATTCTAATACAACTCGTACATATATATATTTTTTTTAGCCAGAGATATATAAATAACTAGCTGTCCCGGCAGACGTTGTTCTGCCCTGAAGAAATAAAATTTAGAAGCCGATTGCAGCGCCACCTACCGGGTCCAATTGTAAATCTAAACCATCCTCGAATCCACTTGAACACACAAAAAAAATCATTCAAATCGGTCCAGCCGTTTAGGAGGAGTTCACTGTCAACACACACAGAAGAATTATATATATAAAGATTACGATGAAAAATCTTTATTAGGTAGACGTGTTGCTGGAAAGTTACTTGCTGCTTCTTCTCCTTTAAACAGCGATAAGACGTTGCGTAGCGGTTTTCACCTTCAAAAAGTGTTCTCCAGTGGAACTTATTTTGAATAAAAACTTCTGAATTGGAATTTGAAAAAAGAAATATAGGTATGGCTAAACGCAGAAAAGGAAAAATCTTACAAATGACAATGCCAAGAAGCATTTAAGGCCTTTTTCCAAGTTTTCAATAAAGCATCCGGCGATATCGGCTTTCCTGATCTAGTTCTTCAATTGCACTAGTCACATTACAAAGCTAAGGACAGAGGATAGCAGAGAACTTACGTCTCGCTCTGAAATCCTGTCGGAGGTAGAAGAGTTCTATTGTCTATTATATTCGAAGATCCAAGATCCAAGTGCACCATTCACGCGCCATTATACGAAGGACATCAAGAAGGTCGACGTGGAAGAGATTAGTGCGGCTATCGGGCAACATTAAAATGGCAACGCTCCGGGTGATGACGGAATTACAACTGAGCTCATTAAGGTCTTAGCTGAGTTCTTCAATTCCGTTATCCACCGGAGCACTTTGTCAAAGGCGTGGAGCAAGGGTGTGGTGGTCTTGTTTTTGAAGAAGAGCCATAAAAGCCTGTTGAAAAATTGTAGGCCAATCTCACTTTTAAGCCACGTATATAAGTTCTTTTCGAGGGTCGTCACGAATCGTTTCGCCAGATAACTTGACGAGTTTCAACCACCGGAGCGGGCTAGGTTTTGAAAAGGCTACAAAACCGTAGACCACACCTATACTGTTTGTCAGATTATACAAGAGACCGAAGAGTATAATCAGCCGCTGTTTATTGTATTCGTGGACTACGAGAAAACCTTCGACTCTAGCGGAACTTGGACTGTTCGCGAATCTTTGCAAAGATGCCTTATCGATTCGCGATACATTGACTTGTTGAGATGTGTGCATAACGCCACAACGATGACCGTCCAGATCCAGGACCGAAGAGCGAAACTTATACCTATACATCACGGGGTGGGACAGGGGGATATCACATCCCCGAAACTGTTCACCAACGCCGATAGAGGATGTCTTGAAAACTCTGGACTGGAGCGGATGAGGCATCAACTACATCAACAGCAAGCGCATCTCTCACCTCCATTTCGCCGACGACATCGTTGTTTTTGCAGAGACCTTGGAGAAACTTATGTTCTATAATTACTTTTATAAGAAATTTAAGCCAGAAGATTTACGTGCGTACGAACTTCAGCAGATTTTTTTTTTTTATATATAATTTATTGATGCACAAAACAAATTACAACCGAAACAAATTAAAACATTACATTATTAACATAAACAATCTGGATTGCAATTCTAAATAGGTGCATACAGAAAACTCATAAAACTAAACAGGTGTAAACGCTTATGTGTTTATATACATATACACATACACACGCGCATACACGCACACACATGCGCACACTCACGCACACATACACTCACTCACACACACACACAGACACACACACATACGGTACTATATAATTAAATCTATTGTATCATTAATTGTGAAGCGTTATTTAAGAATAATTTTTAATAGTTTACAATATTTACAGAAGCTGTTTTCAAACATGTCAAGATCAGTGTTGTTACTTGCCAACTCATTATAATATCTTGCCATTCTCACAATGGGATTAAAGTAAGAGATGTTATTTTTGTGAACTTGAAGTGCAAAAAGATTAGTGCAGTGTGATCTACGAGCAGTATATCTGATATTAAAAGATATTTGTGAAATTAAGTCGCTTTTTCAGCGAGAATTTCAAAATTATTTAGACTTAATACATCTCTGCGTTCATCCGTATTAAATCAATAAATGAGGAATGGTCGCAGCCTTATAGCTTTAGCTATAGCATCATATATGGAGTATTCAGAAGGCACGATATTATTATTATTATCTTAATTATATGTATTTCATTTGCACACGACCGTCATACACTCTCGATTCCTTTCACACAATCCACAGCCGTCTGGAAGAGATCGCTCTAAAGCGACATGGGTTCTTGCCTTGACACGAAATGACTGTAAATGAATTACTTTATGCGTATGTGGTGAACAATAAAGTATTTTCTATCTACGTTTTAACAGTTATTATAAATAAATAACACAAGTCCCTAAGTAAAGCGACTTTATAAGTCTATGCAAATTTAATAAACGCTTTATCAGACACGCAGTGGTCAATTGCCTCGATGAGGTCCACGGTCTCCTGATGACAGGTCTCGGCTGTGTACGACTTGTTCATCACCCTAGTCTGGCACTCGCGGAGTACATTAAAGTATTTGCGAACGTCGCAGTTCTCTGTAAAGATAATACTTAATTACTCCCCCACCCTAGTGTGACATGACTAATGCATGCAATTTTACATCACGAAATTATTAAATTAAAACAGCAGTTCCGTAATTAACTTTTAGATTTTTAAATGTGACGTCACGAAATTAAGGATCCTTCCCACCCCTTGTCACACGATTTCACACTTCGTCGACTCCTCCCTCCCTTGACGTGTGACATTATGGATGGCCCTTTACCACCAGGACTGTTTAACACTTTTCTTACTTGCAAACATTAAAAAAATTATCTGTGCAGGAACGGAGAAAGAATAACATTTCCTGCGGCCGGGCGGCCTGTCGTAAGAGGCGACTTAACAACCCACAGCCAGGTGGTAGGGCATTTGCACGACTGGATGGCTACCACCCCTGCCTAAAGTATGTCGCCATAACAACCTTGAGTTGTGTTCCGGCATTAGTGACCAGGTTCCAGTCTCCCTTAAGAGAGCAGCAGCGCATTTGTAGCAACTTTGGTGGTGCAAATGTCCATAGGCGATGGTAACCGCTTTCCATCAAGTGGGCCGTCTGCCTGTCTGCTGATCTCCTGCAATAAAAAAATGTAGTATAGAACAACTTCTATTCGGGTGCGGTGTACCAATGACCTGCACAAGATCGCCGGTAAGAGTTGGATGAGGAAAGCAGGGTGGAATATGTGGCGCAAACTTAGGGAGGTCTGCACCCAGTAGTGGATTGCTATTGACTGACGACGATTGAGGGTTAAACTCTATGGATGTGGACTCGAAATTGTTTATATTTTATAATTATAAATAAACCTTACTTTCCATGCAAATTCCGCGTTCCTTAGTCAGCTGGTCAGTAGAATTCTGAAATGAAAGACAAACCCATGTAATCTAGTTCTCTTTTAAATAAGTTTGCCGTGATATAGTGCTTTTTTTATTGCAGGAGATCAGCAGACAGGCAGACGGCCCACTTGATGGAAAGCGGTTACCATCGCCTATGGACATTTGCAACACCAAGTTGCTGCAAATGTGCTGCTGCTCTCTTAAGGGAAACTGGAACCTGGTCACTAATGCCGGAACACAACTCGAAGGTTGTTATGGCGACATACTTTAGACCAGGGGTGGTAGCCATCCAGTCGGACAAATGCCCTACCACCTGGCTGTGGGTTGTTAAGTCGCCTCTTATGACAGGCCGCCCGGCCGCAGGAAATTGTATTCTTTCTCCGTTCCTGCACGGATAAAAAGTGCTGAAGTTGTTATATATTTTTGTACTTTTCTTTTTTGTACAAAGTCAAAGTCAAAGTCAAAGTTTATTTATTTCTTAAACATGAGTATTTACATATCAGAATATGCATGATGGTATAAAGCTAAATGTGCGTCATGTTTGGCCAGTTAGGCATAGAAAAATTAGAATAATAAATAATAATTATATGTCCTACGATAATGTCATTATAATAATTTTAAAAAAAATATTACTATATCAACTAATTGTCTACTATTATTATTTTAATTATAAATATATATATTTAAAAAAAATGAAGATTAAAATTTATTTATAAAGTCCAGTAAATCATAATAGCATTTATTGAATAAAAATGTGCTTAATTTTTGTTTATATATGTCACGCTTTAAATCTCTCCAGTCTTTAGGTAATTTATTGAAAATGATTGGAGCCATACAAATTAGAATAGTCGTGGTAGCGTAATGGCTAGTGCACGCGTCCCAAACTCAGAGGGCGCGGGTTCGATCCTGGCCGGAACGCATGCACCACTTAGTCAGTTTTCTGATCTAATGTGCATATTCTTACAATTACCACGTGCTAATAACGGTGAAGGAAAACATCGTGATGCAACCTGCACATCGAGATAACCGATGTGTCAAACCTGCCAAGCCGCCTTGGACAAGCGTGGCGGGTATACGTCCGTTCCCCTTATTAATGGGAGGCTCGAGCCCAGCAGTGGGACATTTATGGGCTGATATTATATTATATACAAATTATGCTTCTGTTCATGAGTTCTGTTCTTAATACTTCTAGACAGAGTTTGTTCTGATCTCAAAGATATTAATATCTTTATCTATTACAATTATGATACTTATTTCTAAACGTTATGTTTTGATACAATTTTGAAAAAGGCTAAAGATCACAAATTTAAAAAAACTGTTACTATTTACAACATCTTTCAAATATTTACGAGTTAATTACATAGCTTACTTTTCTAATTATCTATTATAGCCCAATTTAACCACATCTAAACTAAGAACTAGGCTATGACAACGATTTATTTACATTAATACAATCATGTTAGCAAAGTATATACATTATACAAATATATACACGATACATGTTTATTGACTTTGTCTATACAAATATATACACGCAACATATTTATTGATTTTGCTACGTTTGTTTAATTTTTCACAAGTTACTGTCGCGGACCTAAGAAAGTCATTTACCGCGTTCTTAGCTATTAGCTCATTCATGTTGTCCATTTTATTGATTATGGTACGTTTGTTTTAATTTTTCACAAGTTACTGTCGCGGACCTAAGAAAGTCATTTACCGCGTTCTTAGCTATTAGCTCATTCATGTTGTCCATTTTATTGATTTTGCTACGTTTGTTTTAATTTTTCACAAGTTACTGTCGCGGACCTAAGAAAGTCATTTACCGCGTTCTTAGCTATTAGCTCATTCATGTTGTCCATTTTATTGATTATGCTACGTTTGTTTTAATTTTTCACAAGTTACTGTCGCGTACCTAAGAAAGTCATTTACCGCGTTCTTAGCTATTAGCTCATTCATGTTGTCCATTTTATTGATTTTGCTACGTTGTTTTAATTTTTCACAAGTTACTATCGCGGACCTAAGAAAGTCATTTACCACGTTCTTAGCTATTATCTCATTCATGTTGTCCATTGAGACGTCCGTACGATGGGTGCTGGCCAATATGGCTTTGCACAGTTTATGTAAGTGGAACGTATCAAGTATTCATGAATAAGCAACTTTAGAATAATGTAAAAGCAGATAGGCGATACTACATGAAAGAGCCGCCAATAAGATTGGGCATTTGTCACGTCTATCATCAACCAACCTCATAATGTATAATTTAGCCCAGTTAAACGGTTAATACATGAACTGTGTATGCTACTATAAATCACAGATAGATGAATATCGCTGCCGCGGCTAAAGATAAGATTGACGCGATTTGTCTAAATCATCAAAAGTGTCCGATCTCATAAACGTGTAAATATAATATTTAATGTAGTCCTCGCAAGCCTCCTCGTCACCCCGACGACAGTCCTAACAGTTGAGAACTGTCTTTGTCATTGTGTAATAGTTAATAAACAAATTCAAATTATAAATAATATCAAGGAGAACTCTTCTAAATTTGAGGGTTTGCATCTGAAAAAGCTTAAGCTTTTTCATATAAGATTTACAGCTCATAGGCGCTCTGAATCGAAATGCTAAGGGTCGAACAAGTCTCCTTTGAAAATTTTCAATTCTATTCTCATGAACCTCATAATGAGGTGTCCACACCTGACAACAATATTCAAGTTAACTGTGTATACAACTATGTGTCACGGAAATGAATATGCTGCCGCGGATAAAGGAGTTCTTGACGCGGTTCTTCACAATGATTCAAAACACTCACCGCAGCATATTCAGCTCTGTGACACGCAGCATATACTCGACAAGTTATTCTATACGCAAAACACAACATGACGTCACATCATGTTACAAATAAAAGCTAGACCACAATAATATATTACTCAAAGATTTTCCCCGACCGGTCAATGTGGACTTTCTTCTTACCCTAGCTGATAGTAGACATGTACATATATTATCAAAGTTTTTAACAATAAATAACATCTATCTCTAATGTAGTTAGTATAACACTCTATGTTTTGTGTTGTCCTCAGGATCTCAGAAAGTGATTTGGAAGATCACCGACCAAATTTTTCTTTTCGCATTTATACTCTTATATGCACCTGACATTTTACCACCTACTGTGACATTGGCCAAATCAATGCAAACTGCGTTGGAGCCATAATCCAAAAAAAGAAGAAGAAGAAGAGTTACTGTTAGACTTGAATCAACGACTGACCACTGTGAGTTGGAATCCTACAGAACTTCTATATAATAAAAAAAAAACGTCGACCGCAGCTGTCATTTTAGTCCAGATAAATAAAAATCAGAGTATAATCCTAGACTAATAAAGCGGGAAAGTAAACAGTGATTTTTATGCAATTTTATTTTCAAAACGTAACATTGGTTATAGTAAAAAATAGCCGTCGGTGCTCCCCTCTATATGCGTAACGTCGACTTCCACCGCGATCTGGAGCTTCCCTCCATAAAAAACTACATTACGTCGCTCTCGCGTAAGTATTTCGATCTCGCACCGCACCATCGAAATCCGCTCGTCGTGTCCGCGTCCGATTATAAGCCTCGTCGAAAGGCTCTCGTGCGATGACCGCGTAACGTCCTGACGGACAGGGTCGACGTTATTACGAAACGGCTGGCTCGGATCAGCTCGCACGCGGTTAGGACATCAGGCTGGCAGGCACCGACAGACAGATACAGACGGCGGCGTCTCAGACGCCGCCAATCAAGATCTCTCCACGTCCCCGCGAGGGACGGTAGGAGACGTAGCCCCACAGGATAGACTAAGCGTGTTGCTGGAAAGTTTCTTTCGCCGTTTCTTCTCTCCCAGCCACAACACGTTGCGAAACGGCAGTAAGATAGTGTAGGCCGCCGCGAACCATCGATCCCGGCCCGCCGGGATCCTTCCCCTCGGGCTTTATATTACCCGTCGCCCGTTCTCAATTAGTACTTTGTGTCGCCCTATGGTGGGCATCATTAAATTCATCCCCCTCTCATGGCAACAGTCCAGCCGAGGTAAAACTCCTTAGGGAGCTCCCTCGAGCAAGTTGCCCCCCCGGGCTCGAGCGCCTTCGCCTCGCGAAGGCACTCGCCCCAAAAACCCCGGTAAAGTTGTAAGGTCTTCGAACCAACAACATAAAGTCAAGTCCAATAAAAAAAAGCGCTAGCCACTAGTTCGTTGTCCACTGCGATGACTAGATGTATGCATCTCCCATAAACTTTTAACTTTTTTAACTACTCAAGCAATGAATATTTTTAATCTACACGAATGAAGCCGCGGGCAACAGATATTAATTTATAGTAAAGAAGCCTAATCAGGACGATTCAACAATATTACATATTGCTACTTTGTAAATATGTCTGTGCAAAGATTTCGTGCCAATGTTTGTTTGTCCGTTGATCTGTGAGACACGAATGTTTGGATATTAGCATTGTTTAGGATTTTACAAACATTGGTTGTAATATTTAGCTTACATACGAGTATATTATGTATGAGTATGAAGTTCAAAAAATATTCTCCTGTGGAACTTAGGCCACTTTCTGGTTTTCCTATACTATAAGTACTTGTACTTGCGCTGCAGCGATGCCGAATCGGTATGCTCGATATACTGTTACAGTTATTTAGTACCATAGTTGTTCTTTTCTTGTTTCTTTTTAAAGTTAATAATAAATTTTGTTATGTACCCTCTTATTTGTAAACGATACAAGTGGCCATTTCCTTAATTGAATAATAATGTTATATTTTTATTTATTCTCTGATTATAGCCTGTTTTGTAGTTCTTCATTTTATATAACAGTAATATGTTATTCAGTTATTATTTAAGTTTATGGCTTGGCAGCTAGGCCTTTAAGCCAGATCTTAGTTTATAAATACAGTTTCTTCATTTTCTTGAGCCTATCTGTAGCACAGCTGAACTGTAGGTAATCAGCTAGTACCATTCAACGGAGTTCTTGTGACAACTCAAAAGGCCACATTTGACGTTACAGGTCACATTTCTCACAAAACACATAATTACTTACATTTTGTTTTCATGTTGGCAGACGCGATAGATTTGTATTGTGTTCGGTTTGTTTTATTACATGTAAAACTTTAAGGATAGTATTTTGTATAATGTCTTATTTAAAATATTATCTAAATATTCCAAACAATAATATATTGTATTCTTTTCATTCATAACACTGTAATTAAAATAGTTTATAAATTACTTCAATCCGCTATCGGTTGTGCCAATATGCTAAGTTTCTTAAACTGTTAAATTGTTGGAGGGATGGCGAGGTGTTCTAAAAGCGCTCGTCGAGTACTCTGTGTTAGTTTAAAAGTTCTCTGATTATAACTATGTGACCAGTTGCTATTCTTTTATTACCATAAACCCTTCTGAGTTGTTGCAAGTAATTACAATACGCGATACCGAGAGCCAATATGTATGTATGCATAAGTGTTAAGTAGACACGCCGCCATTATGAGTCATCTCTTGTTCGGCGACTCGAATACACGCGACATCGCTGGATGCGTGACCCGACTGACGGCCGGCGGTCGCGTAAGGGCAGTTCGTCGACGGCCGAGTCCATATTGCTAATTTTCAGAAGAAACTCAGACGAAGGCGCGAGCGGCTACTAGTCTATCTTTATTATTATAAAATTGTAAAAATGTAGTTTTTTGTTTATTATATTTTTTGTGTTTGTCTGTTTGTTCGAGATTCACGTAAAATCTACTGGACCAATTGATCGAAAGCAAATTCCCGGACTTAAAATCTGTAGTACTTCATATCCCGAGAATCTCGTGGGATTTTCCCGGGAACGGTTTCAAGTTGTTGGAACACGTAAAAGTTAGATTATTTCGCCCAACGTGGAAGTAATCGCGGGTGAATCATAGTAATACAGTTTAATTCGTGCAGGATTGGAAAAACAGTACTTATTACTACATAAGAGGCGACAAAACAACCCATAACCAGGTAGGACATTTGCCCGTCTGGATAGCCACCACCCCAGATCTAGAGTCGCCATAACAACCTTTAGCTGTGTTCCGGTACCAGTGGTCAGGTTCCAGTCCCTCCTTGGAGGCCGGCAGCATACTTACGGCTACCTTTGGTGTTGCTAATATCCATAGCTAACGATACTCATGTTCTACCAGGAGGATTGTCAGTCTGTCTCCTGTACTGCAGCAGTAAAAATATACAAACTAAAAGAGGAGAAATGGATTTATAATATATAATTATATATATAGAATCATGGATAGATATATGAATGCTCATTGTACGTCGTTCATTACGTCAAAGCGGTATAATCTGGTTTTTGCTTGTTTCATTTCATCCTATAATGTTTCATACTGCCAATTATTACAACATTGTTGGCATCTATAAACAATGGCAATCTAGAAGATACCTAGGTATTTTTTAAAACTGAATCGTACATTGTTCGATATGAGAAGTAGAAAGAAAAATTGGCCAAGTATGTATCAATCAAGGGTTAAAGAGTTTTGCAAGATGTGACAAACTCCCACCAATTTGGTCTATATTTGTCTACGGAACCATAAAAAAGCATCTAATTGTAATCGAACGTAAGTACCGCATATCTCAAAAACTAAATGTAAATCCATTATATTATGTATACAAGTATGCCTGTAGTATGCCACGGCAGGCCACAGATTGAACATAGTGGTATTAAACTTTAAAACACATTTTTAGACCAAACCATGCAGACATCGTATAGGAAGTTGCCACAAAGGCAGGCAAAGGAATCTCTGTCCATACAGCCAATTGTGATGTATATATATAATAAGTCTTCGTATAGGTAGCGCAGTTGAATTGTAGGCTACAACTGACGCCATTCGACGGAGTTCTTGTGAAAACTCGAAAGGCCACATTTGACTATACCGTTCACATTTCTCACAAAAACATAATTATTGTTCAAAAGCTATCAATATCCTACCACTATTGTTCATTTTAGAGTAATTGTACACATTTTTAGAAAATAAAACTGCACAGCACAACGTCCACTTGCAGTTTCTACCAAAAACTCCTAGTCATATAGGATTTAGGAGATCAGTGTTACCACTTTTAATATTCTTCTTTCGTGTTATTATTATAGATTAAAGGAATGTAAGTATTATACGACTTGATATCATGGCTACATTATTACTTTTTTCAATATAGATTTCCACAAACAACAATATTTTCCAGTAAAATTATCGTCAATATACACTATTGATTAGCTAATTGTTAAAACACGAACATTTCTACCATTTTTCGCCACAAGCAGGATATGAAAAATCAAGATGTCTGCCGACGTCGTCTGGGCAAACAATGGCCAACCAAAGACCTATAACTTATTTTGATTAGCAGCAATGTCTGCGCCGTAACTAATTATCTATTAAAAAAAAGTTTAATAATAACAGCCTAAAACTTCCCACTGCTGGGCACGGGCCTGTGAGGTTTTAGGGGGGAACGGGCAGTAGATATACCCGCCACGCTTGCCAAAGGCGAACTGGCGTGTTTAATACATCGGTTATTTTATTGCATGATTTCTGCAGACAGGCAAACGGCCCGCCTGGTGGAAAGCGGTTACCATCGTCTCTGGATATTTATAACACCAAAGGTGCTACGTGTTGCTGCTTTCTAAAACTATACTGGAACCCGGCCACTAATGGCAGAACACAACTCAAGGTTGTTATGGAGTCTTAGTCTAGACCCGGGGCAGTAGCCATCCAGACGGGTAAACACCCTACCAACTGGGATGTATGTGTGTGTGTAGGTTTCAACACGGTCTTTTCCTTCACCATAAACACGTGGTAATTGTAACAATATACGCACATTAGGTCATAAAACTGCTTAAATGCTTGCCAATCAGGATTCGAAAGTCTCTTTTGAAACGCGAGTTTGAGCTTCTTCTTTGTTCAATTTTGGCTTGGCATGGTTTGTGAATGAATAAATTAATTTAAAAAGGCCATTTACCACATGGCTCTGCCTGGGCCTAGATGGCTCTTTGGTGGGTGGTAAGTGGCTTTTTCAATTTAATTTACTTAACTTTGACGATAAAACGGGGGACTTTGCACGAATAAAATATTACACTAAACAGGAAATTTAAGTGAGGAAACAAGAGGTTAAATTTTCTATCTTTCCAGGTGACGCTATGACGTGATGGCGACTACAACAATGGTCGTGTCACCCTTGGCTACGCAGTCCTCGCCAAAAAACAAAAGGAAACTCTTTGCTGAGGCCAGGCAAAACAGTTTGCAGAAGCTGAGCATCATATTTGATCATGGCCACAAAAATGGTAAGTTTGTATTGAGACTTCTTTCAAGGCCCTAAAGTTATAATTAAAATTTTTAAATAAAAACAAGAATGGATTAGTGGTGCAAACGGTGATTGTAGAGTATGTTACGATCATTGATATATTTTATTATATCAATGGTTACGATCTTTTAGATTGCATCAAGAAGCAAGTGTTACAATGTACAATCGCCATCTGTTGACATAATCGATTACTACATGTATATTTCTTTAGCGCTAGAATTTAAATTATAATTTTATATTTACATTGAACTTGAATAGTTACAATTTTGCTCGTGATGGTAGAATAATTTTCTTACGTGAACATTTTTCTAGAAAAATATATTCAAGAGATGTAAAATTAGCAGAAAAATATCCAAATAATAAATATGCCAATAAAAACCTAAAAATAATGTAGAAAGTACGCAAATAATGTATAAAAACTAACCGAATCGAACATATCCACACTCATAATTACTGTTTTCAGGTTAAACTATTAAAATTAAGATATCTCGTACTTGATTTACAGTGTTGAAATCATAGATAACAATATTATACATTAAAATATGAAATTTCAAAACGCGGCGCCAGCATAATCCTGTCATAATGTCATTATGTTTACCTGCCAAATTCAAAAGCAGTGTTAAAACTAAATATTACGTTACTTATAAAAAAATAATTTTATTTTAAAATAATTAATTATATTACAATACATTTTTCTTATAATCTGAGACAATATTATGGATAAAACAGCGGTCACGCATAATGTTACTATATTACCGCACGAGATGGCAGAACAAGATCCTAAATACGCGCTTTTGAACCGTTTGACATTTCCTGACAAAACGTCTAATATGACATTAGATGGCATGTATTGCCACTTTACCAATTTACTACTTTTTAAGAAGTTAAATATGATTAAATCATTACGATTTGAGTAATTTAACCGTTTGGTATTTCAATATACGATGAACAATCTTCATATTTCTTTTTACTAATAACACGTATTAAAAACACGAAATGAAAACAGTTATCATATAATGCATGTCAAAGCAGTTTTAATTAATATTTTCAAACTTCAAAAAATATTTTTTACTCAACAATATAATAAACGCAAATTTATTAATTTCAGTACATTTTATATAATTGTAGTAATATTTAGACCTAGATTGTGGCAACATTTTCTTCTGCAGTAATTATTTGTATGTGTTTCTGACCGCCATTGCTATCTACCGATGTAATGTTGAAATGATTTTAATCCGTTTTCATCGGTAAAATTGTGTGATGTTTTAGCAAAACATTGAAGTGATTGTGTAACAAAACTATTGAACTTCTTAAAGTTTTTGTGCTGGGCTTTGTCATGGCCGGTAAGTGGTGACTTTTTGCGCCCGCTAGTCAAGGGCGAAATTGGATTTGGGAATCGCAATAAGTCGAAGATGTTTTATCGTTCGAACTCCGACGGTAAATGCAATGTTATTGTCATTAGTTTGGTTTTCTAGTATTTAGTGTATAAACCGTGACACCAGTCGGTACAACTAATGTTTGGTTGTTACATACTCAAACAATTAACCTTTTGTCACTTTATTTGATTGATGCACTTGTAAATAAGCGTTCGGAATGTGCTTGTAACGGTTTTAAGGCACAAGGCTGTTAATTAACCCCATAACTGTTCATTTAACATTAAAAAATAATCTGTAAGTCGACAAAAACATTACGATTGTCTAACCAAAACCGCTGTGTTTCTAACGGTCAAAATTCCTTGTATTGCTATTCCAAACTCTTCAGGTATACTTCCAGGAGATACCGAAGACGTCAATTTTGCTAAATTCGTGCAGTTTCTAGTATAATAATGAGGTTAAGTTTATATAAGGTTTGTATTTTGGCGTCTTAGTTTTTCGTGAAAGCTTTATTTTGCCTACTCTTGCAATAATGACAGTTGTTATCACTGAGAGCTGTTTCGCGTGTATTGTTATTTGCCGTGACGAAGTCTACAGTTCTGTAGAAATAGTAATAATTGCATCAATAGGAGTACAATACAAAACAGATAACTGTATTCTATGTTTGTAGGTTATAATTTGATTAATGAAATGTCTTGTAATATTTATAATTATTAATAGTATATTGTTGTTTTCTGGTTAATTCCTTAATTTCAGATGGCTAGCTCTAGCCTATTTAAACAAAGTAAATTATAGATAAGCTAGAATTAAGGACTGACATTCAGATATGTTGTGATTTTTTTTGGATGGTAATGTATATCCTGGTACTATGGTGCATTCCATTTGGCTTGACAATGCAGTACATTGCCTTTCCGTCGTTCACTCAGGGATAACAAAACTTTTTTTCTATGTGTTTTATTTAACTATTGTACAAAAACATGGTAGGTTATCTTAAATATAATTTATAAGTAATGGGAGGTGTGTAGGGAAGTGAAAGGGGAGGTTAACGAGGCATATTTACCTTTCTGAAACCCCTATGTCAATAAAACATATAGCTCTTGAGATATTATTGTTTTTGTGCAGTGGTCTGTGAATATCACGACCGATTTGGTTACGAGTCTGTTCTGGCAGCCCGGGGCGTAACTTAAGATACTTTCTATCCCAATAAATGACATTGTTACCTTGGGATAGGTGAAAAAATCAAAAACATGGCACTGTGATAACATCGTTTTATAAACTACTGAATGTATATAAACAAAACTCAACATAGTGCTAGCTTATAACCTAAGTTACCACTTATGATACTTTTATCCTGGTAAATAATGTTGTTTCCATGGAGTAATGGATTAGCAAAATAGATGGTACTGCAATCGCATTTTTTCAATTCACTAACAAATATCTATGTTGTCATAAACAACATCTTATTTATTGTTTTACTGCAAATCAGGTGGGCTGTGACTCTGCTCTATGTTTCGCTGCACATTTGTGTACATATATATATATATATATATATATATGTAGAAAATGGACATGTTTCTTTGTTATTGTAGTGAAGTTAGTAACAAGGAACAGTAAAGTTTTAGGTAAAACACCAAATTATATTTGTACATATGTAACATAGGGTTATTACCCAGAGTTTATCAGATGGCATAGCTGCTGAGAAAACTAGTCAAATACATAGGAACCGCTTGAAATCTAGCCAAATCACAGTCATCCTATCTTCTGTTAATTGCTTACAACTAATGGGTGGTTGCAACTTTATGACTCTTAATCCTACCCTTTATAATATTTCTTCAGATACATTTTTCATTGCATAAGATAGGCCGACGGCCTGATAGAAAGTGATTACGGTCACCTATTGACATTTAGAACACCAGACCTGTTACCAATACACTACTGGCCTCCTAGGGATTTTATGATACCTTTTTCTAAAACCTCATATTGTAATGCTATCAGAAAACATCAGCTGAGCACTCATTCTAAATCCCCACTGTGCAAGAGAAACATTCTTGAACTGTTACTTACATGAACAGAGTGGCTCAAGAAAGTGGGGATAAACACCCAGCTGGTGGCAAGTGACACAGTGGTAGAAAGAAGACAGGGGCACCATTATAAACAGTTTTTTGTTTTAATGGCAGGAGATCAACAGACTGGCAGACGGCCCACTCAATGGAAAGCGGTTACCATCGCCTATGGACATTAGCAACAGCAAGTTGCTACAAATGCGCTGCTGCTCTCTTAATGGAGACTGGAACCTGGTCACTAATGCCGGAACACAACTCAAGGTTGTTATGGCGACATACTTTAGACCAGGGGTGGTAGCCATCCAGTCGGGCAAATGCCCTACCACCTGGAAAACTTTTTGGAACACTCCATTATACTTATATCTTATTTTACAGAACAAATTATTTAAAGATAGATAGAACCATTCTATCTATCATGTAGGTAAACCAAAAAAAAAAGATAGATGGATTTTGTGAAGGATGATACGATGATATGTAGTGTGACAGAAGATGTATGTCAGAATAGAGGAGCGTGGAAGGAAAAGACATATTGTGCCGACCCCAATTAATTTGGATATGGTGAAAGAAAAGAGAGATAGAACCATTCTATAGTAAAGTAAAATCATCATTTGTAGAAATAAGTGTGAATATCTGTAAGTGTTGAGTAACATCTATTAATAGTTTTGTCATCACCAGTGTAATTATTGCTCTGATTTATGATTTTACAGTAATACTACTAGACTTTTCTTGTAAATATTAACAAAAAGTATGATTAACACTGTGACTCAAGCAGACTTGACTCTGATTTTTTTAAATATCTACTCAAGAGGAATGATTTTTATATGATTTGCAAAAGATGATTATTATTTGTGACACTACCTCCCAGGCTGTACAGTTAATGGATCAACCACACACCACACCAATGGGAGAGTTTACATAAAAAAAGTACTTGTGGAGCCTGAAGTAGAATAGAAATAGAAAGAAACACCAGTGCAGGACCTTGTAACTACATTTTTTGGTAATTTTGTTATATTTGTTGTCAAATTATTAACAAGTATTACTTTATGTAACAATTCTGTCAAAATTATTTAATAAAATGTGGTTGTAAGTAAAGTCCTGCATTGAGGCTGATATAATGTGATATTTACAAAAATGATTATGGATCATTATCTAACTCTTTGTTCTTAATTAATTACTTCTTCCTGCATGGCAGTTCCTGAGGTCTATTTAGACAACTTATTCTTCAAATTCTGTTTTCTTTCACCTCCCAATTATAGTAGAACCTCTTTAAGTCGAACCTTGATAAGTCTAAAACCTCCCAAACTCCGTTATCTGTGCAGGAACGGAGAAAGAATGAAATTTCCCGCGGCCAGGCGGCCTGTCGTAAGAGGCGACCAAACAACCCACGGCTAGGTGGTAGGGCATTTGCCCGACTGGATGGCTACCAACCCTGGTCGAGAGTACGTCGCCATAACAACCTTGAGTTGTGTTCTGGCATTAATGACCAGGTTCCAGTCTCCCTTAAGAGAGCACCAGCGCATTTGTTACAATTTTGGTGTTGCAAATGTCTATAGGCGATGGTAACCGCTTTCCATCAAGTGGGCCGTCTGCCTGTCTGCTGATCTCCTGCAATAAAAAAAAACTCAAAAATGCTTTGTGTTCTCTTCCCTTCAACCCCCAAAACCTCCATTGCTTGAAATCTCAACCCTCTATAAGTCGAAATAATTATTAAGTCCCTATAAGCAAATTCAGTACTTATTTTCCCTCTAGAACTCGAAAGAATAAATTGGACCTCTGTATCTCGAACATAGCAATATTTGATTTTACGACTTCTATAAATATAAATCTTATCCTCTACAAGTTGAATGTTTCCTTACAAAACTCGCTTAAGTCGAAATCTTCCATAAGTTGAAGACTATAACTCAAATTTCCTGGTGTCTCCCTTCAAGTTCGACTTACAGAGGGTTTTACTGTATTTGGAGTCAGCAGAAAGTCTTTTCCTGTCATACTCCTCTATTCGGATATATGTCCAGAAATGATCATGTCATCCTTCACACAATTCATCCATCTCTTTTTAGTCCACCTTTACATTTGCAGGAACTTCAGTATCCTCAATATAAGCTAAACAAGTTACACTTTTATTATGGGTAATATACCAAGCATAATTATGGAGCATCACCCAAATTGTCCGAGACACCTTTACTATAGCAGATATAGGAATGTTTGAAATGTACCATGCCAGGAATTATCTCTGCAATATTGTTATTAATTTCATCTGTAAAGGAATGGAGAAATAAACTAATTCCTGTGGCCAGGCAGATTGTCATAAGAGGAGACATAACAACTCTCAGATAGGCAGTAGGAGCAGGGCGGTTTAACTTGTGTGGATGGCTACCACCCCTGGTTTAAAGTATGCCTCCGTAATAAGTTGAGTTGTATTCCGGCATTAGTGGCTAGGTTCCAGTCCCCCCTTCAAGCCCGGCAGCACATTGGTAGTTCCTCTGGTGTTGCAAATGGCCACAAGTGCTGCTAAGCACTTTCTATAAAGGTGCAGTAATAAAAAAAATTAAATCTAAAACTATTTGACCACAGAGCCGCCAATCACCAGCCCATTTGTTCACATGTCCTATAAAAAAAATATTAACTTCCTCTTAAATACATTGATAAAGTGAAAAATAATATAGCATCAGATTAATACTTACCTACTTAGGAAATAGTGTAGGAAGTGAATCTATCACAAGGACAGTGTTTAACATTCTAAACACACTATAACTGTCCTATATGGCATGTTATTTGTTGGATTAGGAATTTTCCTCATATTTTATTCTTTACAACTCATATTTGATCCTAAGACTCATTATGGTGATCTGGTAAATAAATTAAATCTATATTTTTATGTAATTTCAGTCCATTTTGTTCAGTAGTTCTTTTTTCTTTCTACGAAACCCTAAAAACAACATTCAAGAGTATATGATATGTTATAAATATACTCAATACATCTTTTTTAAATTAATTATTGTTGTTGAAATCATTTTTTCAGTGATAGAAGTATTAAAATATGACTGTAAAAATAACACATTTAAATCAGCCAATTGTATGTCAGTCCATAATAAGTAGGTTGCATAGGAGATGAACATATATTTTTTTTCTATTTGGCTATGAAACTCTAGAAAATTAGGTTTAATCTAAGGATAGGCCGAAATTCGTTTTACATTCGGTTTGACCGAATTTCGGCAGCTTGAGCCGAACTTCTGCATTCGGCCGAACGTTCGGTGCAAGGAAAAAGTAAAATACCTACTTGCACTATTTTAGAATAGAATATACTTTATTGTACAATAAAATTTATGAAATAATATACAAAAATAGCTTAGAATTAGGTACAAATAGCGGTCTTATCGCTGACAGCGATCTCTTCCATACAACCTTGGGATGGAGAGAGAAATATGGCACAAAATCTACTAGGGCAGGGTTTGTTGCACAATATTTTAAAAGTGTTATATATTTTATATATTAATATTTTAACTATTTTGACTGAAGTTAAAAGAAATTATATAATAATCATACCCATACCCGTAATATAAAAATTAGCATCTATATACTCGTGGTCATTAATTTTAGTTAGGAACATGTAAATCTTAACATGCAATGTAATAAAAATAAATAAAATTAGTTCTTGATTGAGTCTTTACCTAATTGAATAGACATCAAATTAAAACAAAAATAAAATAAACTTATTATTCCTCTAAGAAATATCAGTAAGTACTGCTTAATTAAAATGCGTAACTTGAATTTACAAAAACACGTCTAAGGAACATCAGCAATTATAACTTTAATTTTGATTGAAATCACTTTTTGCGAATTAAACATTATGAAATGATTTTTTTTCATTCAAAGGTCTAATAATCTATTCTTTTATCGACCTGCTCATACTTAAAATTTACTAGAGGCAGGTTATAGTGTAAAAAATCCAAAAATTCGGTGTTATCAAGTTAACGTTGTCAACAGGTCACGATGTGTTACTCTTGAGAAAGCGTGGCGAAATCAAACCGAAGTTCGGCCGAATTTTTGTTTTAACCGAATGTTCGGCCGAAGTTCGTATTCGGTTCAAACCACATTCGGGACCCATCCCTAGTTTAATCCTAACTTTTTTAGCGTTTTACAGTCAAATCATAAAGTTTACCTACTAGTTTTTTTATTCAAAAGAAAGAAGAGCTGAGTAAAATCACAAATATCTAT
The DNA here is from genome assembly GCA_019925095.2 of Dendrolimus kikuchii. NCBI lineage: Eukaryota > Metazoa > Arthropoda > Insecta > Lepidoptera > Lasiocampidae > Dendrolimus > Dendrolimus kikuchii. The sequence goes on along the minus strand of CM034412.1, from coordinate 3,733,878 downwards.
ACTAATATTATAAAGAGGTGAAGTTTGTTTGTAGGAAGTAATCTCTTGAATAATAGTTCAATAGAACTGATTTTGAAAAATCCTTTACTAGTAGAAAGCTACATTATTCCTGAGTGGTATAGGCTATATATATTTAATTGTGATTAATAATATTTTTCATATTTTAATGATTCCCAACAAAATAGGCATGGTTCAGTTAGTCTATAATATTACAAAATGTTAAGAATGCCGTATTTGTACATTAAAGCTATTTGAAAAATAACAACTGGAATATATTATCTAAACTAAAGGATGGAGAACACAATGCGTTTTTTTTTAGAATTCTTGTGTGTGTTGTGTTTGTTCGGGATTCACGTAAAAACGGCTGGGCCGATTTCGATGCGGTTTTCGCTGATCGACAGCAAATTCTTAGACTTAAAATCTGCGCTACTTTTTATCCTGAGAATCGCGCGGGAATTTTTCTGGGAATGATTTAAAATGGCCGGATTAAAAAAGATAATTTTATGTAAATAATAAAATGTGTGATACTTTTTATCCCGGTAATCCCGGTTGAGTAAAAATTAGCTTATTCCTACACACCATTCAATAAAACGATAGCTGCGGTACTCTGTGTCCCGGGAATCCCGCGGGAATTTCAAGTCGAGCGTGGACGAAGTCGCGTGCATATCCTAGTTATAATTAAAGCAACTAGATATTTTGGTAATTAAAACAAAAACTAAGAAAAGTCTTGTATCTTCTGTCCCATGATTTTCAACATTTTTATATAAAGAAAGTGGAAATATAGAGAGGCAAAATGACAATATACATAATAAAACTACGTTTCAAAACTACGATCACGGCTACTGAAGTGGCCGAAACGTCGGAAACACAATTTATTATTATTGGACTTGACTTTATGTTGTTGGTCCGAAGACCTTACAACTTTACCGGGGTTTTTGGGGCGAGTGCCTTCGCGAAGCGAAGGCGCTCGAGCCCGGGGGGGCAACTTGCTCGAGGGAGCTCCCTAAGGACTTTTACCTCGGCTGGACTGTTGCCATGAGAGGGGGATGAATTTAATGATGCCCACCATAGGGCGACACAAAGCACTAATTGAGAACGGGCGACGGGTAATATAAAGCCCGAGGGGAAGGATTCCGGCGGGCCGGGATCGGCGGTTCGCGGCGGCCTACGCTATCTTACTGCCGTTTCGTAACGTGTTATGGCTGGGAGAGAAGAAACGGCGAAAGAAACTTCCCAGCAACACGCCTAGTCTATCCTGTGGGGGGGCTATGTCTCCTAACGTCCCTCGCAGGGACGTGGAGAGATCTTGATTGGCGGCGCCTGAGACGCCGCCGTCTGTGTCTGTCTGTCCGTGCCTGCCAGCCTGCCGTCCTAACCGCGGGCGGGCTGATCCGGGCCAGCCGTTTTGTGATAACGTCGACCCTGTCCGTGAGGACGTTACGCGGTCGTCGTACGAGAGCCTTTCGCCGAGGCTTATAATCGGACGCGGACACGACGAGCGGATTTCGATGATGCGGCGCGAGATCGAAATACTTACGCGAGAGCGACGTAATGTAGTTTTTGATGGAGGGAAGCTCCAGATCGCGGTGGAGGTCGACGTTACGCATATAGAGGGGAGCACCGACGGCTCTGCGCATGAATTTATTCTGCACGATTTGCAGTTTATCTAATAGGGCAGGCTTGGCATGGCCGAATACCACACTCGCGTATGTCATGATCGGGCGGATGCATGTTTTATACAGAGTAAGCTTGTGTCTGAGGGACATTTTGCTTCGTTTGTCTATCATGGGTGCTAAACGACCCATCACAAATCGCGCTCTATTTCGGACTATAGTGATATGCTCGTTGAAGCGCAAGTTTCGATCTAGGGTGACACCAAGATATTTGGTGTACTTTGCCCAGGGGATTTGTTGGTCGTAGAGCGAAATGGTTTTTAGGCGAAGGCTAACGCGTTTGGGGGAGCGAAGCGTACCCGGGGAAAAGAACATTGCTGCGCTTTTCTCCGGGTTTACCTCTATCCTCCATTTGCGAAACCATTCGCCTAGCTCTGTGACAGCTGTCTGCAGCCGGACGCAAGCCATTTGTCGGTTGTGACCTGATGTATACAGTGCGGTGTCATCCGCGAAGAGGGCCAACTCCACATCTGGAGTTTTTGGGATGTCGCTGGTGTACAGCGTGAAGAGTAGTGGTGACAGGGCCGAGCCCTGTGGTACACCGGCTGTGAGTGGGTGAGGGGACGAGCGCGTTCCCTCCACTCGAAAACGGAAGCTACGACCTAGGAGGAAGTCTCGCAAGATGAGCACGAGTCTGTCTGGCACATCGAACTGGTACAGCTTGTAAATCAAGCCGTTGTGCCAGACCTTGTCGAAGGCTTTTGCTACGTCTAGGAACAGTGCGGCTGTTCCTATAGGGCGGGGGCGATGGGCAAAGTGAGATAATATGTGCTCCGTGATGCGGTGCACCTGTTGGACGCATGAGTGTCTGGCACGGAAGCCAAATTGCTCATCGGGTATTAGATGTTTGCTGAAGGCAAAATCTCTAAGTCGAGAGAGGATGACCCTTTCGTAAAGCTTGCTGAGTGCGCTCAGTAGGCTGATTGGACGGTAGCTGGACGGTTTATTAGCCGGTTTTCCCGGCTTGTGAATACCGATGACATCTGCCTCCTTCCAGATCGCGGGAAAGGAGCAGTTTGTTATGGCGGCATTGAAGATGCTCACCAGGATTATAATTAGATGGGCGGGTAGAAGTTTTAAAACGCGATTGTTGATGCCATCGGTCCCTGGGGCCTTTCGCGGTTTGAGAGACTTGATCAGATCTTGCACTTCTTCGACCGTGACCGTGTCGAGTGTGGTTTCCGCTGGTAAGGAGGATCTACGTTCGACCTCGGAGTCTACTTCCGTCAGATGTGACTGGTCGACATTTTGCGTAGTGGGGGAGCATTGAAGCTCTAGACTCTGAGTCGGAAACACAAAAAATCAAATAAATTACCGCGCTTAAAACCGTTGAAACGTAGTTTTATTATGTATACAAGTCGCGAAAACTTAAAATATTACGTGTTACATGTACTCCGTATGTGTTTGCTCCCCATGTATGTATGTAAGAGGGTATGCATGAAAAGTGAAAACTGATTTACCTAAAAAATTGTAAGCTCCTACTTGATGTATGATGAACATCTGAGCAACACTAACAATTACTCGCCGTCATTCTATTTATATCTTTCACTGCCGTATTATGTACTACTATACATATTTACGAGGTGCTTCCCAACAATGCTGTGCGTCATGCACCTTTTGTGCACTAACCATTGTCTCTGCCTACCCTGTGTAACTGTGAAAGGGGGGGTTTTGAATTACCATACAATTGTTTAAGTTCTAATGTATTATGTTTCTTCATGCCAATGTTATTATCCTGGTTTCGTTTGTATGAATTTTAATCTTTCTTGTAGAAGTAATTTACAGTTTCCAGGATAAAGATGTCGGAATTGTACATTTCGCAATAACTTTCTATCATCTGTTACTTTACTCCGTACTGTCATTGGTAAAATCAGTGCCTGTGCGTTGGCGCCATTACAACCAAAAATAAAATAGAATCTCATATTATGTGTAAAGTAATAAGAACTAACTTATAGCTGTGGGTTGTGTGGCTTTGCATGATCTGTGTATCCACTCAGTGTCAAATATCCTAATAAATATAAAATACTAGCTGACCCGGCAAACTTCGTACCGCCTCAGAATCAATAAATAAAAAAAGATTTTAGAACGACGGGACGAACATCAAACGTTTGATATTCAAAACCAAAAAAATGAAAAATAAAACTTCACTTTAAAATTTAATTTGATTTCTGATCGTCTTTTAAATTTGATTGATTTCTAAACGACGGGACGAACGTCAATTGTTTGACAAGTAGGAATAGTTTCTAAGGGAAAGCGAAATTGTTGTTTTTACTATATTCCAAGCATTTTTTTTCATATTTACTCACCTTTTAAACCTTCCCTGGACTTCTACAAATAATTCAAAACCAAAATTAGCTAAATCAGTCCAGCCATTCACGAGTTTTAGCGAGACTAACGAACAGCAATTGATTTTTATATAAACTTGCATGTTTTAAAACAAGCAAGTTCAAAATTATCTATTATAGGAGCAAAAGCCTCATCCAAATTGTAGGTGTCTGACACCAAATAGGGTTTTTTTTGTAGCAGTTTGAAAATACACATTTCACCAGATTTTTTTTTATTGCCAAAAGCTGGATAACAACCAAATGACCCGCCCACTCGATAGTAAGTCACTGCATCCTATGGACATTTGCAACACCTAGGGGCGTTACCAGCTTTGGAGAAATATTATGACACCCTTTTTAAATGACCCCCATGTCATTGTGCAAGGGAAAGACGTGGGAAAGTTCCCTCCTAGTTTTAATTATATATGCCTTTGAGATTCTCAACACAAACGTGATTATTTATTCCTTAAAATAATCAATATTAAACTTTTTTTTTAATTACGTGTCTGTTGGTTCTGGATTCACGTAAAAATTACGGGGCCGATTTTTATGCGGTTTTCGCTGATCAACAGCAAATTGTTTGACTTAAAATCTGAGCTATTTTTATCCCGGGAATCGTATTCCAATGTGATTTTTTGACTGATCTATTTTTTTATTTTTATGTAATAAAATGTGTGATATTTGTTATCCCGGGAATCACGCGGGAAATGTCCCGGGAGCAGTTTGTAATTGTTCGGGCGCAAAAAATTACATTATTCCGAAACAGTTTTCACTAAAACGATGCTATCATTCTTTATTTAAATGCTCCGGTATCCCGGAAATCTCGCGGGTATTCCAAGTCTAGCGTGGATGAAGTCGCGGACATGTCCTAGTCGTAGTTATAAATCTATTACTATTCTACGAAAATCAAAACTATACTCAATTTCATGCTTTTTGATCTCCTTGTTTTTGTACACATATAGTCCCTCCCTCCCGTTGTTTATTATTAGAGAATTACGAGCAGAAAACTGGTTTGAAATTTCAACTTTTATTTAACATTCTTACGCCAACCATGTTTCAGTGTGGACCAGTGTTAAAATCTTTTTAAAAATAAACTTAATATTCCTAATTTGAGAAGTGTCAAATAAATTAAACCGCTGACCCAAATTATGGTCCAAATGTTTGAATGTGTCAATTATTTTAAATTAAGAACTGATATATACATTGCATTTTCGAAACATTTTTAAAAATTTAAATTTAGAATATTAAAAGAAGCAGTGTCAGTTATTTTAAAATATGTGTAGATTGAAGGTAGCTTAGTTATGTGACCTCGAAAGTGATAATTAAAGTTTTGTTTTTTTAAGGTCTGACGTGCTATGAAATAGAGTACTGTCTAATATTAAAACAGTTTTTAACGTCTTCGGCCAAACATTTTCAATACTAGACGTTAGTCGGTCTTCCAAGTGTTGCCTTGTGTGTCACTAGAAGTTGGTGTTTATAGTGTAAAAATAGCCTGCAACGGTGACTAAATATTTTTCTTTGGTTGACATTATAATGCGCATAAATGTCGGGCCGATCGGGACGCGTTTTTGTAAAGTCGTCCAGTTATACACCAATACAAAAATGAACTTAAAGACTAAAATTATATCTAGTTATGTACAAAGGGCGGTCTTATCGCTAAAAAGCGATCTCTTCCAGACAACCCCACGAATGAATTGAGATGATAATGGCGATGGTGGTATACGTAACATATAGTACGAACTACGATCGGGTTGGTAGATTTTTATTTTTTCAGAGCAGACAACGTCTGCCGGGGCCGTTAGTATTATATAATATATAGATATATACTTAATATACCATACAAATATATATCTACAAAATATATCAGTTTATAGATGAATTTAAATATCATATTCCAACGACAGGTAGTATTTTTTGATCATATTTTTAAATATCGGTAGCAATTTTGCTTGTCTGATAGCAACAGGCAGCGCGTTCCAACGCTGTATAGCCTTAACGGTAAAAGAATTGTTGTAGAAAGTTATGCGCAGGGGTGTTCAGTTTAAGTTTAGTAGAAGGGCGTAAATTATGACAGCACGAAAGGAATTCAAAACGTTCTTTAAGGTAATCAGGAGTACTTAAGACAAATAAAATACTATAGAGAAAAGACAGGATGTGAGTATTCCGGCGATATCGAATTGGCAACCACTTGAGTTTTTTTCGGAATTCAGAGACATGGTCATACTTGCGTAGGCCAAATATGAACCTTATGCAAAAATTTTGGAGGCGCTAAGTTTATTAAGTTGTCCTTGGGTTTACAGCCAGATGGTCCAGCCTATGAAAAGTGGTTACCATCGCCTGTAGACGCTTGCAACACCAGGAGCAAAGCCAGTGTTGCCCCATGGGTTAGGGTGATGATATAGAGGGAAGGAGGGATGAGATAGTAGGAATGAGATTAAGGTGATATAGGCTATGGGACAAATAATCGATACTAATATTTTTATATATGTTTTGATGTTTACATGTTAGTTTGGTACTTGTTCGCTGGCTTGGGAATGAAACAGTTCTTATGAAAATGTAAATTCAATGACTGAGAAGAGTAGAGGATAGGATAAATGATATGAATGAGCAAAGTCACATAAAAAGACTAGATCTAAAATAAGTTATTGAAAGAGGTCGTGTATCAATTAAATTTAAAAAAAAACTGGCTTTAACCTTCCTTGTCAAGAGTTGCGCTAATTACAGGTAATTAATTATTTGCTCAGAAATAATGTGTTTACTTCCGATGAATAAATAATGATATTGTTTTGACGTAATTATGAGACTTGTATATATATGTAATACTTATGTTGTGACATTTGTAAAGCCCGGTTTCAAGAACAAAATAAATATGCAGTTGATGGGTTGTAAAAAAGAAGAGTTACTGAGTTAGAGATATCAGAACAGAAAACCGGTTTGTATTTTTTAGTTTAAACTCGAGTGCTGAGGACGCCACACTGCACACCTTGCAGGAATGCGCTGCATGGGGACAGGAGCGCCGTATTCTCGGCGCAACCGTCGGCCATGACCGTTCGCTCCCGGCCGTGGTGCCGATGGGAGTTAAATCGTATGGGACGCCGTGGTCCTCCTGTGACACAGTCATGTCGGTGTAGAAGGTGGCGGAGCGTGAGAGAACTACGCGGCACCCTCCCGCGCACGACGGACATAGCGTCGAACTACCTCCGCCCGCGATAGATAGCGGTAGCGGGAGATAGTCTGCGCGCATCTCTCCGTTTGCGAAGTTGCTGCGGGAAACCCATCATCTCCCAGCCCAAGACGCTCATCTGTTGACGGGCGAGCTCATGTCAACCGCATCCTGCATATGACGTCGGGAGGAACATCCGGGTGTTTAGTGGGTATTCCGCCAAAAACAGCCGGCGAAAGCCACTCTACCCCACTGTTAAACGTGTCCCTGGGCAGTGGGGTGGCCGCAAACGGATTCATCTCGAAAACAAATGCTGAACTCTGACAAAGTGCTCTCTCAACCGCCCTTATAACGGGGCTATAATAATGAATTTTCTATTTAATTCCAATTAGTGCGGAGATATTTGCTTCCTTATCTATATATACGTGAAGCAAAAATTTTTTTACGAAAATTGCGCGAACGGAGGAGTATGAAATTTTGCACACTTATAGTTTATATAAAGAAGGAGTGCAGAATGCTAATATTTTTTAAAAATTATCAATAAAAATACATTAAATCAATAAAAAAAAACATTACACACACTACCATATATTTGACACACACCCACGCATATATACTCTTTTGTTTATTGTTAAAGTCAAATGAACAATGTAGCCTTGGCGAAATCTGTGTTCATTGAAGTATTGTCTTTTATTATGGTCGAATTTCCACCATTAGTTCGTAATAAATGAGTGTGTGTGTAATTCCTTTAACTTTTAAACTAGTAAGCAATAAAAATCTGAAAAAATACGGTAGATAATAAAAAAAACTATGCACACTAAGAAAGGATTTTTGAAAATTCAACCAGAAAAGGGGATAAAATTTTGTATGAAATTCCATCATTTTCAAAGTGAATTAAATTTTGTATACCTACTTCTGGGTATAAATAAATGTACACGTATGTAGGCATTTTTGGATATTCTACCCCCAAAGGGGTTAAAAGCGTGTACAACGTACAACCTGCGAGAGTTAACTTGAGACTTCGCTCGGATGGCGTAAGCGCGAGGTACTGACTCGTCCGTACGCGTCGATGGCGAGAGCAGTAAGAAGGCGGGGGTCGGGAAGCTACGCGCATTCCGCTCAGGTCTCAAGTTAACTCTTGCTGATAACATGCTCAAATTATAAGTTCCCGCTAAAAATTCCACTCCACTCAAGTCTTGTTATCTCTTGTTCCAGGCAATGGTGGCGAAACTACGTGGTGTTTCAGTCAGGTGAAAGGCACCCTCGAAGACGACGTCACCGAAGCCGATCTCATATCGTGCGTGGAGTTCAACCACGACGGGGAACTGCTGGCCACCGGCGACAAGGGAGGACGAGTTGTCATATTTCAAGTGAGTTGATACTATGTCGTGGGGTGAAAAGCTATTTGTTACAATATGTATTAGAGATGTCTCTAAGTATATGCCTCTTATCCGCCATTATGAAATCTATCTCGTTCCTCGTCACAGTGTCCGGGCTCTGCCAGGTCCATCTCCTCTGGGGCTTCTTGTAGAAGGAATTCATCAAGAATAACCCCTGCATTTCTAGGAAGTTGACCAACATTTGCCCCCTGTGATTTCTGCGCCTCAATCCATAAGGTCCGATTATCGGTCGTCGCATTCTTGTACTCCCACTTTGGCGTTGAAGTCCCTCATAACAACGTTGTAGTAAGCGGAGGTTGTGCCATGTATGGCTTTAGTAATGTCGTCATACATAGCCTCAACCACTTCGTCAGTATGCTGAGGTCGGCGCATATACCTGTGCAACCTTCAGGGAATAGCTGTTGGTGAGTTTCAGTACTAGATACGCTACCCTGTTCGACACACTGTTGACTTCCACAACTTTGTTAACGAGGGTCTTATTCACGAGAAAACCGACACCACCCTGGGAGGCCATGCCACCTTTCCGGAAGTACAGTAAGTGGCCAGACTCTAGGGTTGCCGTATCCTCAGCCTCTCTTCGGACTTCTATAACCCTAGGATGTGCCAGTTAGTGCGACTTAGCTCTACCTTCAGTTCTATTAGGTGACTCTCCAGCTTAAATAGTCCGTCCGTTATACGTCGCCAAGGTCAATTTCGTGAGTTGGCAGCCTCCCGTAACCCGGAGACTGTTAGCACCCTCCACCCCGCCGTTACCGCAACCGCTGCTGTAGCCGGGAATAGCAGGGTCACCGGGAACTGAGAGCCGTTTTCTATGCTACTTTCTCATGGGGGATATTTATTTTATGGCATTTGCCATAGTTACCACGCTTGGCATGCGGGTTGGTGACCTTAGTGCCGGCCTATTTGCATCGGAGACGCTGCTGCCTGTCTCCGACCAGGAGATTTCTACAGGCTGGCTTTCTTGCGATGGTTATACCACCATCGATCAGTCGCCAGAGCCTCGTTTGCTGACGGCAGGGGGTACCGCGAGGTTGACAATTGGATCCACAAGATGTTAAGCGTAGACCCCTTACTCCCCTTCTATGTACACCGCTTCGTGTACAACGTGTTATCGCTGTTTAAAGAAGAAGAAGCAGCAAGAAACTCCCCAGCAACACGTCTAACAAAAATGTTTTATGTCATAATTATTTATCTATCTTAGGCTTTAAAAAAAAATACTTATAGAAGTTGTTATAGAATTACTTTTCAAAAATTAATGAAATTTTAACAAACAAAAATATTGTTACAGTAGTAATAATGACAAGACATACTAAAAATTCATACTGCGACATATCCCCATAGAAATACAACAAGTCCAAACCGTAAAGTAGAAAATCTAAAATCGCAATGATATAAATCGAGCAAAGTCCGTCGCTATAAAATACCCGTTCCGATAGTACAGTAGGTAGCCTCTCGATCCCAGCTGAACCCAAACTAAGTTAGTCACGGCTGACCGACCTTACATATTTGTAAAATAGACATGGCCCCCCTAGCAGCATGCCTACTATTCCTTGGAATTTTCTACATGTAAGCTTTATTATGGCTTCCAAAAATGTGCATAAATGCAAACAATAGAAGAAAGAATTTATGACGTCTTACCGGGAGGCATACAAAGGGATTAACTCGAACAATACATCTAAATTCGACGGGGTAATAAAACACCTACAAAGGATTATTATCGGTTCGCAACATTACTGTAAAGGAGGATGGCTAAGTAGACCTACATATAAGTCTTTGGACACTGCCCATAATACAGTAATAGTGCATTTAAATTTTAATGTGAATTCTTGTAATACTGGCAACAACTCGGAAGGGTTTATGATAATAAAAGAACAACAACTGGTCACTATACTTATAATCAGGGAACCATACGGCTTACATACATGTCATCCACTGACTCTACACACTGGAAAAACCATTTTTAGAACACCTCGCCATATCTCCAACAATTTTACAGTATAAGGAACAGCTAATTGGCACAACCGACACCGGATTGAAGTCATTGTTAAACCATTTTAATTACAAAGGTTATGAATGACAAGAATTTATTACATCATTGTTGGGAAAAAATATTTAAAGTTTTACATGTAATAAAATAAATCCAACACAGTAAAAATCTATCGCGTCTGCCAACATGAAAATAAAATGTAGAATACCGTATATTTACAATTGAGAGATTTTGAATTATAATCTACACAATTACCACATCGTATTAGAGATAAATATCGTTACATAAAATTATCGTAAATTATAAAGAACTGCTCTATACAAAACAGGTGCTAATTGCAGAATAAATAGAAATATAAAATTATTATTCAATTAAGGAAATGGCCGATTATGTAGGTTAGAAATAAGAGGGTATATAACAAAATTAATTATTAACTTTAAAAACAAACATGACAAGAACAACTATGCTACTAAATAAGTGTAACACTAGGTAACGCCTCGTTCGCAATCGGAACACGACTGGCGCATTTCCCGACTGACCGACCCTCATCCATTTGTAAATTAGACATGGCCTCCTAGCCGGCCACTGGTCCTTGAAATCGTTAAATGGTCAGCTTAATGGCTACCAAGAATTCGCATGAAATACCAACAGAGGAAAGAAGGTTTTATGACGTCAAAGAAACATGACTATGCATTACTTTCTTATTTTGGTGTACAATAAAGAGTATTGTTGTTATTATGCAACTAAATAAATGTAACAATCTCTTGTTTTTTTCTCTTTCAGCGCGATCCGGCGTCAAAGCAATGCGTGCCCAAAAAGGGCGAATACAACGTCTACTCGACGTTCCAGTCACATGAACCGGAGTTCGATTATTTAAAGTCATTAGAAATTGAAGAGAAGATTAATAAGATTAGATGGCTCAAGCGGAAGAATCAGGCACATTTTTTACTATCAACCAACGATAAAACTATCAAATTATGGAAGGTGAGCGTTTCCGCTTGTAATTTTAATTTACACGATTTATGTCAGGTTTTTATATCCCACTTTCTCTTACGTTTCATATTATTTGCGGAGTGAGTAGTGTTGGCAACACCAACATAAGCTAATATTATTTTTAAACTTGCAACATTGTCGTTGCTTTTTTCTTTCTTCTTGTGTAAAAGTGATTTATTGTAAGTTTCCACCACTAACAGTGTTTAACTTCTACACCGACAACGACCAAGGTACCTATCGCCCACAGCATCAGCCTAGAACAAAATATACTATATGTGCGACTAGTTGCGCACAAGTAGTAGTAAAGCGCGATAAAAATTTTGAAGCCTTACATTTTTAAAATTTGAAGGCTATCGGTACTATTGTGTTTTGTACGGGACAAATGTAATTGGCTTATCATATGTGTCCTACTCAATACTAGCGTGGACAAGACAAATGTGGAAGTGAGTGTGTCCTACAAAGTCGTAGACACATATCACATGAATGTCGCGCGTCACGTCCCTCGGATAAGTCGACTAGTTAATGACATGACTTTAGTTTATTCAGAATTCTATAATTATAATAAATCTATAGAGGAGTCGAGTTTTTACAATGACTTCAAAATGGAGAAAAACATGGAGGAGGCTATTTCGAAGTAAATTCGGAAAATAAAATACTGTGTAAACTCCATGTAGCGTCACTCGATTAAACGACAAACTCCCTTAAGCGTCGAAATCACTTGGCTTTGGTTCGTTTAGCTTGTCTTTCATACAATGATACACTATATAGAATTACACCCACTGTCAATAACGACAACAATTAAGTAATAAAAAGTACCTTTTAAGTTGTCAAAATTAGTAAAAGCTTTGCAGCTGTCTACGTTCTTTTATCGCTTTATTATCCTACCCCGTAATAAACTCGACTGACGACATCAGGTATACCGAAATTTCTATGAAATTCCGAAATACCGAAATTTGTAGGTACTTCCTTTATCACCAAGATGCCTCAATATCGCAAGATATGAATAAAATAAGCAAAAAAAGTACAACAAAATTACTGGTGCAGCAAAAGACGTCACACAAGAATAACAAACATCTCTCCGTTTAACGACAACTCTCTATAACGCCATAAAATGCACAATCACTTCAGTGTTGTTATATAGAGTTTACACTATATTTAGAATTTTTGTTTTGTTAGAACATCAGGTGAAAACTACTGAACGGATTTATATGAAACTCAACACGGGGCTAGCTTATATCCCGGGTAAACACTTAGATACTTTCTTGATAAATTACGCCGTTCCCGTCTAATAGACGAATATAGCGAAAGAAGTGGCGCTGCCGTTACATATGACTAACCAATCATCGGTCATCCGTGCAGGAACGGAGAAAGAATACAATTTCCTGCAGCCGGGCGGCATGTCGTAAGAGGCGACAAACAACCCACAGCCAGGTGGTAGGGCATTTGCCCGACTGGATGGCTACCACCCATGGCCTAGAGCAAGTCGCCATAACAACCTTGAGTTGTGTTCCGGCATTAGTGACCAGGTTCCAGCCACCCTTAAGAGAGCAGCAGCGCATTTGTAGCACTTTTGATGTTGCAAATGTCCATAGGCGATGGTAACCGATTTCCATCAAGTGGGCCGTCTGCCTGTCTGCTGAAATCCTGCAATAAAAAAAATAAAAAAAAAAGTAATTAAACATACTTAATCTATCTGGGATATTATTTTGAACAATGTATGAGGACTGTCATTAAATATATCGATGTTTTAAGATTTCTCAACATATGAATTGTACAGACGTGATATTCTAGCTATAGGTGAATATTTTGATGTCAAAGAGTGCTTGCGTAACGTGTATACGTTGAGCCGTTGATAAAGCGCTAAACGCTGCACCTCATCTTATACTAATATATAAAGTTGAAGTTTGTTTGCTTGAACGCGCTAATCTCAGGAACTACTGGTCTGATTTGAAAAATAATTTCAGTGTTAAATAGCCAATTTATCGAGGAAGGTTTATAGGAGATATATCATCACGCTAAGACCAATAGGAGCGGAGCAACAATGAAGAATGTTTCAAAATCGGGGTTTTTTTAACTATTCCACGCGGACAGAAGCTAGTGTTTGAATATACCTCAAAAAAGTGAGAGTTTTACCTGGAGCGTATTGACTACGTGACGAAAAAAAATATGCCCCGCGTGACCAAGCGTGGTATTTTGAATACCTCATGAACGGGTCACGTAGCATGGGTACGTTCCCTAATAGCTAGTATGCTGTGTGATATATCGAAATAAACTTCCGAAATTTAGAAATTAATTCGTATTCCAAAGGAATGTATATACAGAGTGAACTTTTAAGATATCTTTTGAACGTGTTGTGTATGTCGACACCCACATTTACGTCTGACATGACGGCGAATCACCTGAAAAATGTTGATTGATTTCATGGGGAATAATTTACTGTGGTCGTTAGAGTAGCTGCTTTGTGATTCACGTCAATTACAACCAATATAAAGCTGGCATTGAAATTAAAATGGTGGCATTTGTACTTACATAAAATATGTCACGTGGGACAATGTTTATACCCTGTCCAACGGTTTATTTTACTTTTGACAGGTAGATGAGGTTTCCCTAGCCCTAAAGCATTACCAATTCGATCTATACATATAATAAAACTGATGAAAGAATGACTAAACAGATATACAATGCAAAAGTGGATGGATGCAGAAGTCGTGGAAGGCCACGACACACCTTCCATGATCAAATTGATCTTGTACTAGCAGAAGGTGATGTCAGGAGCCTTAAGAACAGACGAGCGTGCATGACAAGAGCTATGAATGTCAAAGAAGCAAGTGAGGTGTATAAGAATAAGCCTAAATGGCACTCTGTTGTTCGTGCCTACCCCGCAAGGGAACTGGCGTGAAGTTATGTATGTATAAAACTGTAGAGGTCGAATTTCTGTACAATTAAAAATTTTTTGCTAAAAACCGAATCAGGGGGATGTAAGAAGTGAAATAGAACTATGAAATTTAGATCTTTTTTTCAAATTTTTTGTTTGTCTGAAAAACTGAAAAAAGACTTGATATACTTGTGTTAAATATGTTCTGTAGAAGTTCGAAAATTGTTTCATACAACAAACATCCTTTCAGTTGTTTATAAAATGTGTGGTGCTTTTGATTAAATCTTTTGTATAATTCGATTGCCAAGTCAGGAAAATAGGAATGATTTTTTTATTACAAGCACAGCAGACAGGCTGAGGGTCCAACTGTGACGGAAAGTTGTTACTGTCGCCTATGGAGATTAACAACACCCCTCAGGTGCTGGTGCTGCCAATGTGCTGTCGGCCTCGAAGGGGAAACTGAAACAGACCACTGATGCCGGAACACAGTTGAAAGTTGTTATTTTTTTATTGCTTGAGTTCAGCATACAAGCAGATGACCAACCTCATGGAAAGTTTTCATAGCCTACGAACATTTGTAATACCAAAGATGCTGCCACTCGCTGAACACAATTCAAACATAATCTAGACCAGGGGTGGTCCAGCTATCCAGTCGGGAGAGTAGCCTACCACGTGGCTATCACCCTCATCGAAACCCTTCACAGAGCACAGACTGCCAAGCACCAACCCAGTTTTTGTATATTCCAGGTGTCGGAGCGGGACAAACGCGTGACGGGGTACAACACTCGCGAGGAGGGCGGCCGGCCGCGGGACCCGGCGCGCGTCACGCAGCTCAGGGTGCCCACGGTCAGGCCGGCTGAACTCATGGTCGAAGCCTCCCCCAGGTGAGGACATTTCCTGATGATAATAAGAAACAGTATTAACTATTCTGTACAATATTGTTACGAGTTGCAGGACTCGAATTAAAATGCCGTTGGAATTAATATAGAGTTTATTAGAACTATAAAAACACGTATAACACAGGTACAAATATAACACAACCAGTCCAAACATAATGCACGATTCAATAACACGCGCAAAGTCCGTCAGTAAATAGATTACCGAATGTACACGAGTCTTGCTTGGGGCATTGCTTTATACTGCACAGATGCAATATGTCTGCCCGACCCTGTGACCCAATTTCTTAGAATCAGTTTGTACTTTTAAATCCGAGACACCTGGCAGTGATCACAATACAACAATAGGCCGTAAAAGATTACAATACACAGTGGGCTGTTTTTTTAATCACAAATTTTAAACACAAAGTAAACAAAAGAAGTCCAAATGCCGAAAAGGTAAATCAAATGTGTTTCTACAGGGCTGCATGTGTTAATTTGCCTTTATCGGCACCTAGATCCTAACAATATGTTAAAATGAAAATGTTTATTGGTGCATTATTTAATTAAAGAGAGTGTAGTACGCGCAAAACTTAAATGCGCCTTCAGAGAAGTTAGCTCCCAGACTTTGCGCGCAAATGTTGTCAACTTTTAACATTTATTGTAACTGACAGTGAGAAGCGCAATAGAGATGCTAGAAGAGTAGCGGACTAGCGAAAATGCAGCATTCTTCCTCTACATACCACCACGTGATTATAATTATCTTTCTACTGCATACAAATTTAAGTCTTGCACGTACAATAGTATAAACCGGTCAAGACTGCTCATATACCGGTCTGTATATGCAAAAAGAATGAAATTATTTATGACGGTAACATTTAGGCTAAGCCTCTGGTGTTGTAAATATCCGCAGATGGCAGTGGTCATTAACCACTGTTCATCAAGTGAGCCGTGAGCCCATTTTTCTATTGTTTATTAGCAATTAAAAATAAATAAAAAGTAGTAGCGTAACGCCGCGCAGCGCTCCGACTTAGTGAGAGGACTGCGCCGCCGGCCGTGCGCGTTGTCCTCACTGAATGAGTCGGCAAGCAAGACGCCTCAAAACTACGTGACTTACGCGCTGTATGAATAATTCATTCAAAATTATAGGGAGGCAAACTAGAACCAAACAGTTAGTCGCTCACTGTTCGTCTAATGGGAACACGCCCTAAGTTGTAAGTGTGCACAAGTTGAGCAAACTAAATTAACCTGCCGAATCGACCGGCGCCGAATATCAGAACCGACTGATAACCATTATAACTAAGAAGCCTGACATCTTGTATAACACTGATATAGATCTGAATAGATCAAACAAATTGACTCAATTTGGTTGAAAGACACGACGTTATTAAATGACATTGAATGATTCAAGTTGATGTTTATCTGGATCACTTTGATTGAATCATCCAAATTGTAAGACAGGAATGATAGTCTAATATAGCAATGACCTCAGTGGTGGAATGGGCAAGCCTTTTCCGGTATACGTCACTGCAACTCGGAGGTTTCGGGTTCGATTCCTGGTATGGTTTTTTTTTTTTATTGCGGGAGTTCAGCAGACAGGCAGACGGCCCACTTGATGGAAAGCGGTTACCATCGCTTATAGACATTTGCAACACCAAAGGTGCTACAAATGCGCTGCTGCTCTCTTAAAGAAGACTGGAACCTGGTCACTAATGCCGGAACACAACTCAAGGTTGTTATGGCGACATACTTTAGACCAGGGGTGGTAGCCATCCATTCGGGCAAATGCCCTACCACCTGGCTGTGGGTTGTTTTGTCGCCTCTTACGACAGGCCGCCCGGCCGCAGGAAATTGTATTCTTTCTCCGTTCCTGCACAGATAAAATGGATGGTAAATTTTGTCAACGAACTTTCCGTTATTTGCTATGGTCTGTGTGTCTGGGACCGGCGCCAGAGTGGTCTGTTGTATATTACCCGAATTTGCTTAGCATGGGGATATACAATGTGTGTGTTTGTCTGCCGATTATTTTTTTATTTAATATCGCCTCTACTAATCCCAAAACTGAAATGTCATTTCTCCGCCACTTTCATAATTTATACAAAATATCACAATACTATGGCAAAGATAACATAGCGTGTAATATTTCAAATACTAGATAATACTACGTCAAAGTGGATTATACTTTCATTAAAAAGATAAACAGTGATGAGTTTCAATATAAGTGTTAATAAAATGTGAAGAGGCCATGCTAATAAAAATATTTTATCTAACAATATAATATATCACTCGAAACATGATTATTGTATTTACAAATCAATATATAGGTATACAGTAGAGAGATATACGTCGTAATTCCTTTACATGTGATACATAGTCTATACATACTGCTGTACAGATTGCGTGTGTACGATTATTATTGTTACGACCGACAAAACCAATTCACACCTGCAGTTTATTACCTTTCGGCATTTGGACTTCTTTTATTTACCTTGTGATTAAAAAAAAAAACAGCCCATTGTGTATTGTAATCTTTTATGGCAGTCATTAGACAAGAGTGTCGAACTGATTCTAAGAAATTCGATCTACGCGGGCGGGCAGCCATTTTGTATCGGTGCAGTATAAAGCAATGGCCCAATGGAGAGATCGGCAGTCGAGCGAGAACCACGATCAAGGCGAGACTTGTGTACATTCGGTGATCTATTTAGTGACGGACTTTGCGCGTGGTATTGAAACGTGCATTACGTTTGCACTGGTTGTGTTCAGTTATATTTGTTCCTGTGTTATACGTGTTTGTATAGTTCTAATAAATTCTATAGTAATTCTAACGGCATTTTAATTCGAGTCCTGTAACTCTTAACATTATTAAATACAGAATCCCCAGGCAATAGCTTTATTGTACTTACGTAAAAACTTAATTCGGTTTTTTACATAATATAATGTAAAAACATATAATAATAACAAAGAAACTAATTCCATATCGAGGGGTGAAAGACTATTTGTTTTAAGCGACATTTTGTGACAGAATTGACTTGAAGGTTTTCTTGTATCCTAATGTCTCAAAGTTAAGGAATTATAGTGAACCTGATTTCCAATTAAAAACTACAGATTTTTTCTTTTTTAAATATTTTACTAATGAAGTCTTTTTGTGGGTCATTGAAACTTCAAACTCCTCTATCGACACCATTTCGCAAATGTCGCTTAAAACAAATAACCTTTGACCCCTCGATATAATCTAGACAACTGCCCGGCAAAACAGAGGTGAGTCGAAGCCAATCTGATTTGAAGTAATATGACGAATAACACTCCCGGGGAAAATTCCCGCGGGTTTTCCGTAATAGAAAGTATTGCATCACTTAAAAAAAGTACTTAGCTATTCTTTTAAGTGAAATCGTATCCAAATCAGCTAAATTTAGATTCCCGAAATAAAAATATCACACATTTTATTACATAAAATTTGCTATTACACTGAAAAAATCGCATTGGAATTCGATTTCTTTTTTTTATTGCAGGAGTTCAGCGGACAGGCAGACGGCCCACTTGATGGAAAGCGGTTACCATCGCCTACGGACATTTCATTTGCAACACCAAAGGTGCTACAAATGCGCTACTGCTCTCTTACGGGAGACTGGGACCTGGTCACTTTGACTTGAATTTGCTGTCGATTAGCGAAAACCGCATTGAAATCGGCCCAGTAATTTTTACCTGAATTCCGAACAAACAGACAAACCAACAAACAAACAAGAAATTTAAAAATCATAAATATATTCATTATTCAGCGTGTCTTTTGACACTGAAGCCTACTCCAACATTTTCCAGCCACTTCTTGGCCTTGCTGTCCTACTCCCAAGTGACACATGCTAATTCTCTTACGTTGTCCAAAATGGACCAAATATGCTTTCGATGATTAGTACTTACGGGATGGAAAGAGGAGAAGGGGAGACCAGAGAGAAAATGGGATGATGAAAAAGACTGGAGGAGTCCTATGCCAAGGACGCCACCTGACTTGACAGCTGTCTTACTTAGTTTTACTCCGTAGGATCAACGACCCAAAGTGGGTTTTGGCCTCCGAAACGAGAGCATGCCACTTTTCTCTGTCCTGCTCAGTTTCTTGACAGGTCAGCCTCCACTCTGTCCTTCCAGCGATATTTGGGACGGCCGACCGGACGCCGACCTACCGGTCGTCCTAAATATGCTATCCTCACACTGCGGTCCTTTCCCATCCGTTCTACGTGACCGAGTCAGCGGAGGCGGTGAGCTTTTATTTCTCCTATTATGTTAGGCTCGACCACGAGATTCCGAGATGACAGCTGTCAATGTCTATTTTAACTTTGATTTTGTGTGTACTTCCAGACGGATATTTGCAAATGCTCACACATACCACATAAACTCGATCTCGCTGAACTCCGATCAAGAGACATACCTGTCAGCAGATGACCTCCGCATCAACCTATGGCATCTCGAGATCACGGATCAGAGCTTCAACATTGTGGACATCAAACCCGCCAATATGGAGGAACTCACAGAGGTAATGTTTCAATTTTTTGAAGTGAAACTTCTATATAGACTGGGGGGGGGGCGGTCTTAGGATTTTTCTGTCACGAAAAAGCGTTACGGTCGCGTGTAGGAGCGGCATAAATTTAGACTAGACGTGGTTAGAGGTGGCATAATTTTAGAGTAGACTATTGATGCGTTTTTTGGTTTCGGATCGAATTCAGCTTTTAGTTTGATAAAATAAAATATGTTTAAATAAAAAATGCATTCATTAAAATGTACCTAACCTAACCAAACCATAATTTCGCCATAACAACCTAGAGTTGTGTTCCGGCATTAGTGACCAGGTTCCAGTCTCCCTTAGAGAGCAGCAGCGCATTTGTAGCGTCTTTGGTGTTGCAAATGTCCATAGGCGATGGTAACCGCTTTCCATCAAGTGGGCCGTCTGCTTGTCTGCTGATCTCCTGCAATGAAAAAAAAAAATTGCAGTAAACCTGCGAAAAATCGAAATGTGTGCTGTGAGACATAGTAGAAGTGAAACTTCAACAGACAAGTGGCAAAATGAATCGCAACAAAATTTTAACTTGAAGTTTTACGGACAGGTTTTCAAATTGGACAAGTACATTAACAATCTGCCCATAAAACTTCTAGTTAAAAAATTTTTGCGATTTGTTTTGCCAATTGTCCATTGAAGCTTTTTTATTGCATGACTTCAGCGCACAGCCGGGAGACCCACCCGATGGAAAGTGGTTACTATTGCATATGGATATTTTATAAAGGTTGTAGAATGCCAGAATGTATTTGTTTATGGTGTCATGGTGAAATGATGAAAACAGAGTATGTTTGGCACCTCTATGAAGTTTGTCGTTATTTGTATACTGACACACTTATCCAATGTTTAATGATAAAAATGTCTATTTTCAGGTGATAACCGCTGCTGAATTCCATCCGACTGAATGCAATCTCTTTGTATATTCTAGTAGTAAGGGTGAGTGTTTGCTCTATTTACTTAATAGTTCTTACAATTAGCCTAGGGTCTACACGTTGTTACTCGATTTCTCTGTCAATTGTGAACCGATTTTCAAATATTATTTTTAAATTGAAAGATACCCCCGAATTGGTCCCATTGCCACCATGTCAGGATCTGATAAGTGGATCCCAGAGAAATCGAGAGTAACACTTATTAGAATGCTTGTATACGCGTGCCAGTATTACACTTTCTACAGGTGCTAATTTTTTTTGTAGGCATGTTACGCGATTTTTCCATCAATTGTGGACAGATTTAAATGTCGATTTAGTGTTTGATAAAAAAAAAATTGTCACTGATGATAGTAAATATGTAGTTCAAATTTATGCAAGTTAAATAACAATTTAGTGAATCACAATTTTTATGCTGCAATATAAAACAGTAGCTCTATAAAAAGTTCGGACTTGGTACACATAGTTTTAAAACCAGGGAAAATTGTTTGCCAGGAACAAAAATTATTGTTTTCATCCCTGTGATCAGGTAACTAGCATACTTTCCGAGTATGAGAAAAGAAAATTAATGTCATGAATGTTGCACAGGCACAATCCGGCTGTGCGACATGCGCGCCGCGGCGCTATGCGACCGGCACGCGAAACTGTTCGAGGAGCCCGAGGACCCTCACGCGAGGTCGTTCTTCTCCGAGATCATCTCCTCCATCAGCGACGTGAAACTCAGCAATTCCGGCAGGTATACAACGGGACTTCATCTCTCTTCCTAACCGATTTCGTTTTCAGCGATCACTGCAGTCAGTGGCTGTTCAACATTCATGTGCAACGCAGATGACTTGTATGGCCAACTCTACGAATATGCGCTTGCATCTCGTAAATATGTTTTTTTTATTCTATGAGATTAGGCAGACGGCCCACTTGATGGATAGCAGTTACTATCGCCTATAGACATTTGTAACACCAAAGGTGCCACCAATGTGCTGCCGCTCTCTAAAGGGAGGCTGAAACCTGGCCACTAATGCCGGAACACAACTCCAGATTGTTATGGTGCCAGGCGTGGTAGCCATCCAGACGGGCAAATATCCTACCACCTAGCTGTGGGTTATTTTGGCGCCTATTACGACAGGCCGCCCGGCCGCAGGAAAATGTTGGAACACCATTCACAAAATTGTAACCAATGGCCGCTACAATTTGTAGCTAACTCGGTGTATCGACAGGATTCAAATTCTCGCACTCTAGATTCAATATGGCACTTGACCATCTGATGCTTTAGCACATCTTTGTATCACAGCAATTGCAAACCTTGCTTGCGTTTACCGTTTACATGTTCGGGAATTATGTCTATTGATAACCAAGCACAATCTGACACTAAGGCAGTGGCTACCAAACTTTTTGGATCGCCACCCACCTTTTATTGACTCTATAATGTCAGAAGGGTGTATTAGAAAAAAAGTAGTTATTGGATTTATCAGGTTTGACTTTAGTAGATAGATTAAAGTTTGAGTAATTTAGTGTCCTGGCAAAAAAATAAACATCGAGAGTGGTTGCCATACTGAGGGTTTTTGGTTTTAGTCTATAGATAGTGAGATATTAGCTTAATATTTTATTAAGTTTTCGCGACTTGTACACATAATAAAACTACGTTTTAACGGTTTTAAGCGCGGTAATTTATTTGATTTTGGTTATTCCGACGTTTCGACTACTTTTCAGTGGCCGTGATCACGGAAGCCTTCCGTGATATGAATATTATTATGAGATATTAGCTCTTGAAAATGTACAAATTTTCTTCCTCCAACTTTTGCACTATAAAGTGGTCTTAAAATTATGTATTGAAATTTTTTAAATTAGTTTACTTTCAACGAAAACTATTTTAAGATATTGCTCGGTATAACCCATTGTAAAAAAAGCAATCAATGTCTGTCGTCCTTGTGGCAACTTTTCATTATTCATAGACTGCCAAGTACTTACCCGATTAATTTTGTATTCAAATGCATGAATTACTTTCAGATACATGATGTCACGTGACTACCTAGGCCTAAAAGTATGGGACCTCCGCATGGAGACGAAGCCAGTGGAGTCCTATCCAGTACACGAGTACCTGAGGTCCAAGTTGTGCTCATTGTACGAGAACGACTGCATCTTTGACAAGTTTGAGTGTTGTTGGAGCGGGGATGACTTGAGACTCATGACCGGCTCCTACAATGGATTCTTCAGGTGAGTATTTTATAAGGCCTATGAAAAAATTGCTTCTGTTTCAAAGACTTGAGATAGAAGCAAATTTTGTCCCATGTAACAAACAGACGTTTGTTATATGGGACAAAAAATACATATATGTATGACCATTCAAACAAAGTTCTATTTACATTTATGTGTATTCTGCACTCATGAGTATCAAATCTATATACTATTAAAAATTGCAAAGGTTTGAATGGATGTTTGTTGCCCAATTATGCCAGAAGTTGAAACGATCTGGATGAAATTTGGCGCAGTGTTAGATTAGATAGATAGTACAATGGTCCCCAAACTATTTCGTCTTGTAGACCCCTAACCAATTTTTACTGCCTCTAGTGGACCCCTATCTTTTTAACCAACTACAAAAAGAGGAGATTTTAAATTCGTTGTGTATTTTTTTTTATATATATTATCAGTCATAACTTTTTATGCCAGAACCGATTTTGCCAATTCTTTTTGCATTGAATTCGGTACTGGTTTTATTTGGTCCCATACAAATTGTGTAGATCGTAAAAATAAGCGCATGGTATGTTATTTTATTTATAGAAAGATGAAAATTTTGTCATGTCTTGCTTAAATAGAATTCACTATTGTGGGTACCTATTTACAGCTCGCGGATCCCCAAATTTTGTTTTTTTCTGATGTGACCACCTGAAGTTTGATAGAGACCCCTAGGGGTGCGTATGGCCCAATTTGGGGATCTATGGTCTAGAATACCACATAGGCTATTTTTCATCGCGGAAAATATACGATTCACATGGGATAACATTAACACAAGTTAATTATTATCTATATGGAAGAGCTTAGTATTTTATTTGTGAAAAATATATTTCGTAATAATTTATAAATATCTTAATTATGTAAGTTGACATGTTCCTGAATTGGAATATTAATGTAAATTTAATTTTCGTAATTATAGTATAGGTTCCAATTAATAATGACTCACTTATCTGTTTAGTATTTTAGAAAATAAATACTAAATTGGCCAGGAATTTTTCGCCAACCCAGGACTAAAAAATTCGTGGCCCAGGCTATGATTAATTAAAAATTGACTTTTTGTTTAATATTGCACACATGAGTATAATGAATAAATTTAATACCAATTGAATGTATGAAGTGTATAGAATGTGCAAATGTTGGGTTGTCAATTTTTTTTTTCCTGGCGTAACTACTGGGTTAACAGGTATGTTGAATCTAGCTATTTTCACTTTTTTGTTTATTAAATAAGTCTTATATCAAAACAAGCGCTATTTCATTGCACACACGATGATATAAGGTTGTGTACAAAAAAGTCTAGTTTGAATGGCGGTTGTCGAATTTTCAAACGGAGAGTTACGCTCGTGCGCCAATCATCTCGTGCCTAAATAGGTCGCTTTCACCTCTCATGTGACAAGTTGCTGTTGTGGTCTGGCAGGGTGTTCGACCGCTGCGCCAGCGGCGGGCGACGCGCAGAGCTGACGCTGGAGGCGTCGCGCGAGGCGGCCGCGCGGCCGAGGCAGCCGCTGCGCGCGCGCAGGGTCGCCGCCACCGCCAAGAGGAAGAAGGTAATAAATACCATTTATTATTATCCTTGCAGGAACGGAGAAAGAATACTATTTCCTGCGGCTGGGCGGCCTATCGTAAGAGGCGACAAAACAACCCACAGCCAGGTGTTGGGGCATTTGGGGCTTTTTTTTTTATTGCAGGAGATCAGCAGACAGGCAGACGGCCCACTTGATGGAAAGCGGTTACCATCGCTTATGGACATTTGCACCACCAAAGTTGCTACAAATGCGCTGCTGCTCTCTTAAAGGAGACTGGAACCTGGCCACTAATGCCGGAACACAACACAATGAAATTTTGTTAATGAAATAATATAAATAAACTAGCGGCCCCGGCAAACGTTGTCCTGCCTTTAAAAAATAAAATTCTAGAACCCGATCCCAGAGCTACCTACCGGTTCTAATTGCGAATCTAAACCATCCGGGGACCCACTCAAACACACAAAAACAAAATCGCTCCACGTGATTAGGAGGATTCCAGAAGCCGATCTCAGCGCCACCTAACCACTTCTAATTGTGAATCTAAAAGAGTAATATATTTTGTTTTATTCCAAGTTATGACAAAATAAAATTAAAAATCTTGCCAAAAAATTAAAGTTTATAATTAACAAATAAAAAATAGGGGTTGATCGTAGAGGGGTGACAATTTAGAGTTGTATGTATTTTTAATGCCGTATCCTAAAAAAATAAAAATTAATCTAAAAAGTAAAAATAAAAATTAGGGGTGGATTACCCTTAACATTTAGGGGGATGAAAAATAGATGTTGTCCGATTCTCAGACCTACCCGATATGCACACAAAATTTCATGAGAATCGGTCAAGCCGTTTCGGTGGAGTATGGTAACTAAAACTGTGATACGTTAATTTTATATATTAGAAAAAACCGCTAGGATGATGAAGTGATTAAACAATGCGATGAGATCATCGCACCATAAATAAAAAATGTTTCCTCTTTATGCTTAGGACGAGATCAGCGTGGACTGCCTGGACTTCAACAAGAAGATCCTGCACACGGCGTGGCACCCCGCCGAGAGCATCATCGCAGTGGCCGCCACCAACAACCTGTTCATATTCCAGGTGAATTCATTTCCACGAGATGTTCCCTTGTAGAGCCATTGCGGGGACTCCAGGCAGAAGGCCCACCTGGGGCCCAATTCTGTTTTTTTTATTTTTTTATTTTATTGCTGAAGCTAAGCAGACAGGTTAACGACCCAACTGTGATGGAAAGTGGTTACCGTCACCAATGGATATTAGCAATACCAGAGATCCTGCCGATGTGCTGCCAGCACCGTGCAGGAACGGGGAAAGAATACAATTTCCTGCGTTGGGGCGGCCTGTCGTAAGAGGCGACTAAACAACCCACAGCCAGGTGGTAGGACATTTGCCCGACTGGATGGCTACCATCCCTTGTCTAGAGCTTGCCGCCATAACAACTGAGTTGTGTTCCGGCATTAGTGACCAGGTTCCAGTTTCCCTTAAGAGAGCAGCAGCGCATTTGTAGCATCTTTGGTGGTGCAAATGTCCATAGGCGATGGTTACCGCTTTCCATCGAGTGGGCCGTTTGCCTGTCTGCTGAGCTGCAATAAAATAAAATTAAAAAAAAACCACTGCGACAACCGCTAGTACGAGTAGAATAGAATAGAAAACGCTTTATTGTTTACATTTACATAAAATAAACAAATTTACAGTAGTCACATTAAACAGCAAAAGTAGGAGCAATGGGCGACCTTATCGCTTTGGAGCGATCTCTTCCAGACAACCCGGGCTATGGATTTTATAAAGGAGAGATTCGCAAGTGTATGGCGGTGGTGTACAAAATAAAAAATAGAGAATAAGCGATAACACGTATTAATATTATATATATTAGGGTCGCACAAAAAACAGACTTATTTCTTATTTGAGTCTCGTGTGAAAAAATGTTAGTTTCTGATGTTTTAAGAACTCCCTCCAAAGGACAGTTAAAAAAAAAAACAACTTAAGTGGTCGCTCCGAATTTTTTTTAATTTGAAAAATCGCCGAAATCCGTTTTTTTTATTCAAAGCTTTTTTTCTCGTTACTGTATAATTTTATAGAGCAAAAAATAATACGTTTCTGAAAGTTTCAGTTCAAAATTTGAATATTAAAAGGTCAAGGTTCAAAAGTTGTTTTTTTTTTTTTTGCTGTCCTTTGGAGGGAGTTCTTATAACATTAAAAACTAACATTTTTTCACACGAGACTCAAATAAAAAAAAGTCGGTTTTTTTGCGCCACCCTAATATATATACTTAGTACTTTTATAATGACAGATTTCACCAGTTACACTGTTTATTTGACTTGAACAATAAACAAAAGTGTGAGTGTGTGTCAAATACGTGGTAGTGTGTATTTTTTTATGCATAATTTTAAATAAAAGTTAGCATTCGTCGCTTCTTCTCTATATAATCTATAAGTGTGCGGAATTCCATACTCCTCCGTCCGCGCAGTTTTCGTAAAAAGGGGTACAAAGTTTTTGCTTCGCGTAACAATATATAGATGATACAATAAACCTTCAATGTACATTACGTGTATATTTTCAGGACAAGTTCTAGCGGGACGCCGGCCTTATCCCGCTTCCACCGCCTGCCTAGAGAAACAACATGGGAAATCACTCCACCACAACATGCTACGAAGTAATCAAACCCACATAGACTGAGGTAAACTAACAAAAAAAATACATATCCTCGCTGGATTCGAAAATGACGAAGATATAGCTTTTGGAGCGGAGAGGAACGGATTGGCAAGTCAAAATTTCTACCGTTTCCTGTGGTTTATAAAGACGGAATTGAAATGTCATTCTCGGCACATATATTATTGGTAACAAACGCAAGTAATCTGTGTCTTGAGTTTACATGTAGTGAGAAGCGAGTGAAGATCGGGACGAGCGCTTAGATCCATTTTATGAGCGAGCTTTCCATGCGACTTGTAATGGACATTATAAACACTGGAATAAAAAACGTCCTAGGCTCATCGCTGTTATTGTACATGTATATACCAAATTTGTCGATAATGGTTTACAAACTTATATCCTCACCAACATATAGGTATTATTATCCGATTTTTCAAAAGGTCACTAGAAATTTCAGCATAAATTAGAAACATGGCCACACCATCAAAAATTGCACAAATAAATGAAACTTTACTAGTGGCGTGTGTGTTTCACAGTGTTGTATTTGGACAGGTGGTTAGTAATCTTAGCAAGTTTAAGTGTAATGTTGACTGTTTGTAGTTTGTTTGACAATAGTGTTGAAAAGTTTAATGTACTTAAAATAAGTCCAGACGATCAATATTTCGTCAAGACTGATTTGACTTTGTCAATCAGTCAAGATTGATACCTTTTTTTGTTTTATTTCAAGAAGTGTGTTATTCACTTTTGAAGAATCATCTCTGATTCAATTGAATAAGAAAATATACTGAAGAAGGAATATGGATAGGTTATTTGTAAATTCATCATTCATTTATTGTATTGAAATATTTTACTTATGCTTTATTTAAGTTTTAATAGAAACTTTTGAATAAATAATTTGATATATGACAGCTATTGTTGCTGCTGGCAGTCAATATTACAACATTGTTGATTATGGTATAGTGGCATTTTGTATGTTGATTTACATTATTATTTTCTAAAAAGAATCAAAAATCTTGTATATTCTTGTATAAGTTATTCCAATGACTTGATCGTTTACTGAGGCGTTCAATATTACATCAATTTGGCATGTTCAATTTGCATAAACGCCAATTACTGACGAATTAGTGTGAACTTTCAAATAGGCCTTTTAGGCCAAATTCCTGATTTAACGAATAGCGAAATGTAGTCCAAAGTACTCTCAAATTCGCTTATTATAAGATTAAAAACACATCAATGATCTCTGAAAAATATTTGATTCTAAACAAGAGTTGGATATTGGAAAAAATAATTGTGACATACCTATATAAACATTGACTTTTAGGCAATCAATATTGCGTCATTTCTTCAATCTTGAATCAATAAGATCAAAAATTCAAATAGATGTTCATTTTAACTATTATAAGAATATTTAAAGATATTGTTAGCTTTGCTTAAACACAGATTAGTATTACATAAGCAGTCATAATACCAGTGAGTAATTTGCTTCCATTTTTCTTAGTAACTTACAAAATGCCACTATATCCCTAGATAGGCATAAAATAAGTCCGTTAATGAAAACTTCTGATATAATTTATACGCTTTTCATACTTAAGGTTCTAAGCGAATAAAAAATAATTAAGTATTTATTGTGGTAAATAAACAAATAATGAATAAAAAGCAGCAAAACACTATGGATGCTTCTGACCTTATGTTTCTTTCGAAAAATGAGATTAGTTAGGAATATATTGAATACGAACGGCGTTAGTACACATATGTATATATATTAAAATATTGACACTTGTTTACTTATAAAAATCATTCAAACAATAAAATATATTGGTTACTTCGTTTCAACACGAATGTGCTTCCAATAGTATCTAAACTACTCTGAAACACGTCAGTTTAGTTTAGCTGCGTATTAAAACGCAAAAAGATTTGTAAAAAATGCTATTTCATCTTAAAAATTGTGTTGCACTTCAACTTTCGCCATCTCTTTCAATCAATTCATGTTCAATATATTGAGCGTCTGAGATGAACTTAAATTACAACATGAATTTTCGAGTAAACAAGTGTTTAAATTGTGATCGGTGATATTGATTTCAGGTATACCATAAATCATACAATGTAACAAAATGGGGAGACAGAATGATTCTTCCCAAGATTGTTCAAATTTAGAAAACTGTTCCCCCTAAAACACAAATGGTTTTCACCATTTTGATTACAAATATACCAAGTATAGTAATTACTTGTAATTATTGTTAGATAACGTGTAGAATTTACTTTTTTAAAGATTCCACCGTTACCTTTGTTTATAAAAATTAATTTATGAGTAACATTGTTTCAAAAGTTTTTTAAATTCGTCCATATGCCGTAATACTGCAATCAAGTGAGATATCGATCAAAACTTTGATCGCGTTATGTTTTTCAAAATAAACTGTGTAAGAAGCCGTCGTTGTAAGCGTAATCAGTGTGTTTAAGTCTTTTACATTCTTCATAACGTCGTGCAGTAATTAGTATCTATAAATCGTCTAATGGTTTCGTAATCGGTAATCGGTAATCGATGGGAAATCACATTCTATTAAAAAATACAGTGACCAATATAACATCACTCCTTCCTAGAAACTATGTATCTTTACTGACTCTACACACAAACTCGTCCAGTAAAATAAAACTGAAAAATGAATTAAATGACAATTTTCAGATATCAATCAATCCATTTTATTTGCTTTTGGAAAATTAAATAACATTGTATTTGTAATTAATTTTGTTATCTCACTTGATTGGTAGCAGATAAATTTTAATAATTACATGATGTCTTAAAAATGACCATAAAGAGGAGCAACTAATGTAAAATGAACATGTTTTTCCTTACAATATATAGTACGAGCAAAATTAAATGTGTGCTTGAAGTTCGTACGTGTCACTGCGCAGAATAGTTCTAAGGTTCACAAACAGAGCCGAGAGGGGAGAGGGTTGCGCTCTCGCTCGGCAGCTATCCTTACTCGCATGCCGTCTCATTCGCACAACACACCGTAACGTAACATTTGACTAGACCTGCGCAAACTCACTAGCTAACTTCACTCGGACCGCATATAGTTTTGTGCGTACTTTACCTATCAGCAAACTCAATATTCAAGTGTTCAGTTCTTTAGGCTCAGTGCCTTTTATATCTGAGTAATGTTTTTTTGTTGATAACTATTTATTTTTATTAACATTTTTAATTATGTACGTACAGTCGTCGATTTTTAATATAAGTCGTTGTGATTATTTGTTTGTATGGTTGCATGTTATTATTTTTGTATAAAAATGCATAAGTAAAAAGGTTTATTTCGCATATACGTATTGATCCAAATAAAGCTCACTAGGTCAAATTGATGCAATATTGACAGTCTAATTTTGATCTGCAAATCATGTTTGTCTGACGAAATTAAACCGTCAAATATGTTTCTAAAATCACAAATTAAATCCTACATTGGGGACACTTTATTAATCTGAGTTTAATAATTATTACGTAACAGTTTGTATGTTTGATTGAAGAGTTAGTTATTGTACTTGGCATCTTGGACTAAAACATTAATTAGTACTAAGCAAACGAAGTTGCAGGCGGAAGCCGGTGACTCTCGGAGTTATCATTTAAACGAGCGTAAAAGCTTAATGTAAATATGTGTAGCAAAGTAAATGGAGGCCTGAACTGAAATTTATAAATAAAAGGTATATATATGAATTAAAATATTTTGTCACAACACACGCATTGTACAGATTTTAAGATAATATACTTGTATTTTATGCATAGATGGCGACGAAAATTACAAATTATGTTAGAAAACACTTTTGATATGAACTTTTTGTGTAGCCTTACGCGTCTTGCCCGTTTTTTTTTTTATTGTAAAAAGAAATCTTGTAACATTATGTTTAAAAAATGGGTGTAATTTATTTTTTAAACATATTTACTTGTGATTGATTATTGTGAAATATTAAAGCTTTAAAAATGTTTAATGTCCCATAAAGCAATGCATAAGGACCTCAGTATTTTTAATATAAAAAATATCTGTATAAATCAAAGAAAGCGCTATACGGGTTCTATTAAAAAAAAAGTTAAGTTTTTATTGTTTGATTTACAAGATCAAACTTAACTTCAGTTTAGTAATATTTTTGGATTAACCTCTAGCCATCGCTAACCCCTATATTTGTGTAAGCTTGACTTAATAACAGTTGTGGCTTTAAAAATGTAATACAAAATTTACATATTGTCGTTGTATCAGGCGCTACCATAAATTGTCTTATGTTATTATAAACGAATTGTTTTAAATATCTTAACCACCTGTGGTGAAGGTGGTTATGGTATTTTAAATACTGTAAATGTCATTGCGTTCTGACTTTGTGAAGCCAAAATTGCGTATAAATAAATTTATATTAATCTGCAAAGTTAGTTTTAATGTCATCCCGAAGGAAAGTCTTGGATGATGTAATATTGATGCTTGATTGACGCTAGACTGATGAACTATCAAAAAATGACAAATGACAATGATGTCACATCACCCACCACCAATATCTGTTGCTATAAAACGTCGCACATCAAGATTTCCCGTCAATAATGAAAATGGCGATCTAGTCGTCCGTATTCACTCGACATTGTTATTTTTCGCTAATTTTGGTTTCGCAAAGCCTTAATTTTTCTTCAAAGTCGGAACATTGTGGATAGGCTGTAACATGTTAAGTTTTTTTTTCCTTTGTATACGGGGCTGGTCAATTCCTCACGATGCTAGTACTATTGTAATGATTAATATTAATGAATTAATTAACTAACTTAATATTAAAACGCCTGAACACGTGTTTGGCTGGGTTGGAGACACGAGTGGATGATGGAGTTGTGACGTTTTTTTTTTGCTTCGAATAAATGTGCGATGTGCATAGTATAGTTATTTATGATACTAGTGCGATAAGTTGCTTTTTACAAACAGGTCCGTCCGAGTACGAGACATAGTGACGAGTTTGTAAAAAAGAAATAGCGCACGTATGTCATACAACGTTTTTCAACACTCGCGACAAAACAGTGCGATAGATAATGAAACAAACATAAATATCAGCCGGAAGTCGCAATAATATTTGGCATTTCCAAGATGGCGCGCATTGCAAATGGCGCCTCGTGCGCGTGGTGAAAATTAGAACTACATCTTTCGTCTCATTTTCTCTATAGTGTTAAAGTGAGACAAATGTATATTGATCAAAAGCGCTTCCAGGGAGGTATGATTATCCAGCTTACGTATTTTCGTAATGTGAAACTCCTTGGGGGAATTCTTAATTTTTTTCAACTAAGTACCTATTTTACAGCACGTTCCGTTGTGTGTTTTGTAATTTTTAACTTTCGAACAATTTATTACTACAGGCGCTGTAAATAGGGTTGCCAACTATTTTTGAGAAAAATAACGTATTACATTTTTTAAGTAGGGCAAAAATAAAGTATTTGGAAGAAAAAAAAGTATTTTTCAAAATTTTATTTATTTCTTCTCTTGTAGACGCTATTTTTGTGTGCTTCTAGCACACATTAACAAGTTTCATTATCCTTAAATTTCTGGAAGTTACCTTTACATTCCCAATTTAAATTTAGATAAATAAACAATTCATTTTTTTATTAAATATATAGATGTCCTGTTGCTTTCTTCTCTCCATTTTAGATTAATTACTGAATAAACTCTTTCAGTAAAAGTTGGATCGATAATAATCCAGTAATTATCCGTTTAAGTGTTTCATTTTACGTATCAGAGTAAATATTGGAAATAGAGTATTTTCATATTCTTTAAAAGTATAAAGTATTTTTACCAAAAATAAAATAGCATACGTTATTATGAAGTATGGTTGGCAACCCTAGATGTAATTGCATTATTTGAGCAAATGTGTTGGAAAACATTTTAATGAATTTAATAAAGTGGTGAAAGAGGCAAGTTTTTGTGTAGCCTTACGCGTCTTGCCCCCTTTTTTATTGTAAAAAGAAATCTTGTAACATTGTTTAAAAAATGGTTGTAATTTATTTTTTAAACATATTTACTTGTGATTGGTTATTGCGAAATATTAAAGCTTTAAAAATGTTTGATGTCCCACAAAGCAATGGAGTGGACCTCGGTATTTTTAATATAAAAAAAGGTTAGGTACCAAGGCAAAATGTTATTGATGTCACTTTTCTCACTATAAATGTATCATGTCTCCCTCATCTACTCACGTGTTCTACTCTCATTATTGTGATAAAGTGTAATTTAAATAATGCCTTTGCAAGCTCCTGTTTCACTTGCAATCGTCACTTTCACTCCACGGACCATTCTAGGAGGCTTGTTTCGAGATTAATTTTAAATTTTGGTAGGTGACCAATGTACTCCCAACATAGTTCATGTCTCAAGAACTTCTCAATGTTGAAACCAATAGGGATGCGGACAGTCGAATCGTGCGGGATACTTTTATAAACTTAGCCCTCCATAAATTGCGTCACCCGTTAGCGGGGGGGGGTTTGTCCTAAATTTCGTGACGTCAGAAAGAATTAAATTATTTCATTTTAGACAAAAACTAAGGTAATATAAATAGAAAGACTAGAAAGTCTCAGCATAATGCTAGCCAACAAGGACTAGCGCCGTTCTTCGATCTGGGACCATAAAATGGAGTCACGGTGGACAATACAACAACAGTATATACAGTATAATGAAGTTTAATAAAGGTAATTGAATTGCAGACTAAAAACAAATATAATAAAGCAATAATTTAAATAACACATACATACATAAAATCATTGTAGCAACACACACAACGAAAGAAATAACGTATATCTATAAATTAAAATAAATTCATATAGCACTTGTGTCATGCCTAAGACCATGTCTAATATATTTAAGCTAATTACGGGACTGCTGTTTTAATTTAATAATTCCTGGATGTAAAGTTGCAAAATGTGCGATGTCACACTAGGGAGGGCGGAGTCTCAGGGGGGGGGAAGGGGACAAAAAAATTATGAAATTCGTGTGACGCAATTTGTGGATGGCCCCTTACAGAACGTCGTAGTCTCGTAGATTTTGTACGAGCGTACCTACTTATGACGTCATAAGTAGGCAGAAGTAAATATTAATTAATGTACCACAAAAGCTCGGTTTAGCACAAATACGTGTGCGATTCGAGACTTAGCGTCGCGCTCTAAACTTGGTAAACAACCCATATAGCACAAATTTGTGCTTGAATTTAAAACGAAACGATTATTTGTTGTCGTCTCACTCTGTTTATATAGGATTGAACAGAGTGAGACAACAACAATAAATTCTTTCATACGAAATAAAAAAAATCTCTCTATTTTGATATAATTATGATAAACGCTACGATGCAGTCATTTCAGGTTTGCACCTGATCTCATTATGAGTTTTGGGGGGTAAAAAATAATTACAAATATTTCTACCATAACATTTTAAAATTTAGATGATGAGATGTTATTTTGACGCCTATTCTTTTATATGTAGAAGTAATAGAATTTAACATGTAACATGTGTCCGCATCCCTGTTTTCGTTGTGTCTTCGGAGCTATGAAATTTAACCCTTCAGCTCTTCCAAAAGCCGCAAGACTAGCACTATCACCATCTCGTAATATATCAAGAAAATATACCCATTTCATACAAATCATACAACTCCTATATAAACAGAGTGAGACAACAACACAATTAACGATCACGTGCACAAACGCGATCTGCACTCTCATCGCGGACACATATGTGCTAATAGTGAGCTGAAGGGTTAAGGATTATTATAAGTCGTTCTGTAAAGTTGACCTGACCGAGCTGTAAGCTTACAATTCGCAAGGACAGAGAGATTATTGGTCTGCTCCCGTTATTTATGGTTCGCTGGTTGATTCGTTCAAATTGAAAAAAGGAGATGAACAACCGCCTAATATAAGCTGAAGGGGCCTAAATGGACATCTCTACCTCGCACATTACCACATTTTTGAAAATGTAAACTTGCAGAATTTACTTGCTACGAATCCGGTATTCCATAATACTCAAACAAAAATATAAATATTTCGCATAGTTTTGATTTTACATACATTTCTATGTATGAAAATCAATTATTATGAAAAAACAAACCTAATGAAACCTTGTCTGAATCACTTTTTTTTTGTGAAACGTCTATTTATCTTATTTATAATTATATATAAATAACTTCTGCCCGAGATTTCATCCGCGTGGAATAGTAAAAAAAAATTAAGTTAAAAAAAACCCGATTTTGAAACATTCTTCGGTGGTGCTCCGCTCCTATTGGTCTTAGGATGATGATATATAACCTATAGTCTTCCTCGATAAATGGGCTATCTAACACTGAAAGAATTTTTCAAATCAGACCAGTAGTTGCTGAGATTAGAGACATACAGTAATACAGATTTGTTGTGAGTAAATTTTGCTTATTTGTAAATTACAAATAAGCAAAAGTGTGGTAATACATGAGCGAGTAAGCGAACTCGTAATTTAGGTAACTCCTTAAGGTATAGGAACCGGCTGTGAATAAAAAAACATGATTTCAAGTGAAACGAGGAGAATTTGTTATCAATTGCTTCTGAAGCAATATTAGTGTATACGGAATTGGCTACACCCCTATAAGAGAATGCGATATCAATGTAAAATATTATCCCGTGAGTTCTAGTTTAAAAGTGCGTGCGTGCGTTGGATGCGTGTATGCGTGCGTGCGTGCGTGAGTGCGTGAGTTTAGTCATTTAAGTGTTAGTATATAGTTAGGCAAAAAAAAAACTGAAAGCGCATTATTATACCGGAGAAATCAAGTTCTTTTTTTTTAACTCGTTTTTTTTTTCTTTACCTGCAATTAGGGATCAACGGACGCTTGATGTATGTGATATGTCGCAATAAGGCGGGTGTTTTTGAGGCGTTTGGAGGGGGCGTTTTTTCGTGGGAAGTGATAATGTTGGTACCTCTGATTGTTGACAACGAAATAACATTGGTATGAGTGTGACCGACTATGGCTAGTTTCTATAACTTGCTGTCCATACATTATGCCTACTTCTACGGCAGCGAGCGAAGTGGGCAGCGCGAATATAGAATAATAATAATATTTATATGGAAATGACACGGTACAATTATGTGTTATAATAGAAATGTCATTACCAGTCGTTGGACGTGCAAATGTTGGAATTTTATTTAAATAAATTTACTTAAGTTGAATCGAATGTTTAAGTGATGTCCACATACTCGCTCTGCCCACTTTCCTGCTTGCTGCCGTGGAAGTGAGCATACTGAAAACAGATCGCTACCGATTTAAACTTGAAATAAACATAATAAAAGTAATGAAATTTTCTATCAATAGTAGGTGAAAGAATGGATGACAATTTGTATTAACACGCCATTTGTAACACACATTTGTGGTGACGTCTCCGTTACGACAGAACAATAACTAAAAAGCTATAGAAACCGTATTAAAATGGCTGCAAAATAGATCCGCACTATTCTCACTTATGATGTTGATAACGCGTTAGAGTGGGATGCATATACAGTCGTATATTCGTTACGTAAGTTTTTACACCCATTCCAAAAGATTTTGCATGCTCATAGAAAAGTACCTCTGTTAATTTGACTGTAAAAATACCTGCTTGTGTCTGAAGTCTGATTTATATTAGTTAAAGTAAAAAATTACTTATCACTGATTCAATATTTTAATTGTAATTTTCCAGTTAAGTATTATGTTGTCGATTAATGGCCCGTTGCTATCTTTTACCAATACGTCATTTGCTTTAATTATCGGTTAAAATTTGATATGAGCGCATACATGGCAAATATCAGCCGATGTTAAGGCAAGTGAATAGGAAGATATAGATACCGTCCTATACGTAAGTGTCTGTCTAAGAGGATGTATTTCAAGTTAATTAGGTTTAAAATCCATTGGCTCATCCGAAACAATATAAATAATAGTTTTTGTTTTAGCACGCTTTCTATAGCTTTAGTTAGTGTTCTGAGCGACTAGCGTTGAGCGGCTATTCAAGGCTCAGTAACATGTCATGACAGTTGACGTTGTATACGTAAAAAATATGTCTATGTCGATTTATGAACGTGCCTTTGAAACCGACAGCGCATTTGAAACAACCCATTATCGTAACAAAGACAAGGGGCTCAAATTGTTAATTTAACGCCGTACACGGCGTTGACGCGTGTTTAACCCGACGATGTGCCATTGACAAGCGCTCGTGACGGAGGCGTTCGCGTCGCACAATATAAAGATGTTGTTGAATCCAAAATATTTCCTATAATATAAATTTTTATATCTGATTTCTGCGTTTTATTTATTTCACCTTTTTTTGCGTAACTACGTTAATGTTGTTTGAATTCATCGCTAAAGCCAGTATAAAACGGTTCATCAATTAAAATTTGGTTCCATACAATTAATGGCAAAACTACAGACGGCAAGTGAGTAAATAGTAACCAATGACATTTGAATAAAAAGAAGTAGACATGGTACCTCTATAGGATTCTAGCTTTAGAAATGGCACATTGACGCACACATAGATAATGTAACATTGTACTGTCACACTACATTACAACACGTGTATAAGTAAGACAACGTGCCTTGTTTTGCGCAAGCGAAAAAGAGAAGAGTATATTTTGTGGGCGTCGTACGGTCCTCCGCTCCGTTGACGCCGACGCTAGACTGAGCTCCGAGTTTGCTAGTTAGCTCAGATTTTACGTGCCACTCGCAGAGCCTTAATCCCTTGTCTACTTCTTTTTATTCAATGTCATCGATAGTAACGTTGATATTAGACAGATCAATCAAATTGAATTTAATCGAACAGCACAGAACTGAAAGCATACGACAGTATTCAATGACATGATGGCCTCTTCATGTATCTTACCAACTGTCCATTTGCCTATCGGAAGATCGTGTCTTTTTAATGCGAAACTGCCAAAAAAGCAGACAGCCCAGCTTATGGCAAGTGGTTACCGTCGCCTATAAACGTTGGCAACACCAAGGGTGAAACCAACGCGTTGTCAGTCCTTAGGATCGGATTGTAATAAGAGGGAGAAGTGGGCTTTCGGAACTCAATCGTCGCACAAGGCTGGCCGTTTCAAGTCGATATTTTTGGAGAGCGTGGTTTCACACCAAGAACAGGCATTAAAAGCTGTTATTATGATTATGACGCTGGCATGACTCTACTTAGTATAATACATACAAGTAATGTCAAACACTATTGTACTCCATTACAGAAAACACCTAAAAATATCCTAATGTGCACAATGGGCAGGCAGACTTATCACCCTCTTCCAGACAACCATTATCAATATATTGCTCAGGAATCCTGTAAGTTTTTAGAGTTCAGGGAGGGGACAGCGCGTACGCAGTCCCCACTACCAAAAATTGCGCGTCCGAGTTACCCACATTAGGGGTAATCGCAGGGGTCAACCCCACCGCAGTGCAATGGAGGGGCCGCCTTCTTGATCACGGTGTGGTATGTTATACATATTATATGATAACAAGTGAATAAATATTAAGATATAGGACCGGCCATAAATTATCCAAGTTTGTGTTTATATGAATCACTGGTTGATTCTTCTAATTTGAAAGACAAACATGAACCATCTAGTATTGGCCTAAGATCTTGAAACCGGCCATAAATGATTGGATACAGTGTAACAATCACATTGAGCATAGCACACTTGCTTTTATGGTAGTGGGTATAATGCCCATCACATTATCAGCAGGGCAATGAAAGCAAGACAAATACTGCTGTGTACTTATTTATTACATATAATCACAAATGAAAATTAACCTTACAAAATAGAAATACAACCAAGAAAGAGAAAATATTTGAGGCAGATTAATCAACACAAACTGGTCACAATTTGCATCAAATGGAAACTAAAACAGCTTCTTCATTGACAGGACAAAACAATTACATCAAGAGAAAATTAAACCGATCTTCACTTACAGGATAATATTTTAACGGCTTTAAGACTAAAAATGTAGATATACTACAAAACTTCACAGATAAAATGGCATCTGTTTCAGAATACATATTAGACAATACACTACTACACTTTATGAGTAGAAAAAGTATGAAATTTCTTAAATAGTAATAATATAGGTATACTTAAATATTTCTCATTAAAAAACCAGTTAAGTAAGAACATATTAACCCAACTTGGTTGTATAAGTTAATATTACTTAATGATTCTATTTCCCTGCAGCAGTGGCTAGTGGATTTCGCACCACAAGGATGACAGAATCACCTCGCAGGAACATCTTTGATATGAACTTGTCTTTGTTGACAGCTTTGCCCTGTGAACAAAAAGTATGAGATTCTATAGATACAACTATAATCTCGTCTATCCTGGCTGCTCCATTTTAAAACCTAGCATCTGACAATGGTACCCCCATTGCACATATATTCTGAAACAATCTCCATATAAAAGAGTGGGTGTTCAAATACCGTGCGATCATCAAAACTTTAAAATATCATTATAGAATAGAGATATAGACACCATAATTTGCGACACTTGTACAAAATCTGTGGCTGGGACATTTTGTAAGATGATAAAGTTTTTTTTATAATTTTAAAAAGTATTTCTGTTAATTCGACTGTCAACTACCCTATTTCAACAGTCAATATTGTGTTTTATAAAATAAAATTGCTTACTACATTCCTTAAAAATTCTATTTATTAGTTATTAGGTCATTTCAATAGAATAAGTTTTAAGAAATAAAGCATAGAAATAAATATACACATTACATAAAGTGCAACAGTACAAAATATGAGTAAAAATTTGTGAATTATCATCACATTAGTACATGCAAAACTTAAATGCTTCTTGAATTTTGACATTTTTTATCTACTATCCAGGCTTGCATAGCACTTCTTTCACATTTCTCACTGTCCATTACAATAAAAGTTGACAGAACCTGCATAAAATCTTGTACAAAACCTAAGCTATACAAGCTGTTTTGAGTTAACAATCAAACACTTCTTTCTTTATGCGCCTACTTCATAGTTTTCGTCAATTTAAATTAAGAATCACAATATTTAAAAAATCAACATAATTAAATACATCCCTGCAAATACATAAGGTTTGGTAGCATAATGGCTAACGCACGCGTCCCAGGCCCAAAGGGCGCAGGTTTGATCCTGGCTGGAACACATGCACCGCTTAGGTAGTTTTCTGACCAAATGTGCATATTGTTACAATTACTAAATGCTAATAACGGTGAAGGAAAATATTGTGATGCAACCTGCACATTGAGATAACCAATGTGTCAAACCTGCCAAGCCGCCTTGGACAAGAGTGGCGGGTATACTGTCCGTTCCTCTATAGTGGGAGGTCCGAACCCAGCAGTGGAACTTTTATAGGCTGCTATTATAAAAACATAAATCTTTGTTTTGCTTCTACAATAAACACTTGTGAGCTAACTTGTGTCAAGGCACATTTCAATTTTTGACACACTGTACTAGATTTTGTAATGAGGCAGTTGAATTCTGTAAAATCAGAAGTTAATCATAAAGAGGAAGAAGAAAAATAGTATGATGATCTATCGAATTATGATATGATATGATATAGTGATATAAGATAAAGTTATGATTCGGTAAGATTATAGTTAACTTTTAAAAAACATGTATTTTGGATATCATTGTATTCCCGCCAGCCATGGAATTAACGCTAAAAAATTAGCACTCCGAAATATAAAAATACCATACTAAGTTCATGATATAACAAATACATAAATTAGCCACAATAAATCAATATAAGACCGTACCTTCTTCCCTTTACCGAGTCTGGGAACTTCGGTCCACATTTCCTTGACGTTCTCGAGTACCATGTTGCAATGCCGGTCGAACGCCTTCACACGGCCCAGTAACTTCTTATTATTACGGCAGTTTATCAGCACCTGTGTGTTGTTCTTTACTGATTGTGTGAGCACTGAAAGAGGTCCAGTACTGAATTCTTCATCTTCAATTTTGGATAATTCCTCAAGAGTCATCTCCGAGCGTGGTTTCGCGGTGGTCGCCCTAAAACGGAAATTACTGTTATTAATTATTTCTTATAAAATGTATACACCAGTAGTAACATGGGATCACCATCTACGTACATTTTGTTTAGTTTTTAATGAAACTCAAATCTAACAACCGAAAATATAAAATGTATAATGCAAAACACACGCGCCGCAAAATGGAAAACGACAATTTGATTTGACATTAGTGCTTGACGTTATATTTTTAATATTTTCGG
This sequence comes from Dendrolimus kikuchii, assembly GCA_019925095.2. NCBI lineage: Eukaryota > Metazoa > Arthropoda > Insecta > Lepidoptera > Lasiocampidae > Dendrolimus > Dendrolimus kikuchii. The sequence goes on along the minus strand of CM034412.1, from coordinate 3,692,487 downwards.
CGTCGTTATAATTGTTTATGGAATAATGACATACCCTAATATAAGGAACGTACTGTAAATAGCAGATACTTATTAACAGCTACATCATAATACTTAAACCTTATTGCATTGTTACTCTACGATTTTATGTCGTGACCCCCTAAAAAACCCCTTTACTCCAAATGATAATATTCTAATTAAAAATTTATTCATGCGTTTTATTTATAATATATCTTATTTTTTCAATAGACTGCGATCCCCTTTAATAACAAACGCGACTCTAGGTTGAGAATCAATGGCTTATCTATAATATTATAAAATTCTGAACATGCCGTCTCTGTACATTAAAACCATTTAAAAAAAAACTGGAATAGACTATATAAACGATGGAGAACACGTTGAATTTTTTCTGGATTTCTTGTTTGTTCGGGATTCGTGTAAAACTACTGGGCTGATTTCGATGCGGTGTTCATTTATTGACAGCTTTTTATCCTGGGAATCCCGCGGGAAATTTTCTCGGAATTTCAAGTCAAGGGTAGACGAAGTCGCGGGCATTTCCTAGTTTTATTATAATATTTAATTTATATTGTGATCCTCTATTTTATGAATCTGGTTATTGTCTGGCACCAGATAAAAGCTAGTTGAATTACTGTACAATTTGAAAAATTACTTACTATTATGATGAATGGGGAATGCGACAGTTGCATTAGTCCAAACGTTTGTCAAAGTAATCCTATGCATGCTGCTGATTCTATATATATATAGTATGATATATCTTATTTTTGTATAGTATATAAAGTATATTATTATTTATTTATTTACTTTTTACTTATGCTTGGAATGTTTCTTATTATTTATTGTCTTCACCGCCACCGTTGTCTTAGTATTGTCCTTAGTTTAGGGGGTTGCCTGGAAGAGATCGCTTTAAGCGATAAGGCTGCCCTTTGTTCAACATTTACTGTACTTAGTTTTAAGAAAGTAGTTTTAATTTTTGGTGAACAATAAAGTGTTTTCATTCATTCATCCTAAAAAGAATTTTGATACAAAATACACGGTAAACTAAGAACTACGGAAGCAAACTAGTCTAAACTAATTTTCTTTGATATTTTTGAACTTATCACCTGGAATTTATTAAAATTTTCGACGCCAAAGCTTAGAAGCTAACTCTAAGCTCTTATCAATCTAAATAGGCGATACATTGATAGAAATTGTGTACTCTGTAATTACCCGCTATCACTCTCTTTCGAAAACTACTAATTCAGGTTTGGAAAAAATGAAAATAAAACGAAATCAAATTTTTCAATGTTTTATTCCGCTCATAGTTCCTCCATATTAATTTAACTATTTGAGAAATCATCTTAAATAAAACTTAGCTAACTTAAGTGCAATTTTATAAAATTATAAATTTTGTTTTTCACAGTCTTGCAATTGATATACAAGCTAACATACTATCGATACTGAGTATATTTGCCAAGAAAAATGCTTAAATGTGTTATATATTATGAAATAAATTAAAAATAATTATTATATGAAACATAGGGCACATACAAGTTGTAACATATTACAATAAAAAAAGTGTAATATTAACTTTGAATCATATTTCTTGGCCAATACACTCACAAAGCCGTAAAAAAATCAATAACATCCATAAAAATGTGATGTTCATCGCAAAATCAACCGCTGTTTTCAACTTACAAAAGCGCTTAAAACCAAAAATGGAACTTTAATATAAAAAAAAAACTCAAATTTATTTATATTCAATCATCCGAGTCTAATATTCTATTTGCAAATAATGAACATAACTGAATACTAAAATGAGGGACCACGCATTCTTTTAGGCAAACACTGAATAAACGGGCAACAATTTTCTTCGCATTTGTATACAGTCATAACTTCTTGATTATTTGATATTTCTAAAATGAATAGACATTATATCATCAGTCCACTTAAATAATAACTCTTAAAAATATTACATAAATCCTGCATCCAATTATGTGTTCGATAAATATTTTTTTAATTATGTCAGTTTATCGACACCATTTTGCTTTTAAGCGCTTTTCTGCTGAAAACATTCATAGCAGGTTTGTTCCAACACGAGTGAGGAAAGTTATGAAATTAACACGCATAAGTGCCACTGTTTACGAAAAACTATACCGCGCATGCTTCTTAGTTCTTTTAAGGCCCTGTATTTAAGTGGCATTGGCGCTAAACGAAGATAATAAAAAATATGTGGGAATGACATCTCTTTCAGGTAAGTGAATGAAAGAATGAATGAATGAAAACTCTTTATTGTTGACTATAAACCTAAAAATTTAGACAATTAATATGGATACATTTGCATTAGAACAATGGGTGGCTTATATTATGTCATTCCTATACACTTTCATTCTATTCGTTTAGCGCTAATGTCCCTTGTACAGGGCCAGACAGGACTCGAGTTGGAAAACACCTTATAATAGTACGCAAATCTCTTTGGTTATATTTACAAAACACATTAATATAACAATGTACTCATTTTTTATGTAATTTGGATATCACAACAATATTATATATTATAAAGAAAGTATTTTATAACTATTAGTCGTAAAAGTCAAGTAGAAATTGTGTGATGAGATATTTAAGTGAAGTGAATTCACATAGTCAAACAAGTCTCATGATCTAATAAATTGTCTGTCTCTGATGGATGCTAAAAGAGGGAGTGCTTGTGGCAGCTCGAAAAGGCACATTAAATTAAACAGTTGAGATTTTCCTAACAAACGCACAATTCTTCGTACAAAAAAATATTATAATTTTTGCACATTATTAAACAATCATTTTTTTTTATTACACAAGAAAACAGGACCGTTTAACAAGTTCCCAAAACTTTATACTTTGTTGGGTTTAATATAGGCTACGTTCCTCTTGGCGCTCACACTGACCACGCTCACAACCGCATTTTTTCCCGTTTCACTTGTTTGCGGGTGTTACAATCATAAACTCAAGTGGACCGGATTATCAGGTGTTGATGACATTAACGACGAAATGTCATACACACACGTGACACATAAATGTCATTAGTCGGTTGCTGCATGGATAATTTGAATGTCGCGCCTTTGTCAACGTATCGAAAAATTAACACTCTGTGGTCAACGCCCACTTTGACCCACCTCTTGACATGAGTCGTTGTGAACGCTGCATGATCGAAAATTATGACGGCATTATTAACGTTTTCGCAGCGACCATAACGACCGTAGTCGCTATGTGGAACGGCTAAACGGTCGTTTTGGACGTTGTGAGGCACAAGTGGAACGTACCCATAATGATGACATAAACTTATTAGTACGCGTTCTGCATTCGCTTCTTCCTCTATTACCAAGTTTAAAATAATATTATTAAAATATAATACAGTAAATTGTGATGAATAAATATTATTATGTAGTTAGCAGTGCTTATATAATAAACATTTAATTTAAATTCACAATAGTAGCTGAACATTTTTTTTTCTATTATCACAACAATTCTTACTCATGGCTAATTTCGATGTAATAATCTATTTTTTTCATATTGTCATCAAAGTTTAGTCGGCGTTGCCATAAAAAAGTTAAAATATTTCAAATATACACCGGATAATAAATGAAAAGTCTGAATCAGTTTCTTGGTAATGCTTAATTAGGGGCAATTTTACTATTGTTGGCACCCAAGTACCTTATTATTTTATTCAAAATATTAAGAAATCTAAATTATTTATTGTACACAGAATACTTACATATAAAAGTACAAAACAGTTGTGATGTACAAAGGCGAGCTTCACCCTAAAAAGCGTCTTCTTCCACCAAACCTATGGCTCTAGCGAGAGTGGGTAAGCTAGAGGCAGGATTCTGTACAACTTGATATGCATAAGTATACTTAGGTTCTTGTACCTAAATACAAAATTTTAATATTTTTAATTTGTAGTCATGATAATGAAATTATTATTTATTATACGTTATTATTCCATTGTATATTACTATTGTATGGGTACAAAATATAAAAAATTAAGATGTTTTTAATATGTTGAATAGATAAGACTAGTTGCCAACAATGGTACATACAATATTGGTAATGATAATCACCGAGTAAATAAGGCAGGTCTGACTAAGCCCCTAAATCATCGACAGGCTGCTGTCCCTTTATTCTTGTGCCAGTTTCATTGACGCCATTTTGGCGCTGATTGTCAAGGCGGTGATAGCGAGAATTCCAAACGAACCGAAAAGTTACGTTTATTATTTGTATTAATATATCCAGAAACTGTCGCAAGTGACGCTTTAAATCGACACAAAAAAACGGTTCAGCTCCGACGCAAGCCTGGAGTTCACACCTCAAATACGATTGTCTTGATCTTATTTCATTGTATTAAAGTTCGAAATTGTATAAGAAAAAAAACCTCACGCTTTTGAATTAACGCTTATATTACTTCATTCCTTATAAACATTCCATACTAGCGGCCTAATATGAAAATCAATTCTTAACAAGAAAACTTCAATATGCTTGTCATGTATATACTGCAGCCAGTACAGTGGCAACAATAGATGTCAATCAGACATTTTTAAATACCACTGCCACCTCTTTTCTCTTGAGTTTTATTGTAATAAATATGTATATAATAGTGTTGTGTAGTTCATGAATGATGTACTATTAGGAACCGAAAGAAATGTTTCACATTACCAATTGGTCCATTAGTTCACTCGATCAGCGCTCAGACGCCAATCAGCTATCCGACATTCTTGTATAGTCACGAACGAGGAATGGAATGGAATATCGGACATATTTTTCGTAAAATAAGATAAACGTAAAAAAATATTGCTTATAAATCTTTTCAGTTGGATTCTTCAATTTTACAGGAAACGTAACCAGTGGCAAAATTCGAGATTTTACCATTGCCCAACAGAGGCCACGCAACATGAAGGTAGCTAAAAAGTTCACAACACGGACGGGTATGTCGCCAACATTCCTGGATTTAATAGGAACCGTCATTCGATTCCTAACAAACATCTAAAGGTTCTAATTACTGAATAGTGCTATAAAAGGTGAACTAGTTCAATGACCGAATCATACTAGGAAGGAACGCTCCTAACGTAACCCAATACACAGAGCACCTTGAATATGTTTACCAAATGAATACAGTCCACTATAACATATCTATATTTATCTAGAATTTTATTTAATATGACACACCCTATTATTTGTGTACAAATACAACTAAACTTTGACGACAGTACAGAAATACATACACACTAATGCTACGTATACAACCTTTTATTGCGGTCTGACCTCAAAGCAATGACTAAAGCTATAGAAATCATATTAGAATAACTACATAATACATCCAAACTATTTTCACTTATGGCAATGAAAGCTTGTCAGAACAGGATGCATACACTCGTATATTCATTGTTTACAAGGTATATTATGTTGATCTTTTCTTACAAAGAACGATCGTGGACAGTATGTATTTTTGATTTAGTAATATAACCAAAAGCAAATAAGTATCACTTTTCAACTTTAAATTATGACTCATCTCACATAAAGGGCGTTCCATTATTAGCTCACAACGCCCAAAATGCTCCATTAGCCGTTCCACAAGACGACCGCGGTCGCTGTGGTCGTGGCGAAAACGTCACTAATCACGTCATCATTTTCGATCACAATGCTCACAACGACCCACGTCAAGGGGTTTGTCGAATAGCCGTTCCACTTGGGTTTACGGTTGTAACGCCGGCAAGCAAGTGGAATGGGAAATATCGCGGTCGTGAACGTGGTCGTTGGGAGTCCCTAATGGAACATACCATAACATTAACTAACTTTTTTTGTATCATTGAAATTCGTGTACACAATAAGTTTATTTCAATCTAACAGCCATATTACTCAGCAATTTTTTGCATCGGTTTCTATAGCTTCAGTTATTGTTCTGAGGGTATTTCTAAAATTTATGTATGACGCATATGTATTTTTTAAATCTTCATAGACATTAATGTCAACGTGTGTTGCATACGCGGGACAGTGTGTTTCTAGCGATATAATGAAAGTAGTATAATTATTTTGCGACTGGCAGCACCATTTCGTTTTGTACCAAGCTGTGGCAGTTAACATTATTATGACTATTGGACAATATGATTATTTTATTACACTTATTATTGCATCTTCTTTATTATTAAAGAGTTCACTCATAATAGACACGGCTTAACATAAATTAGTTTATACTCTCTTCTCTTAGAAAATATCTATTTTGCACAATGGTATATTTGGGTAATTTTGAGATATTTACTAACAATATTTTTAAATAACAATAGTTGGATCACTTACGACTGCTGTTACTTTCTCTGTTCTAAGTAAATACAAATTAACCTACACATACTTAAAATCGCCGATTAATGTTACCAGTATTATCAATCAAATAACCCCATTTCTCTCAAAATACTCAAAAAACACCATTATTATTGCAATTAAGCACTTTTATCTTTGTAGCTTCTAGCACCATTAAACATATTTGCGGAATATAATCAAAACGAGTATAATATCCTAATATTATATATACTTTACATAAATTATAAAAACGCATTCACTTCATGTAATAGGAATTGGGCCAAAATACTTATGATTGCTAAATATTAGCATGTTCTATATAGTACGAATAAAACTTAAATACATCCCTGAATTTCGTACGCGTTATGTTATAGAGCTTCTTAACTCTCACCGAATGTAATATAAAAGTTCCGGATAATTACGGATACGGATGGATTCTATTCTATTATTATTATTAGAGAAATATAAAGGTTAAATGCGACACATTATGTTATCACTTGCCGGCTGATACACTGGCAGTCACATCGTTACCTCGTAATTTGAAATTCGGTTTGATATTACGAAATAATCTGAAATCCGTAACCTCAACTGAAACCGGTATGATATTGTTCATATATCGTTGTCTATATCCTGATCCGAAATATCATATCCTTATCATCTTTAGTTCACGAAGTGCTACGTACAGAAGTGAGAAGGAAATGTTGCGCTCTCGCTCGTTCTCTATTGGGACTTGAATTCTATCTCTTTCCTATTACGTACTATGAGGGTCTAGTAGGATGATTGTCTAGACCTGCGCAATCACACAAAGCTAACTTCAGTCGAAACGAATTAATTTTTTGTGCTAGTTGAAGTACTATTTCTGCTAGTGTACAAAAGTTATTCAATAAATATCTAGCGTGAAATGATTTTAAATTTACCTACCCTTCAGGTATTTTTCCATTTGCTTAACAATTCTAAATAATAAAATGCGGAAATGTCATAATCGTTACTCGTCGATTATACAACACCTAAATAGTTGAAAACTACATCCTCGTTATTTATTGATTATCTACAATTTTCTTTCAGATGACTAAATATATGAATTTCACAGCGTCAAATTTAAATCAATCAATCATCAATATCGCGGGGTCCAATTCCAAAAAAATCATTCAACCTTATAAACTATACAATATACATAATACTCAAACATCTCACGTTATTTAATAGTCATTATAAAAATACTAATTAAACGGCTTTTATTCGAGGATATAAGACACTTCATATTAATCAAATCACTAACAATTAAGGAATAATTAAGGAAAAATTATTTACAGAGATCTAATTAAATTCTGTATGCATTTTATTCAATAAACTATCATATTTTTGAAAAGTATAAATCTTTGTATAGTTGCTAAAAACAAATTTTAAAATAGTAATAAATAGTTTACACCCTATCTTTTAAACTTCTGAAGGAAGTTCCAAAATTATCTTCTTTTACTGAATAAAACTCATACAAACGTTTATTTCTCTAAAAAAAAACGTGATTATTATAATTCTAGCTTTTTATACAAATATGGATATAATGTCTTCTACTTAAAAAATGCAGTTACATATCAAAATATGAACACTTTTATCAGTTTTAAGTGAATATTATAGTATAGTCAAAGTGTCTTCACACATTTGTACTTATATATTGCACGAGTTAAGCAGGCAGGCAGACGGCCCGCCTGATGGAAAGCGGTTACCATCGTTTATAGACATTTCCAATCACCAAAGGCGTTACAGATGCGCTGCTGCTCTTTTAAGGGGGAATGGAACCTGGCCCCTAATGCCGAAACACAACTCAAGGCTGTTATGGCGGCATACTCTAGACCAGGGGTGGTAGCCATCCAGACGGGCAAAAAGGCTACCACCAGGCTATGGGTTATTTCGCCTCTTACGACAGGCCGCCCGGTTGCAGGAATTGTTTCTTTCTCCGTTTCTGCACGGATATATGGAGTATCGTATGTAAATATATCATGTTAAATTTCTAGGAAAGTTCCAACCAGGTAGTCAGCCCTCTGAACACCTTACCCGTAGAAGATAATTAATTAATTAGGTTACATTTTCTTAATTGCATTAGTGTATATAATTTATGTAATGATGTAAATAAAAAAAGGAGTTTAGTTTGAAAATCGAGTTTAACTGAAGATACATTGACCATACTATGACGAGTATAATATTCATAATGCCATCAATATGCTATAAAAATAAAACTCACATTCTACATTCCTCAAAATGTACATTTCCGTATAACCTCGTACATCATTTTCTAAACAGAGATTGATAAAAAAAACTGTCAATAAAACTGCAACACATCATTCTAAATTTGATAAAAAGACTCGATAAACTGACATAAAACTGACCGTTAGTTCTATATTTAAATCGAATTTCGTAGCTGTATAAGTAGATGAGAGTAACAGTATTACGTCAATTTATCAATCTTTCTTCATTATTATCGACAGTCTACAAGTACCATAGAAAGAGATACGAGGCATTAACGTCAAATACTTATGTATTTCATACCTAAGTCCATCAGATCTTTTTACATGTTCCAACGATTCCAAAAATTACCATAGACTAGACTTTCTAAATACTAACTAATATTCACGTTGTAAAACAATTTCTAGCAACCGTGTAAAGCTTTTATTCAAATTTCTATATTAATTCTACCAATTTACTTTTTCACAGTAATAATATCTTTGCCCAGCGACTTTCTGTTTTCAAATTTCTGTTGTAAACTGGCAACATTTGATGGTTTCGCGGTCAATTTTGTTGCGTGCGGTTTATTCACTGGCTCGGGTTTTACTGTTGTTGGTTTCGGAACAACTTTTGGTTTATTTTTATTTAAACTATCCGCTATTGCTTTAACATTTGAATCTGTTTTTGAATTGGCTCGGATTAGAGGAGGATTTTTATCATTTTGCGTTTTGTTCGTTGTGTTTGTTACTGCTTTTATTGATGGAGTATTTTTGGTTGTTGTTTTCTTATCAACTGTAGGCGCCGGCCTTAATGGCGGCCGGTTGTCGTTTGGCTTAACGCTCACGGCTGGTTTAGAAGCAACTTTAGGCGGCTCAACCTTATTGTTATTTATAACGTCAGGTGCTTTAATGTTCTTTGTATCTGGTACTGTACAACTTGATACAACATCCGGACTATTAGAGATCTGTTTTTGATTTGCATTCTTAGTTGATTTAGGTGTTTGTGGCGCGTTTCTGAATGTTGTTGTATTTTTAAGACCAGGTGGAGTGACCTGTCTTGTGAAAGTCGGTATTTTAGAATTCGGACCTTTCAATGTTGGCGACGGAGGCGGTTCGTCTTGCTTTTCACTGCTTTTCTCTTCGTTATTATTTTTCATGTATGTAGGTACATTAACTGCTGAAGGATGCAAATATCCACTACTAGTAGTGGAAACCGTAGATTTTGCTCCAGAATTACTATATACACTCTCTGGAGTCTTATAATGTTCTGTATTGGCATAAGTACTGTCTCTGCTGTCTTCCTTTTTGTCTTTCTTCTTTCTAGATAACGTCGAAGCGGAATAAATAGAGTCGAAATTCCTATTTTGTATTTCATTTACGATTTCTCCTAAAAGTCCCATTGAATCGGTACTAGTTGAATTCGATGCCGGTTTTGGAGCATTATGACCTTCAGGGACGTTTTGTACTTTTGCTGTTGGTATTTCTGGCAGTGGCTTGTTTCGTTTTGGACTTTCTTCTATTATAGCGTAAATATTATCACCTGATTCTTCATCTATGTGTGATAATGGTGCTTGTTTCTCTTCGATGCAATCAACATAATCAACAGATTTGTCTTGTTTAGGTTGATTTGCGTCGTCATTTGGTAAAGGTGGAGGGGGTGCTGTCGGTCGTCCTACTACTGAAACCGGTCTCGGAGTTTGACGCATTGAACCGAAACTTTGCAATGCTGGTTTTTGAGATTGCGGAACTCGCATACTTTGAGCTCTGTTAACAAAAGATTTGGGATCATCACAGTCTTCAGAATCTGATACTACTGGTACAACATTCACTGGCAATTCTATATCTTTTTGCGGAATTGGATTTGATATTTGCAGATTTCGCAAAGCAACTTTATCAGCCTTTTGTACTTTAACTTGGTGAATGGGATTTTTTGGTAATGAATGACTCCTTTCCACCGGATTTCGTTCCTTCTCTTTCGTTTTCTCCTGTTTTAGGAACGACGCGATACGATTTAAGGATATTCCCTCTTTAACTTTCTTAGGCTCTTCTGGTAACGGTTTTTGGAGTACACTTGTAGAGTGCATGCTTAAAGGTCTTTTGGGTACGTCTGGGGATATTGAGGGCGCATTTGGTGCTACACGTAATGGTCCTAATGTCTTGGAGCCTTGAAGGGGCGATATTAACTCTTTAGCTGTGCAGGTTGACGCTTCTAAAATTGGACTTGATATAACAGGTCTGGGTGGAGGATTATTGGAAGCAGGTATTATATCTTCAGCTTTATCAGTATTTATTAGTGCCTTTATTTTATCATGGACCAAACTATTAGTTCTTTTGACGGTAACTGTTGGACTAGTTTTTGGACTACCCGAAGTTGGTACGATTGGAAGAGGCGGAGCGCTTCTCAAAACCGGCTTTAAGACCCCTGCAGTTATATTCTGACAGTTACTAGCGCTTCTATGGACAGGTATTATCTTTGCACTCTTGTTTGCGTCTAACATCTTTGGTTTCTTGTCGATAACGGCAACTTCTGCAACCCGTTCTGCTTGTTTCTCAATTGGAGTGAGGGAGAAACCTTTAAAGTTGCCAAAGAAGTTAACCGAAGGGTTAATGTTGCCTGCGGGACTTCTATCTGAATCGCTTCTTAATAAACTGGAGCTCATATCGTCAGGGTTTGATAGTGTTTGCACAACTGGTTGTGCGTTGTTTGGATTGTTATTTTGAAAATTAGCAGCGAACTTACTGGCGCTTCTTGATAGACGATGTTGGAGGCTTGTTTTCTTTGGCGATGGCGCACTGTGAAAAGCAAATGTATGTTGTAGATTATTAAATTAAACATTAAATATCATCCAAGCACATTTATTTAAATACGGCATTAAAATATAATTTTATAAAGATCCTCAAAAATATACTCTGAAACAAGTCTGCCAGGGTCACACAGCTTCTAATATCAGGATTTACATAACTGACACACAAAATGTTTAATATAATAGACTCATCATATGAACTAGATAAATCACAATTAAATTGTACAATATCGTGCATGCACAAAAAAATATAATTTTGATAAATGTAACAGTACGAGCAAAATTAAAACGCGTCCCTGAAGTTCGTACACATCAGTGCACAGAACACAGTTATAAGACAAACAGAGCTGAGAGGGAAGTGTTGCGCTCTCGCTCGGACTCTAGCGGAGGAATCGCATGTCGTCTCTTTCGCACAACAAACCGTAAGGCGTAATAAACATTGTGTTTAATATGTGTTCTATGGTTTTTATTATCTGTGGTGAAATAGCAATGTTGTGTGAATACAGTCCACATGGGATTAAAAGAGAGTAAAAATATACGTTTTCGGAGTGAGACGTACGTGATTTTAATTAAATAAAAATCCCACAAAAAAATACTTAGAACTTGTTGATAAATGTCAGAAAACAGTGTCTATCGTGTAAACACATTGACATTTGAATGGACCTGTGCACACACTTGAACTAACTTCACTCGAAGCGCATTGAAGTTATGCGTATTGTAATTATCATACATTGTTAATATATAAAATTATGTTAGTCGTTCCCGGACCACAGTCCATACACTATAACTCTATTGAATATTTAGTTCCCGTCAGTATAAATTGAAGATATGAGTGGATGAAGGAGTTACGTGACAGCGGTCAAATAGAAAATAATTTATATGTCTCTTTCATCCACTCATATTTTAATGATATTATTAGTCATAGTTGCATGCAGAAGCGTTAGCTTATTATAAAGTAAAATGCAAGCATACCCAATGCAAACCACTCACCAAGAAATCAGCGCAATGAAGACAACACACCATCTACATTATAACCTAAGTACTCGAGAAAAATGTTGCCTGTATTTATGTTTTTCGAATTTGCAAATTTAAATTGCTAGGTTTGGAATATTGTATAATGCATATTTTTTTATTGTTTATTTGGGGTCCTGTCGCCCTCTCCGAGGCCGGCAGTACATTGGCAACATCTTCGATAAATGTTCATGGGCGACGGTAACCACTTTTCACCAGGTGGGTCGCCAGCTTGTCTGCGGTACTCCAACAATAAAAAAATGTTGATAAAAAATAATACAATTAATCAATATAGCATCAATGAGACTAGAGTAAAATAAAACTTGTTAATTTCAGAATATATCATCATTGGGGAAACGAATAATAGACTTATTTTTTTGGTTTTTCTGATGTGCATCATCACACCACGATGTTCACCTTCACCTCAAGCACACGTGTGTAAACATTATACACGTTAGTCCAGAAAATTGTTTAAGTGGTATATGCTTCCCAAATAAGTGTCGAACCCACGATATTTGGGAAACAAGATTTAGCTTTAAATTTCAGTTAGACATAAAAAAATACAACAAACACAAATTATCTTTGTGAAAATATTACATTTATATCAACTGAATTTGTTTAGTTAATTTAAAGACTACAGAAAACGGGCAACATTTTTCTATAAAGATAGATTAAAGGAAGAAAATGAAAGAAAATTAATAAAAGATTTATTAAAAAGGATGAGAACTAAATTAGATAATTATACACAAACTAACTACATGTGCAAATAAAATGTTGACGTTAAGCATATTAGGATGAACTCAAAGAAGTATTTTATTGCTATTATATATATATATATATATATATATATATATATATATATATATATATATATATATATATATATATAATATAATAATTCATTTACATTGTATCATTAAATCGGCTTCGATAACCAACCCGTTGTACCTTACCTATTTGTACGACACGGTTTAAAAACCATATAAGTCAAAGAACAAATGCAATTTATCAATTATTTGTAAATTTCATTAGCTATGAATAAATTTCATCAACTATCAATAAATTTCATCAACTATTAAAAAATTTTAGCAACTATGAATAATTTTCTTCAAATTATAAATGAATGTCGTCAATAAATATTTGTTTTCAGATGCGTTTACATAATATTATTTTCATGTAAGGTAGATTAGCATTGCTATTCGATGTTGCAATATGGCCATTATTTTGGGGACATTTCCCTCTGATTAAGATGTGGCGCTGGTAACATTTAACATGTTTTAGTTGTATTTTCTTAAGTTTAAATAAGTGATTAAGTTTAAATAAAATGAACAAGTTAGCTGTAGGCTAAATAGAAACTTGTAACATTACTCATTGACAGTTGACATCTATGTCTTCCGAGATCACGGCTACTGAAAAGTGGCCGAAACGTCGGAATAAAAATTATCAAAGAATATTGTCGCAGTTCTATTTTTTTGTATTATTTAATAGGGTTAATTTTATTATTTTCGTTTAATCTACTTTTTAAATAAAATACTATCATTTTCATCGTAATATGCGTAACGAGTTTTAATAATTTAATAAAAAACATACACAAAACTTAGAAACAATTGAGCATTCATTTTCATTTTTAGTGGCCAAGTAATAAAAACCAAAACATTTAATCTACCCACCAAACTTTACAAAGAACATTCATCGATTTAATCCGATAGACAATATACACGATTAGAATAAGATAGGATTGTTTTCAATAAACTAAAACTTAATTTTTATAGTATGTTCGAAATTAAACAAAGAAAAAGCATAATTATCAAAAATAAAAATACCTCATTGTCAGATCATTATGTATAATATAATTATATAATAATTTAATCATAATTATTATTGGCACAAAAAACATGTTTGGGACATTTTTGCCAAATTGTCTATTTACTAACTACAACCGGGTCTAGTTTCATTGCAGTTGTAAATCTATTAAAATATCGTAAGCAAAGTACTGCGAACTTCTACCACCACCAGATAGCATTGCGATTAATAAATATATTTTTTTTTATTGCAGGAGCACTCGATGGAAAACGGTTACCATCGCCTATGGACATTTGAAACACCAAAGGTGCTACAAATGCGCTGCTGCTCTCTTAATGAAGACTGGAACCTAGTTACTAATGCGGGAACACAACTCAAGGCTGTTATGGCGGCATACTCCAGACCAGGGGTGGTAGCCATCCAGTCGAGCAAATACCCTACCACCTGACTGTGGGTTTTTTTTTTCGCCTCTTACGACAGGCCGCCCGGCCGCAGGATAGTACACATTATTATAGCATTTTAGGGCCAAATAATAACACCAGCGCATTCTTAAAGCAATTACAATAACTCCTACATGATTATATTTTTGTCTTTTAAACCGCTAACCAACAGTGACCATTATAAGCCCCTGAACAATATCGACGGTGCAAATTTCGAATGTCGTAACGGAAATTTTGTCGTAATTTTTTCCACGTCAAAAAAATTTTGGTTAAGACAAAAATGCATCAAGGGTATAAGATAAGGAGTATGAGATACGATATAAGAGGAGGGATGGGATAGAGGGATCCCCCATCCTGTAGGCTGGCAACGCTCTGCCTTCGCCCCTGGTGTTGGAAAGGTCTATAGGCGACGGTAAACACTTTCCATTTGGTTCGTTGCTCTGTTAGCCAGCCTCTAAATAAAAAAAAGTAAAAAACCCCAAAATAATAAAACTACGTTTAAACGGTTTTAAGCGCGGTAATTTTATTTGAAATAATAAAATATTAACAAGTTGGCGGTAGGCTAAACAAAACTTTAACAATACTCGTTGACATCTTGACATCTTTGTCTTCCATGATCACGGCCACTGATAAGTGGCCGAAACGTCGGAAAAACCAAAAGCAAATAAAATTACCGCGCTCAAAACCGTTAAAACGTAGTTTTATTATGTATACAAGTCGCGAAAACTTAAGAAAATATTATATGAACCCTAAAATAATCTTAGTAGGGTAAAAGACGAAAAAATGATAATGTTCGTATAGACCAAATTTCGTTTTATTTTTCTTCTCCTGAAAAGTACGAGTTCCTCCCGTACAACATATGAAATTGCCACCATCGATCAATCACCCTTGAAATCATGCCGCACACCTCGAATATTATGTAAATTAATCAAACTAAAAATACTATAGTTGAGCCGTTCCGAAAAGCCCCATTTGAAGTATCATATAAATACTGACTAACTGACTTCGTAACTGTATCAAAGTATCAAAATAATTTATATCAAATTAAAACACCATAATTATGTCATTCTTTTAGGAACGTAACACATGACAATTGCTACGTTCCATTAGGGACTGACAACGACCGCGATTTTTCCCGTACCACTTGCTTGCGGACATCAAAATCATAAACGCTAGTGGAACGGGTTATGGAGCGTTGATGTCATTAATGTCATACGCATTACGCAAATGTCATTGGTTGTGTTGACAAGAGAGAATTAATGCTCTGCGGTCAACGCCCACTTCGACCCACATTTTGACATGGGTCGTTGTGGGCGCCGTGTGATCGAAAATGAAGACGTCATTAGTGACGTTTTCGCCACGACCACAACGATCGCGGTCGCCTTGTGGAACGGCTAACTGAGCATTTTGGGCGTTGTGAGTTACTAATGGAACGCCCTAAATTTTATGTTTGTCAACACTTTTTTCTTAAATATTATTAAAGTGACATAGAAATTGATGTATAATCGACAAGTTTAAATATAATATTTAAAAAATAAAAAAGTCAACAAAATGTAAAATATATTTATTAAAATAACAAATCGTTTTATTTTAATCAACTCGGTAATGTGCGACTTCCTATATCGATTCCAATGTGCAGTTGTATCATCATCGATAGTTTACGAAAGTACTAAATTCAGTTTGACAGATGCCAAATGTGGCTTTATAGAACGGCAAAACTATAATTAAACTAATATACTAAGGGCCGCTTGCATAAGGTTGCTTAAATTTATTTAAGAAACACAAATCGTATTTAACACCCTTAAATACAATTAGCGTCTTGCACAATGAAAAATATACCGCTAAATACGTTTAAAGAACTGTCAATACGTTTTTTGTAAAACGAATTTAGGCAGTTTAATATGATTAACTAATTTTATTTAAAGGCGATCGTTATGCAAGCGGCCCTAAGTTAAGTAGCACAATTAAGTTACTCCTACTAATACGTGACGTGATATAAGATGCTTTTAATGACACATATCTTTGGAATAATTTTTTTAGTAAATTTACATGGGTACAAGGTACTTAATTCTGATAAATCAGTTTAACATTTTTCTTGCTAGATTCTTTATATCCAAAGCCAAAAAAAAGAACAAACACACTTTCCCACTTATATATTAGTAGGGTATTATTATTAGAACCGAATTATTTTTTAAACCCATGCACCTTGATTTGTTCAGAAACATTAGCGTACATCTCATTATCGGTCAGTTTACAGAAGCGGTCATTTTGCCCTTTTGCGTTTGATATCATCTGATTGGTTGTTGATGTTAAACCCTGCTTCACTATCACTACATTAGGCCTATTCCTAACTTCAGGCTTTTTTGTTACAGGCGTTTTCGCCAACACAGGCTTGTTGGTTAACTCAGGCCTTTTCGTCAACACAGGCTTATTGGTTAACTCGGGCATTTTAGCCAACACAGGCTTATTGGTTAACTCAGGCTTCTTTAGCAACACGGGCTTTTTAATCAAGTCCTCATCACTGGCAATTTTAATATCATCTTTAGTGATCTTTTTGTTTATTTTATTCAATGGTTTCTTTTGATTATCACGTGGAAGATAATTATTTTTTTCTGAATTTATTTGATTATTTAATTTATTACTATCAATACATTCGTAAACAGGTTCATCCGATTCATAAACATTATCCTGTACGATAGTGTCGTTACGTTTAAAACTCAATAGTTTACGTAAAGAGCTAGTACTACTTTGAAATCTGGAAAATTTGTCTGAAAAGTAACTATTAGATGTTGGTGCGAAACACTTGCAAGACAAAAAGTCTACGTACGAT
This sequence comes from Dendrolimus kikuchii, assembly GCA_019925095.2. Classification (NCBI taxonomy): domain Eukaryota; kingdom Metazoa; phylum Arthropoda; class Insecta; order Lepidoptera; family Lasiocampidae; genus Dendrolimus; species Dendrolimus kikuchii. The sequence goes on along the minus strand of CM034412.1, from coordinate 3,675,080 downwards.
TTCCTCGGTTTCTTCGACCAGAATAACACGTTGTGTCTCGAATAGTAGAACAGGAGCAGTATGAGCAGAATCGAGGGTATGATGCCGAGGAATATGATATACATGGCGACCATGAAGTTTCTTTGCACTGAAACAACAATGATAATGTATTTAGTGTTCTCTTAATACTATAAACCGAAAATTCCTATCCTTCCCGTGAAAAAAGTCTATCTTATTTTCCAGGATAAAAGGTATCCAATCCATTCAATCAGTGGTAGGTATAATGGTTTTTCCGTAAAAGCTAAATAATAGGGGTGTGCGAATATCGTACGAATCGAATCGAATATTAATATTCGAATTCGAAATTCGAATCGAATAATTCGAATTATTCGTCAAATTTCGAATAATTCGCGAATTATCGAAATATCACTGGCTTTTCTATTGTTTCCAATTTGAATTCCATTACATCGTGTATCAAAATATTCTACTTAGGAACAATTATACCTTTTGATTAAAAATCAATTAACCGGAGAAAACAATTGCTCAATGTCAATATAACATATATTTTATTTCATTATTTCTGTCAGTAACATAAAAAATCTAGATACTAATATTGGCAAGAGATCTTTTCAATTCATTTTGGTTTTTATAATTATTAATTTCCGTTTGAAAAAAATCTATAAGAAAAAGGTTACACGTGCAATGTTTTAAAATACTATAAAATTTGCGAATAATATAACGATTCGCGAATAATTCGGAAAAAAATCGAATTATTTCAAATATTTCGAGTTATTCGAATTTTTTTCAAATTATTCGGGACCTTTCGAATGATTCAAATTTTCGAATTATTCGATTCGAGTGTCGAATCGAATATTAATATTCGATTCGGAACGAATAATTAGTAAGTTTTTTATTTATTTATTTCTTATTGCATGAGTTCAGGAGACAGGCAGACGACGGCCCACTTGATGAAAAGCGGTTACCATCGCCTATGGACAGTTGCAACACCAAAGGTGCTATAAATGCGCTGTTGCTCTCTTAAAGGAGTCTGGAACCTGGTCACTAATGCCGGAACACAACACAAGGTTGTTATGGCGGCATACTCTAGACCAGGGGTGGTCGCCATCCAGTCGAGCAAATACCCTACCACCTGGCTGTGGGTTGTTTAGTCGCCTCTTACGACAGGCCGCTAGGCCGCAGGAAATTGTATTCTTTTTCCGTTCCTGCACGGATAAAAGTTCGAATTATTGGCACACCCCTACTTAACAGACAAAAGTTGACTGTCGCAGCTATAATATTAAGTATAGCTTTGTATTTAATTACATCATAGACCCAGTAGGCTTTTATTTTGAGTAAAACGTGTACGGAATCCTGGAAGTGTGAATTTAGTGTAACGATCGACCTCTAAGTTCGTTCTTGATTTAACAAAAAAAATGAAAATTAATTTGAAATATTGGGATCTAAGATATCTGTCAGTGGTCTGTGGGCTGCGCTGATGGCAGATGGCTAGGGGCCATCCACAAATTACATAACACGTTAAGGGGGGAAAACAAACCCGTATACATTGTCCGTTTTGAAATATACCTTTCAGAAAATATTGGATTCTTAGCTCATTTTCATTAAACTACAAAGAAAATACAGCGTAAACTCTATATAACGTCACTCGATTTAACGACAAACTCCCTTAAGCGTAGAAATCTTTTAGCTTTGGTTGGTTTAGCTTTTCTTCCACATAATGATACACTCTTTATAGCATTACACCCACTCTAAATAACGACAATAATTAAGTAATAAAAAGTACCTTTTAAGTTGCCAAAATTAGTAGAAACTGCGCAGCTGTGTGCGTTCTTTTATCGCTTTATTATCCTAGCCCTTAATAAACTCTCGACTGTCGGCATCATGCATACCGAAATACTGAAATTTCTAAATACTTTCTTTATCACCAAGATACCTCAATATTGCAAGATATGAATAAAATAAGTAAAAAAAAATACAACAAAATTACTGGTGCAACAAAAGACGTCACACAAAAATAACAGACTTCTCTCCATTTAACGACAACTCTATAACGCCATAAAATACACAGTCCCTTCAATGTCGCTATATAGAGTTTACACTGTAATTAAAAGACAAAATTGAAGAATCGTGTTGATTCCTAGACCCGGTGTTGTAGTACTCACCGCTAGGATCGGTAGCCGGCCCGGAGTCGTAAGAGCCTCCCGGACCTGGAAGGGCGCATAACGGCGGAGCAAACCCATCCTCGCAGTGGCAGTGACCTGCAACGTACACCCAGTCCCCATTTTAATTATATTTTATTTTACAATTTTTGGATGACTATCAGCTATTCACATTATAATAATAACACATTAGTGATAGTGATTAACAAGTCACCACAGATAGAAACAAAAAATATTATAAATAAAAATAAATAAAATTTTACAAATGAAGATGAATGTATTTATTTCAAAATATAATCATACATATTACTTATTGAAAGTCACCGGGTCTAACATCGCTTCCGTGAATGGTGAAAAAGCGGCGCAACAAACACCCAAGCAACACTATACTTCATAATTAATATTATAATCTATATATTAAAACGTGAGGCAAAAACTTTGTACCCCTTTTTACGAAAATTGCGCGGACGGAGAGGTATGAAATTTCATACACTTATAGTCTATATAGAGAAGGAGTACAGAATGCTAATATGTTTTTTAATTATGCTTAAAAAAAAATACATTTAATCAATAAAAAAAACTACACACACTAACATGCATTTGACACACACACACACATATACTCTTTTGTTTATTGTTAAAGTCAAATTAACAGTGTAGCCTTGGCGAAATCTGTGATTATAGAAGTATAGTCTTTGACAACAGAACCTTAATAATGTTCAAAGTTATAATTTAAATTATTTTTTATGGTTGAATGTCGACCACGGGCGACCACTAGTTATTATTATTGTTCGTCTTTTTTAAATGTAGTTTATACTAATACAAGGTTTAACCGTTTCACGCCAATGTTCTATGAAAGCGTGGTATCACAACGATCGAGCCGGCTCTAGAAGCTGTAAACAAGATAATGATTTCAGCGTCTAACAGGTGTCAGTGCGGCATACACCAAACTAATTAAGTAATGATACATGAATGAAGTTCAAGATTTACATGTGTGTGAGTTGCCATAATTATCAACTTAACTTTGGCAAACCATAGTTTGTGTGATTATACTCTGATTTTTAATTACCTAGACTAAAGTGACAGCTGCGATCGACACCTCTTTTTTTAGTTTGTTTTAGTTCATCTCTGTTGCAAATAGCTGCAGGGTTCATTACTTACAAATGCAAACAATTAAAGATAGCGAGATATAACATACCTTCAGAATTACAAATTCCATGTCCTGAGCAGTTGGACGGACAGACAGACGACTCCTTGGTTGCAATACTATTCATCACAGAATACACCGATACACATCTTCGGTTGAGACACATCTACATGAGAAACAAAATAGAATAGACCAAAGAAATGTACAGTAGGTTTTTTGATTAAGGGACTAGTAGATCAACTGAGATACTTTTTCTATACGTACAAGTAGTTTATCAGTGGAGAAATGGAGAAAGAATACAATTTCCTGTGGCCAGGCGGTCTGCTGTATGAGGTAATAAAATAACCCACAGCCAGGTGGTAGGGCATTTGGCCGTCTGGATGGCTAAGATATGCCGCCATAAAAACCTTGAGTTGGGTTTCAGCCTCCTTTTAAAGAGCGGCAGCACATTGGTAGCGCCTTTGGTATTACAAATGCCCATAGACAAGGGTAACCGCTTTCCATCAGATGGGCCGTCTTGGAATAAAAAAAATTATTTACAAAACTAAAGTCTAGGTCTAGGTTTAAGATCATGACAATAAAGAATTTTCATTCATTCATACAAGGAAAAGGAGTCAAATAATGCACAATCATTATTACTACGTTTTTACGGTTTTAAGCGGGGTAATTTTTTTATTTATCCGACGTTTAGGTCACTTTTTAGTCGCCGTGATCACGGGAGACAAAGATGTCAAGTGTCAATGAGTATTGTTAAAGTTTTATTTAGCCTTTTAAGCCACGCTTAAAACCGTAGTTTTATTATGTACACTTGTCGCGAAAACTTAAGAAAATATTATGCAATCATTATTGCTTAAAAAAATATTTCTATCATATTTTAAAAGTTACATCGTAAGATGTTATTTTAACACCTTGTGGTAATGTTCAAATTGGCGCCTTTTATAAGTCGTTGAACGAATTGTATTTTTTATGTCGATTGAACGTTGGCAACACCGCCCCGCTTTTTTTACCTCTCGTCGTAATAAAAACTGTTTTCATTTGTTGTAAAATATATTTTATCAAATTAAAGTAAGTTATTTCGTTGTGCAAGTTTGTTTTATTAAAACTCTGCAACACACCTGTTCTTTTATATGTAAAATGTTTATAATTTAATGTAACGTGTGCCCGCATACTTATTGCAGTGACTAAGTTGACAACTGCAAATGTCAAATTTGTGTCAAAATTTGAAAAACAATTTGTTTTCAGCGACAATGTTTAAACTTTCAAATGTCCCAAAAAAAAAACATATTGTTACAACTCAAGTCCTGAGAAAAACAAAATCAACGTGCATATCTGAAACAAAACACATTTTATTACCTGCCGGCATTTAAACGAGTTCTTTTCTTTACTTTGTGTTTAAAATTTGAAAACAGCCCATCGTTTTATCTTTCAAGGCAGTTTGCGGCCGAGTCATTAGTCAAGTGTGGCGGATTAAGTAGACTGAGATACGGGGACATTGAATTTGTGCAGTATAAAACGATGACCTGATGGATGGGGAGGCAGTCGAGCGGGAACCATGAGCGAAGCGAGACGTGTGTACTACAATCGGGAATCTAATAAGTGACGGACTTTGCGCGTTTTATTGAATTACGACCTTCTGCATTACGTTTGGACTTGTTGTGTTCCGGTTATATTTGTACCTGTGTTATACATGTTTGTATAGTTCTAATAAACTCTATAGTAATTCTAAGGGCATTAATTCGAGTCCCGCGACTCGTAACAATATAATAAAACCGGTACATATTCATGGCTCGACTGTCGTACAGTAGCGAAATTACTAATCTTGACAACGGTTATGTTTTACGTGATTTTTTTCCGTTATAATAAATAGTAAGGATGCAAATCTCACCATATCCTCCCCACATTTGGCGCCGTCGGGCACCAAACCTGGATCCACGTCGCCTAATCCAAGATCTATAATCGCTGTGCGACAGGGTATTATCGTGCCTGGAAAAGACAGTTGTTCGATAGTGACCACAAATCTTGCTACGATACAAAAACCAAGGGCCTTATTTACATTCGAGTTATTTAAGTAGCGAGTTAATTAGCAGCAGAAGAATGACAGAAGATATATGAAGTAGGATAAATAGAGTTGAAATGAGAGTTTTGAGAAGTATATGAAAGATAAATGTAAATGATATTATCAGAAACAAAGTTATAAGGTAACATTGTGGATTGAAAAACGAATGTTAAGGTGATATAAGCAATGAGCATGTTGAGAGAAAGAATGAAAGCAGAATCACAAAACAAGTTTATAACAGCAACATAACTTGTAGAGTCGGTGCCGGTAGAGCGCGACTTACTCACCATGATCAAATTGAAGATATTTTGAAAATTCATGTAAAAAGCACGTCAAATAAACGTGTATGAAGAGATTAATGAAATTAGATGAAGCGAAAAGTATTTGTCAACATCGTAGCAAGTGGTGATTAATAGTTTCTGCCTATTCCATTGAGAAACAGGCGTGAAGATATGTATGTAGGAATGTTAAAAATGAGATGGATGTGTATCGTAACGCTAGTATAGAATAAACGAAGTGAGTGATTGAGGATTTATTGGATGAAGGGTGTAGTGTTGGGCAGGATATTTTAGTTATCTTAGTTTAGAGTATGTAAGAGTAACATGACATTTTGTACTGAACCAATACAATGTGAAACTTCAAATGAGGCGAGAAGATTTGTACGGTTTGAGCCGCGGCAGTACATTTGAAGCTATAAGGCCGGTGAGGTGGTGAGCGTCATTGCCTCATTTGTGTCGTTCAAAATTTCTAATTCGGAAATGTTCGTTAAGAATCGGATGTGATCGGCTTCATTTTACTAGCAGTCGTACTATGACATGTCATATGAGTATCCGTAGAGACGTTATTGTACAGTTGTAGCATAAGCCACACTCCGTCCTTCCTCTTACCTCCTAAAAATTTTGAAGTCTTATATTTTAAAATTTTGAGCCATATCAGTACAAATTTATTTTGTACGGGACAAATGTACAGGCTTACACGTGTACTAGTCATCAGTAGAAGGGTGGACAGTCGTCGGTTAAGAGCGTAGAAGATGGTTGGTGCGTGTGTTAAAAATTAATTTGTTTTCTAAGGATTAAAGTGTTACTCCAAGAAGTTTTGTTTTAGTTTAGGCTGTTAAGGCTAGCAACACACGCCCCCTATATGTATGTAACTCGCTTCTTAACTAACATTAGTGTAAATCAGGCTTAGGATAAATTAAACTGACCATTGTTATTGATGAACATGGCGGATAAAATCGCGACCGACTCCATTCCGAACTCGAGTCTCTCGTTGAGATGACGGCATTGTAACATCCCGCACATTATGTCCTGGGTTTGGCAGGGATGATACACCTGACTCGTGCGGTCGTAGCCGCAGTTGCCATTCCTATAAAAATAATTTATAGCATAAACTCCATGTAACGTCACTCGATTTAACGACAATCTCCCTTAAGCGTCGAAATCACTTGGCTTTGGTTGGTTTAGCTTGTCTTCCATCCCCCCATGGGACCTGGAAGTCAGGGTCCTGGCGTCACTGTATGTGTGGCGCAAAGAGGCCCTGGCCAGGGGCACCAGACCCGCGGCTCGCGAGATCGAGTCGTGCCGGTCGGAGCTCCGCCAGGTAGCCGTGGGGGTCTGGGAAGATCGCCTAAGACGCCCCAGCGCGGGCCCCGCCACCATTAAGGCGGTGAGGCCCGTCCTGCAAGAATGGATTGGACGAAGTCACGGCGCTCTGACGTTCAGACTGACACAGGTTCTGACGGGGCATGGTTGCTTCGGAATGTACCTGTGTCGCCTCAGCCGCGAGGCCACGTCAGGGTGCCATCATTGTGACACGGGCGACGAGGACACGGCGCTGCGCATACTCCAGGAGTGTCCAGCCTGGACGGAGCAGCGCTGGGAGCTCGTCGCCCATACCGGATTTGACACCTCGCTCCCGGCCGTGGTACGCACCATAGTCGGAAGCTCCACCGGATGGGACGCCGTCTCCCCCTTCTGCGAGCAAGTCATGTTTGCGAAGGAGAAGGCGGAACGGGAGCGTAAGCATAATTCCATGCTCCGCTCCCGTAAAAGAAAGACGCGCCGGCACCGGAGGTTGGATAGTGACCTTCGGCCGCCGTAAGCGGGCGGCGCGGGTGGGGCCCCTAGGGGTATAGGGGTTCTCACTTACCCGCACATGCCGTCGAGATGAGAGCGCGAGTGTTCCGCGCGCGCTCATCTCTCTTCCCCTGGGGCGCGTTACAGACCGCTCCACGCACGGATTAGACCTAGTTGTAGCCGGAGGATACGTCCCCTGGCATAGGAAGAGGCCCAGTGAGGGGGGCTCCACGCCTGCGAGGGCACGCGGAGTTGGGTAGCCCGCATTCACGTAGCCCTGGCATAAGGCGCAGGAAGGAACACCCAGGGGTTTTAATGGGTATCCCTAACTGGGGCGTGGCAGTAGCGTGGCACCGGTTCTGATCGGGCACGCTAGTGCCACCCCCGATCTGGCGAATCCCACACACTCACACCGGTCGCGAACATCCCCCCAGGCTTCTGTCGCGGCTTAGTCCTCAAACGGATTTCCCCTGGCCAAAAAAAAAAAATTTTGTCTTCCATACAATTATACTCTCTATATAGCATTACACCCACTCCTAATTACGACAAAAATTAAGTAATAAAAAGTACCTTTTAAGTTGCCAAAATTAGTAAAAGCTGCGCAGCTGTGTACGTTCTTTTATCACTTTATTATCCTAGCCCGTAATAAACTAGACTAACGACAATACCGAAATTTATCCTTTATCACCAAGATGCCTCAATATCGCAAGATATGAATAAAATTAGTAAAAAAAGACAACAAAATTACTGGTGCAGCAAAAGATGTCAGACGTCTCTCCATTTAACGACAACTCTCTATAACGCCACAAAATGCACAGTCCCATCGGTGTCGTTACATAGAGTTTACACTGAAATATAAAAAACAAAAAAATAACACTCACTGTCTGTACTTTCGACCATACCCGTCTATTCTTATACGATCCATACACCCTCTAGGTTTTTTTTTTTTTTTTTTTTTTATAGCAGGAGTTCAGCAGACAGGCAGACGGCCCACTGGATAGAAAACGGTTACCATCGCCTATGTACATTTGCAACACCAAAGGTGCTACAAATGCGCTGCTGCTCTCTTAAGTGAGTCTGGAACCTGGTCACTAATGCCGGAACACAACTCAAAGTTGTTATGACGACATACTCTAGACCAGGGGTGGTAGCCATCCAGTCGGGCAAATGTCCTACCACCTGGCTGTGGGTTGTTTAGTCGCCTCTTACGACAGGCCGCCCGGCCGCAGGAAATTGTATTCTTTCTCCGTTCCTGCACGGAATAAAAGTTTCAGGAGTTACGGAGTTTTCAGGGTCTATCAAGAAATTATTACTCACTTATTGCCCCTGACATTATTTAAGTAGCATTTGTTGTGTGAACTCTGACCAGTCGCACCCCAAAGCAGCCGGCACTGGTCTGTGTGCGAGCGACATGACCCGTGGACACAATATGCCTGTGAACAAGACAGATAAATAAATAAGTGGCCGTGTGCGAGTCGAGAAAAAGTTTTAGTAGTATAAAAATTTAAAAATGGCTGGCAAATCGATAACAACACTCGCCGGCCGTTGTTACTATTTGTTGTATCTCAGAACCTTTGCAGCACTACTGTTACATTCATAATTTCAAATTTTTTGTCTAATTTGTTATAATAATTAAATACCTGAATATATTGAAACTAATAATTCTGAATGGGATACTTGGCAGTTAAATCAGCTGAGAAAATTTTTATCATCATACCAAAAGGCCTCTTTGGTTTTGTACAGAATGCTTAGTGCGAGTTTCTTTACTATTCGATCATGTTCAAGTTGACGCAATTTTGTATGGCACGATTTATGTTTCCCTTCACGCTCATTAGATGGCGCTGAGTCATTCCCATACAAGATTGCGTTAACTTGAACATGAACGAGTAGTAAAAAAACTCACACTAAGCACACAGGTGTACTACGTTGTGACGTCAGACTTTTCAAAAGACAATAATTAATTTTATTTATATGAAGAAATTTTAAAATTAAGACGATGACAAGGTACTGGACATATATGCCCTTTTTATGAACATTCTTTTAGAATTTATTATGATTCGTGTCAAATAACCAATTTTCAATGCTACATTTTTTCTAGCAAATCTCCTTTTTTTATTGCGTGAGTTCAGCAAACAGGCAAACGGCCCGCTTGATGGAAAGCGGTTACCATCGCCTATGCACATTTGCAACACCAAAGGTGTTACAAATGCGCTGCTGCTCTCTAAATGGAGACTGGAACTTGGTCACTAACGCCGGAACACAACTCAAGGTTGCTATGGCGACATACTTTAGACCAGGGGTGGTAGACCATTCCAGACGGGTAAATACCCTACCACCTGGCTGTGGGTTATTTTGTCGCCTCTTACGATAGGCCGCCCCAACGCAGGAAATTGTATTCTATCTCCGTTCCTGCTCGGATAAAAACATTTGTCATTCCTAGTTTATTTTTCATAATAGAACTACAGTATGACAAAGTACGTAAGTAAGTAGTGAGTACTCACCTGGTCTTCGGCGCCGCACGGCGTGGCGTCCATCTTGTACACGTCGTCCGGGCAGTACTCCGAATGGCCCGTGCAATATTCCGGCAGGTCACACTCCTTGTCCGCGGACCTACATACTGTGCCAGCAGATTTCGGTCGGCAAGTCTAAAAAGATTAAATACACCAATGTACAGTACGCGCAAAATTGAATTGCGCTTCGAGTGAAGTTAGTTGGATGAGCTAGCGCCGATCTTGTCAAGTGTTGGCGTTTATTACACCTTATGATGTGCGAAAGAGATGGTACGCGAGTCCGGATAGCGGCCGAACGACAGCGCAGCACTCTCCCCTCTCCGGTCTGTTTATGAACCTTATAACTATGTTCGGCGCAATGACGCGTACGAACTTCAGGGATGAATTTAAGTTTTACTCGTACTATATACTAGAACATTTCACGCTACTTTATTCGACTTTGGTTTTGTTCCATATCTCGCGACAACAACCCCATTGCTCAGAATAAAAGAATGTTACGTTTCTGTCAGCCCATTAGCACATCTCATTCGCACCAATGTCTAAGTATTTCGATGAAAAGACTACTATACTATACTATACTTTATCAACACGCGATCTATCCCGCGGAAACGATGTCATTTATCGAGGATTAAAAGTATCCTAAGTTACACCCCGAGATATATGAGCTAGCTCTCTGTCGAGTTTCATTTAAATCCGTTCAGTAGTTTTCACGCGATGCTCTAACAGACAGATAGACAAATCTTCCAAAAATTGTATTTTTGAAGTCTGCTGGTCCAAAGGTCCCCGATTTTTTTCACAATTTTAACCCCTTGCAGGGGCTAAATTTAATATTATTTTTGCTCACAAGCTGTCAGCTGCCATCAAAATTGCCGCGCCAAAACTAAGAGAATTAGATCGTCTTTTATTCTAATACAAATTCTATGTAGTCTAAGCGAGAATGCATCAGTTCAACGTTCGTTTCAACTATCTGTATTTGACCACAAATTTGTGGTGTTTCCCAATTAGCCGTTATGACAGTTCGAGAACAAAGTGGTGGTTCCGTCTTAAAAGGTTAAAACGCAATGTACAAACTCCAACCATTTACAGATTTATTATAGTGTTGTCTGGCAACTTAGTTGTAACGCGAGTCAGTCTTGTGCACGGCCTATATCCCTATTAATATTATAAATGCGAAAGTAACTCTGTCTGTCTGCCTGTTCCGTTTTCACAGAAAAACTACTGGACCGATTTGGCTGAAACTCAGTATATTTATATTTTTGATGCCGAGAATGAACATAGGATATTTTTTATCCCGGATAATGGGATAGTTTCCGGGATAAAAATATATTTGTCTTTTTGTTTGTTATCCTTTTCTGGAAAGAGTATTGGACCGATTTGGCTGAAACTCGGTACATATATAATTTAAATACCGAGAGTGGCCAAGGGATACTTTTTATCCCGGATAATGGGATACATTTTGGGATAGATTTATGTAAAGTTTATCCCGGAAACTAGGACAGGTTTTGTGATTTTGTCCATTTCGTCCACTGTGTCCACTTGGTCTCCTTGGTCAACTTAGTCCAATGGGTCCAATGGGTCCACTGAGTCCACTTGATCCACTGGGTCCACTTGGTCCACTGAGTTCATTTGGTCCACTGAGTTCACTGGGTCCACTGGGTCCATTTGGAACACTTAGCCTACTGGGTCAACTGGGTCAACTGGGTCCACTTAGACCACTGGGTCCACTTAGACCACTGGGTCCACTTAGACCACTGGGTCCACTTAGACCACTAGGTCCACTGGGCCCACTGGGTCCACTGGGCCCACTGGGTCCACTGGGCCTACTGGGTCCACTTGAACCACTGGGTCTACTTGGTCCACTGGACCCACTGGGTCCACTGGACCCACTAGGTCCGTTGGGTCCACTTTGTCCACTGGATCCACTGGGCCCACTGGGTCCACTTGAACCACTGGGTCTACTTGGTCCACTGGACCCACTGGGTCCACTGGACCCACTAGGTCCACTTGGTCCATGTTATCTGTTTTGTTATTTTTGTCAAGTTTTGTCATTTATGTAGTTTACATATAGACGGGGGTGGTATAGTTTGCGATATAAAATGAAGTGAATCTTTCGTCATTCTTTGGTCTTACGCCAATGGAAGGTTTCACTGAAAATCAGCGTTGTGTCGGATATAATTCCAGCACAGCAATATGCTGAGTGCAAACCGCGTTTGCTTAAAATGCGGTGTACAAATTCTTAAAATATGCTGTGTATAATCATGTATAAAGTCCCCCAGAGACAGCCATTCGCAATTGTCAATTTTTACGTCATTGACCGTTTCAATTGAAGGTGCGAATGATGGAGCTTCATACGATGACGCCCTATGGTGGGCATCATTAAATTCATCTCCCTCTCATGGCAACAGTCCAGCCGAGGTAAAACTCCTTAGGGAGCTCCCTCGAGCAAGTTGCCCTCCCGGGCTCGAGCGCCTGCGCTTCGCGAAGACACTCGCCCCAAATACCCCGGTAAAGTTGTGAGGTCTTCGGACCAACAACATAATGTCAAGTCCAATAAAAAAAATTCATACGATGCGTCAATTGCTCGCCCACATTTGCTTTCTGTCCGCCATGTTTCTCGACTAGCCAATGACTGACCGAAATCTGTTAATCGCACAACGAGACGTTCAATTAATTACGCCATTCGCGATTGTCAATGGGCTTCAATCAAAACTTCCATCATTCGTCTTCAATCACGTAGTCGCGAATGACAATGCGTTCAATTGCCTCTATAGACGATCATTTGGTACTTCAATGACGTAAAAATTGACAATTGCGAATAACTGTCTCCGGGGCGCTTAAGGAATGTAATTACGTGGCTATTTCTTCAAATAAATATTTTCTTTGTTTCTTTAGATTAGTTTACCGTGAGGTCGCAGCACGTGCCGGCCGCGCAGGTGGCGTTGCGCCTCAGCATGCACGTGTCCGGGTCGCAGCACGCGTGGCAGGGGTTCGGCTCGCGCTTGTCGGCCATGATGCCGCAGTCGCACTGCTCGGCGGGCTCCACGAACCCGTTGCCGCACGTCGGCGAGTTGAACAGGCGTTTCGGCTTATTGCTGCGATAGATAGATAGATAACACTTTATTGTACACCAATACAAACATGAACCTATAGACTAAAATTATATCTAGTTATGTACAGAGGGCGGTCTCATCGCTAAAAAGCGATCTCCTCCAGGCAACGCCAGGAACGAATTAAGATGATAATGGCGATGGTGGTATACGTAACATATAATACGAATTACTTAATTTTTAATAATAAATACATAAATGATATGTATATATGTGTGTGTGTGTGTATATGCAGAAATTTTATATATTACATAGATATATATTATACAATACGATATATACAATACGATACAATTTCCTGCGGCCAGGCAGCCTATCGTAAGAGGCGACAAAACAACCCACAGCCAGGTGGTAGGGTATTTGCCCGACTGGGTGGCTACCACCCCTGGTCTAGAGTATGCCGTCATAGCAACCTTGATTTGTGTTCCGGTATTACTGACCAGGTTCCAGTCTCCCTTAAGAAAGCAGCAGCGCATTTGTAGCACCTTTGGTGTTGCAAATGTCCATAGGCGATGGTAACCACTTTCCATCAAGTGGGCCGTCTGTATGTCTGCTGAAGTCGTGCAAAAAAAAAAAAGATGAATTTGAATATCATATTCCAACGACAGGTAGTATTTTACGATCATAGCGATATACAAGGTGGAAACTTTCAGCGGAGCAGTAATGGGCAGTACCTTAACCGTTGCAGCTACACGAAAATGGTCTTAAGAGATTATCCATAACTTTTTGTAAAATTTTGATTCCATTGACAGATTTAAAAAAAAAACAAACAAAAAATTTTTTATGGCAATCAATCCTGTTTCTAATAATGATCAAAAACTTCTATAGGAGTAACTGTCGTTGGAATACTAAAAGAGTCAGAAATTGCAAAAATCTTTTCCCAGCCGCTCAACAAATACACTCGCGGAATTATTAAGTTATGCTCACGCGATGTCGCGTGGCATAGACGAATATGGTTGCGCAAACACTCGATGTCGCGTGATCAATAACAAACACCTTACACTCACCGCAGGCAATAGTCCATGCCCCTCTCGAAGGAGAGAGCCAAAGACTGCACACTGCACGACGACCAATGGACGGGAGTGACACTAGTGCTGGACGGGCTCATGATGCACTTCTCGTCTGGACACTTGCACTGCTCTTCTGTATCATGCTCCATGCCGAAGTTGTGGCCCATCTCGTGGGCTATGGTGGTCGCGACCAACCCGATCACTTCCGAGTGGTTGGTCGCGACTCCGCCCGAGAAGTTGTACGTGCATATCGGACCTTTCAGAGCTTTGCCCACGACGCCGTCGTTGAATTTTTGACGTCTGGAAAAGTAATAATGACATATCAGCTGTACTTTCAAAGTAGCAAGTGCATTGCAAGAAATTTTATAAATAAAAATAGCCTTTATTTCCACTGACGTTTTACTAAATTTTTTTAACACATTTGACAGTTGTCAGTTTGCGTTTTTGCCTCGCCTTGCTTGCAGGATATGCCATTTTGTGCGATCCCTCGCCAATCTCCCCCAGTCTTTTGGGAGGTCATCTTGCCATCTTCTCTCAGAAAGATGATGTTTTATACGACAGCACAAACAATGAGATGAACTTCAATAATATGCTGTTTCTAAACTATTTACGTGAGTGGGTGAGATATCTTATTTTGACAGTCTTTACATGTTTTGGCAAGCATAATAAGTAAAAGAAAAAAAGTAAGTAAAAATTTACATATTACAATAATAAATGGACAGATACGCTCACTGGCTATTTCTCTGTAAGTGAGATTATTCTTTTCTAAAATAAATGTCTTAGAACATAATACATTAGCGAATAAGAGATATAAGACGATATATGCACAAACATTCATTAACTCTTTTGAGGGTACAAAGTTAATATTATTTTTGTCCAAAGCTGCCATCAAAATTGCCGCGCCAAAACCAACAGAATTATATCGTCTCTTTTACTCTAATACAAATTCTATTAGTTAGAGGGAGAAAGCATCAGTTCAACGTTCGTTTCAATTATCTGTATTTGACCACAAATTTGTGGTGCTTCCCAATTAGCCGTGTGTGACAGTTCGGCAACATATTTTCGGTGGTTCCGTCTTAAAGAGTTAAAAAAATTATGTCAGTTGCTAGGTTTTAAAATTGCACTGCTAATATGGCCTTAATTATAAATATCTTAATTCTAATGGCAGACCATTACTAATTTAAGGTATCTATTATCTTACTATGAAAGTCGTGGTAGCGTAATGGCGAGACTCCAAGGGCGCGGGTTCGAATCCTAGCCGGAACGCATGCAGCACATAGGCAGTTTTCTAACCTAATGTGCCTACTGTTACAATGACCGCGTGCTAGCAACGGTGAAGGAAAACATCGTGATGAAACCTGTACACATCGAGATAACCGACGCGCGACGTGTCAAACCTGCCAGGCCGCCTTGGACGAGCATGGCGGGTATACTGTCCGTTCGCCCATAGTGTGACGCCCGAGCCCAGCAGTGAGACGTTTATGGGCTGTTATTATATATATCTTACTAACTTCTTGCACTATCAGTATCACCATTGGTAGAAGATTAACATTATTTGTATGGGATTTTAGGAAGTGCCCTGACTAGGTGGAGGAGCGAGATGGAATGCTCCTCCATCTTAAA
The DNA here is from genome assembly GCA_019925095.2 of Dendrolimus kikuchii. NCBI lineage: Eukaryota > Metazoa > Arthropoda > Insecta > Lepidoptera > Lasiocampidae > Dendrolimus > Dendrolimus kikuchii. The sequence continues at coordinate 3,659,396 of CM034412.1, read as the reverse complement.
GGAAGATCTTCCAGCGAGGCCATTGTTGTTCCTCGCAGTCCTTAGCCCATGTATTATTGTTGGAAATTTGTATATCATATAATATATACTGAGACCACAATTATTTCACAGCGCCATCTATTGGCTTGCAGTGTTCCACTATAGGGTTTACGTCAATCCCTTATCCCATTTCTTCTATCCCGTTTCTCCTGTTTGATAACTCTATCTCAGTCTAAAGGCTGTCAACGAGTTGGATTCAGCCCTGACTTTGCAAACATGTAATGGCGACGGTAACCACTTTCCATGAGCTCGTCCATCTGCCTGTTTGCCAGCTTCGCAATAGTAATGACCAGCAGTTTTGCCTAAATGAATGAATAGTGAGATATAGAAGCCGGCCATAAAGCATACTCACGTCAGCAACTGCGCATTGTCATTGGGTATATTCTTTATCAAGTTCTTCTGTCGGTAGTAGAGGAAATTGTTGAGGGTGGTGTCACCGTTTTCTACGAGCTGTATCTCGTCCCTTTCGTTCCACACTTCCACGCCCACTAGGGCGATGAAGATGTTCAAAGGGACATACACCTGGAAAGAGATTTTTTTTAGTGTTATTGTTTGAAGTGAAGCTTCTTTAGAATCGTTGTGATTTGAAACTTGATGAAACGAAAAAGCGACACTAAAAAGAGATAACAACATAAATCTATAGGACTAAGCCACCGAGAGAATCAGATACGAATCTTACATTGTGCAGCACAGACTGGAGAGCCAATATGATCGATGATCAAACATAGGTCCACTTTTGGACCGAAATAAAACTGATTTTTTATTATTATAAACTAGCTGAGGCCGCCGACTTCGTCGACATCGTTCGATTTTTTAACTATCCCACGGGAACTCTAATTTTTCGGAATCAAAAGTATCCTATATGTTGACCAGGAATATAAGCTACCACCATAGGAACTTTCATTTAAGTCGGTCCCGTCGTTTCGGAGATTAGCCGGTACAAACAGACAGACAAACAGAAAAACCAAAAAAATCTAAATTAGTTCTATTTCATTTCTTACATCTCCTGACTGGGTTTTTAGCATTTTTTTTCATTGTACAGAAATTCAACCTCTACAGTTTTATTATATGTAATAATAGACAAACAGAGAAACAAAAAATTTGAAAAAATTCTAAATTAGTTCTATTTCACTTCTTACATCCCCTGACTCGGTTTTTAGTATTTTTTTTCATTGTACAGAAATTCGACCTCTACAGTTTTATTATATGTAATAATAGATTAATGACTTATTTGTTATTGGTATACATACAATTATTAATTATCTCACTGTATACTCACAGAATTGATGATATTGGCAACGTCCTTCATCTGACGATAGACGGTGTACAAATCCTCCCCATTAGCAATGAACTCTCTATAGTCAGCCACGAGGACCAACTCCACATAGCGAGATTTCTTGTTCGAGTTGTATGGACCTCTAACTTCGTTGTCTTCGGTGCTTCTTTTGTACTGGCAACACAAAATTTAAAAAAAAAATAAGAAAAAACAAAACCGACTTCAAAAATGATTAAAAAGCAAAATTTAAATATACTTTGCACCAATTTCAAAATGTAGAAACATTTTGAAATTGGTTTTTTATTTATTTTTTATTGCAGAAGATCAGCAGACAGGCAGACGGCCCACTTGATGGAAAGCGGTTACCATCGCCTATGGACATTTGCAACAGCAAAGTTGTTACAAATGCGCTGCTGCTCTCTTAAGGGAAATTGGAACCTGGTCACTAATGCCGGAACACAAATCAAGGTTGTTATGGCGACATACTTTAGACCAGGCGTAGTAGCCATCCAGTCGGGCAAATGCCCTACCACCTGGCTGTGGGTTGTTAAGTCGCCTCTTACGACAGGCCGCCCGGCCGCTGGAAATTGTATTCTTTCTCCGTTCCTGCACGGATAAAAAAGTAAAAAAAGTATAGCATAAAATCACCATATTTTACTTTGATGCTGTTTTTTATGTATTACTTTGCACCAACTTACTTTTGAAATCGGTTTTGATATTTTGTTATTTTTTTTTCAAATTTTTAGTTACACAAATTCTTGAATAGCTTTGGAAATCAAAAAATATGAAACATGTTGTACGTGACTATAATATTCGAGGGTTACTCTGGATTCTCTGGGATCCACTCATCACATCCTGACTTGGTGACAATGGAACCACCTCAGGAGTACACTCTCAAAAAAAAAATTGAAAATCGGTTCACAATTGACGGAGATATCGCGTAACATACAAAAAAAAACATAGTCGAATTAAAAACCTCTTTTTTTTAAGTCTGTTAATAAAATATAAAGTTTTTTGACGGATTACAGAAAAAATATAACAATTACAACTCACTCGATTAATTCTGCTGCGTTGTACATTCTTCTCTATATTGTATTTCTCCAAAAGTTGGGGATCGTAGTCCGTGTTGTTGGTAACACCGCTCGCAAAGCCGCAGTGGTAGCTAGTATTCAAATCTCCGTGGTCGTACATGTAGTGAGTGGATTGAATTTCATTTCCTGAAATGACATTAAAAAAAATATATATATTCCAATTGCTTAGAAATGAACCAAAGAATGAAATTAGGCCATATAAAAAAAAGTAATACACTACTAGCGCTCATACGATGCACGTTACACCGGCGCGACGCCGCCGTTGACGAACGGCGCGCCGCCGCCGCCGCTATGTGCGCGCGACGCGTACGCTAGAACTTTGGTCGAGTTGTAAACAATGTCCATACCATTTTTAAATTTATAAGCAATTTAAGTATTTATAAATGACTAAGCTCTCCAAAACCATTCGTTAAATTGTTAGCATGATATAGAACAGATGGATGATAGTCTGAAAATAACAGGGGTAGTGCTGGCATCTTTGAATTTTGCCCATTTATTCCCGAATTGCAGCTCACATTTAAGTGCTTAAGTTTTGTTTTAGACTGCTTGCCGAAGCAAACATAGATGGAATAGATTTATTTACAGTAATTTAGTCTGAAATTGCACGCCGCCGGCGCCGCGCTGCCGCAGAATGAAATCTCCAGTCCATCTCCACATGTCTACTATACGCACTACGTTGCGGTTGCCCGCAAACCGCTCCGCTCACTCGAAGCGCGGCCGCGGTCGCCTCGTAGCCGGCCAACCGTACGGTTGCTTTACGCACTATGCGCTTCGCTTTGCGACCGATTTTTCAACCGCACGTTGCGGTTGCGTTTGCGGCTGTCCGTGTGGTTAGCCGCAAATTCAAAATAAAATTGCAGCTAGCACTTGACTGGGCAAACGAACTTTAATATATTTATATTAAAGGTTCTCTCATTCTCATTAACGCACCTTCAGCTGGCTCAATATATCTCATCTTCTTTCCGTCGTATACCACGCCTCTGAGTCCGTGGCAAGTGGACACAGCGACCCACGATCCTGGTTTCCCCCTAACCGTGCCACCATACTGACATACGTCAATCTCCTGAAAAGATGGAGCAAAATATTATAATTAACCTTAATATATGACTACACGGCTACGAGTTTGAATTATATTTTTTATTTAAATCATAAATTCAACAAAATATTTATACTGTTTATTCTATGTAGGTATATATTATTAATAGCTTCTGTCCGCGACTTCGACTGCGTGGAATAGTTAAAAAAAAACCCGATTTTGAAACATTCTTTCATTGATGCTCCGCTCCTATTGGTCTTAGCGTGATGATATATAAACTATAGCCTTCCTCGATAAATGGACTATCTAACACTGAAAGAATTTTTCAAATCAGACCAGTAGTTCCTGACATTAGCGCGTTCAAGCAAACAAACAACATCGTCAGCTTTATATATTAGTATAAGATTGAGAAATTAAAATGTTTTTAAATTAAATTACAAATTCTAAAAATGTCAGTAATGTAAGTACGTCGCTATTTCTTCAAATTTTTTTTTTTTTACTTTACAACATGACATAGTTGTTCAGTATACTGACAACAAAAAAAGAAAATTAAGAAAAACTATATAATATTTTTTTTCAACAAACATACTAGAACTACATACTACCTCTCTGGTTGGAGTTTTCGTGACAGTCCTCCCGTCCTTCTGATAACTGAGCACGTGACCATCAGTTATAAGGTCTTCGTTCAGCCGCAGATCCAGCACGTGCTGCTCGCCGTCCACATCCAACGTGACCCTCACCTCTGGATGATGTGCGCCGCCCTGCGGAATGTTAAGTACTTTAAAACTGGGATATGGCCGCGACTTCGTCCACGCTTGACTTGAAATTCCCGCGGGTTTCCCGGGACACAGCATTTAAAAAAGAATGTAAGCTATCGTTTTAGCCAAAACTGTATCGGAATAAGCTAATTTTTATGCACCCGAAATACTACAAATCACTCCCGGGAAAATTCCCGCGGGATTACCGAGATAAAAAGTAGTGTAGATTTTAAGTCTAAGAATTTGCTGTCGATCAGCGAAAACAGCATCGAAATCGGCCGAGTAGTTTGTACGTGAATCCCGAACAACTTTTACTTATTGATAGAAAACCTACAGCTAAATACAATTTATTAGATAACTATAATTAACAAAAGAAAGCCAATAACAGGTTTTCACGAATAAGCTATTTAGTTAAAAGTAACATGCAGACGTAAAAGAGACACCGAAATGCTTAGTGAGTGCTGAAAATTTTAAGGCTTACACACCGCTTAGCTCCTGTAATACTGATTACATATGGGTCGATGTCATCGTATTATTTACATCTATATATATAAAAATCAATTGCTGTTCGTTAGTCTCGCTAAAACTCGAGAACGGCTGGACTGATTTGGCTAATTTTGGTTTTGAATTATTTGCGGAAGTCCAGGGAAGTTTTAAAAGGTGAGTAAATACGAAAAAAAAATGCTTGGAATATAATAAAAACAACAATTTCGCTTTCCCTTGAAACTATTCCTGCCTGTCAAACATTTGATGTTCGTCCCGTCGTTCAGAAATCAACGTTTATTATTTATTGATTCTGAGGCGGTAAGAAGTATGCCGGGTCAGCTAATTATTTAAATAATTACTTGCTCGCACTAGAAATGTGTCTTGTCTGTAATTGGTAAAACTTAAAGGTACATTAATGGGTTGATTAAATCGTATAGATTTCGCTAGAATATTAAAGTGGACCTTACTTACAAGATCTGGACAATCGATATCGGAGGAGATAATTTTTAGAAGAAGTAAAAAGTCAATCTCAATCTTTAATCTCTAATCCAAAATCGATATTTTCAATCCATTTCCTACTTTTGTGATTTCAATATTCGATCCACAGATCGTTTCGTCGATCCGTTTTACGAATCCATCGTTGGGAGGGCGATCCGGCATTTTTGGATTGCCACTTGTATGAAAGTGACAGCTACACGTTTTCAATAAACGATCTCTAATTTTGACAGATCCGTTTTTGACCTCAATCGATCTTTATTTGCGATCCCCCAATATTGAGAGATTCTTGTGTAATAATGGAGTTATTTGCGAGTGATGGTGATAGTGATTGAAATGTTACTTCAATTATGGGATTTGGATAGTAGTGACGGCGAACTAGAAAGAGCAGAGTCCTCAAAAATAAACTTCTTGCAAAGTTTAGAATAAACAAAACATCCGTTGAAATGGTTTTGAACGAAATAATGCCATTTGTTAGTGAAATCGAGGCGGTAAAGTGTTTTAATAATAATATTTACATTGCTTTATAAATTAGATGACCTAAAATAATATTCAATTCTATTTTTAGAAACAACGGCTGTCCACCATTGCATCAACTTTTACTTAACTCTACGATTTTATGCATTGGGGACAATGCTAAATTCGGTGGCTGATTTTGTTGGTGTATCCCTATCAACGGCATGTAGGATAGTGGCAGATATATTTGCTGCTATTGCTAGATTGTATGGCAAATATACTGTTCTGGACTACAGACAAATTTTATAATATCACTCAGTTTTCTAGAGTATATGGTGCCATTCATTGAAACTGAACTCAATATTAAGAGGTTGGCAATATTATATTGTCACTTCTATTACAAATATATAACACAATTTTTACTGACTTGCTTGCACCTTTGTTAAACCCATCAACTACACAAGAAATCAGATACAATGAGGCCCACATAAAAACTAGAAATACAATTGAAAGGTAAAACTAACACTTAAGATTATTAGGTACTCATATTGCTTACCACAGGTGGGTACTTCCTTTACTGTTACCATTTGACCTATGCTTTATGTACATGTAAGAATTTTTACAACTATACATATAATAAAACTGTAGAGGTCGAATTTCTGTACAATGAGAAAAAATGCTATAAACCGAGTCAGGGGATGTAAGAAGTGAAATAGAACAAATTTAGATTTTTTTCAAATTTTCTGTTTCTGTTTGTCTGTCTGTTTGTACCAGTTAATCTCCGAACTGACTGGATTGATTTAAATGAAATTTTGTATGGTGGTAGCTTATATCCCTGGTCAACATATAGGATAGTTTTTATCTCGAAAAATTAAAAAGTTCCCGTGGGATAGTTAAAAAACCGCACCACACAGACGAAGTCGCAGGCATCAGCTAGTTTAAAAAATATTTCTATTTAAAATGTAAACATTCTTACATGTACAGAAAACAGGTCAAATGGTAGCAGTAAAGAAAGTACCCACTTGTTTACTAGTAGGAAATAGCATTTCTTTTTTAATTTGAAAAGTATATTTCTTTCTACAGGTGTTTGGAAACATTGCTTCCCAGTAATATCACTGACAATGCGATTGTCCTGAGAAAATATAACAAAGGTTATAATAGCTACAGCAGTTCTTCGCATCATTTGTAGGACCTAGTATTGAGGAAGTGGTCCCTGAAGTAGAGTTGTCGTGAGAAAGTAAAGTTACTGTGACATCAGAAAATTTAGAAAATAATGTTACTCATAGAATAGATACAATTTCAAATTATTTTTAATAATACACATATATTATACCTGCCTCTAAATATATATTATGTGTGTATAATATATTGAAATAAAAAGTTGCCTGTGTTAATTTAGATTGTAAGCTATGTTTGTACTACTGCTACACTTTACTGAAAATTCTTACACCCATTTTGTGTTATTGACAAATAAACACTCACACAAACAAACTTTCACATTTATTTATATTTATAGGATTTGTAAATTGTTTAAAGTTCATGTAAATATGTGTTGTGATGATGGCTATTACTTAAATTATGCTAGATTTAAATGGAATAATGTCCAGGAAATAAAATATAATAGATATTTAGTTACATAATGTTTACTTACCATTAAATTCTCCATTTTCTAGTTTTTCTTGCTACAAAACAAACTTTAAACTACCTAAATATCTAATACTTGCTGACAAAAACAACAACATTTTAATAATATCAAATTGACTGGCCACTGGGGTGACGTTTATTTTTCTTAAGATGCTGTTCTGTTCCTATTCAAAGGTTTGAGTTACAGAAGAACAGAACGTGTACCAAAATGTTTAATAAATCCCCTAAAGTTATTTATAAAATATATATTAATAAATATAAAAAATATTACGTTTATTCATGAAATATACTACTTTGAATGTAAAAATTATCATCAAAATCTAAAGAACTCTTTAACTAAAACTGCGTGAAACGAAACGTTCGGGAGGACACAAATTTAGGACCAATCCCTTTTTTTTTGTGAGATTTTATAACCAGATGTTATATTGAAACGAGGATTTTGGATCGATCGATGGATTGGTTAAAATCTGGATAGATAACCATTTTAGGATTGCGATCGCATATTGAAAGCCGTAAATAGCTCATCGAATGTACACACGTCTTGCTCGTATCGTAATCGTCGCTTGACTGCCTCACCCTTCCGTTAGGGCATTGTTTTATACTAAACTATACAAATACATTATGTCTACCTGCCAAGCGTCGACGCAATTTCCCAGAAAACGTAATCCGCACACCTGCTTAATTATTCCTGCGAACGGCCATAAACGAGTACAATACACAATAGGCTGTTTTTCTAAGTAAACAAAAGAAGTCCAGATGCGGGAAGGTAATAAACTGTGCTTTATGGCAGGCAGGTGTGCATTCACTTTTGTCGGCATGTAACAACATGATATATACATATGATATCTGTAAATATTTAACGTCATTAACAACGGCGCAAGTCAAGTAACGCATTTATTGGCTGCATCAGCTGCAGTGTAACAAGACATATATATATCTAAGGCAAAATTTATATTATTACCATAAAATGTAACACATAACAACATACCGTGCCTCGCGTCGTTGTGATCTCTCTTCTCGTTCTTCCATGATGAAGTATCGGTCGCACTGTTCTGTGTCGGCTGAAATCCACCGCTGGAGTTTCTGTAATAATAGAAAAATAAAATAAGCTTCTTAGCTGCTAACCTTACTACACTTTGTTTTATCGTGAAGCTTCTTTAGAATCGTTGTGATTTCAAACTCGATGAAACGAAAGAGCGACACACATAAATCTATAGGTTAAGCCTGCGAGAGAATGAGATGGAATACATTATATTTAATCATTTAAACACTATGCTCATATAAGTAGATTTGGAAATGTTTTCAAGTTTTTCGTTAATACTTCGAATTTCGTGTTTTAAAGCTAAATATATTATACATACATACATAACTTCACGCCAGTTCCCTTGCGGGGTAGGCACGAACAACAGAGCGCCATTTAGGCCCATTCTTACACACCTCACTTGCTTCTTTGACATTCATAACTCTTGTCATGCACACTCGTCTGTTCTTAAGGCTCCTGACATCACCCTCCGCTAGTACACGATCAAATTAATAAATATATTATAACAGTATAATATATAAAATGTGACGTCACGAAATTTAGAATCCCTCCCACTCCTTGTCACACTTTGTTTCACTTACATACCTACAAATTCTCAAAATATGCTTTTATTTTTTAAGATACATGTTTAAGCAATGTAAGTATTGTTACAACCTAGGCCCCGACATAGACAAATTCCACGTACAAATCTGTAAAAGCAAATTTTATTACCTGTCGGCATTTGAACTAGTTATAATCCTTTTATGATCGTCTTCTTTTGTTCACTTTTAATGGCATACGTTTCTAGTTATTGTAGAGAATAGCCGATTGTTCTATTGTACTCGTTTACGGCCGCATCATTAGCCAGGTGTGCGGATTACGATTACTAAAAAATTGTGTGCAAAAATTGTTGTGTGGGCAGGCACATTCGCATTTGTGACGTATAAAACGACGGGCCGATTAAGAGAGGAGTCAGTTGAGCGACAACTACGATCAAGGCGTGACGTGTGTGCAATTGCTAATCTAATAGTGACGGATTTCGCGCGTTTTATTGAATTACGACCTTCTGCATTACGTTTGGATTTGTTGTGTTCGGTTATATTTGCACCTAATCAACTCTATAATAATTCTAACGGCATTTTAAGTCGAGTCCCGCTACCTCGTAAAGTTCCTATTCAAATATATATATTTTTATTTCTTTCTTTCAAATAAATAAATATGGTATACGAGTACTTTGGGTATCGTCACATTCTTTTGTTTAGAATATTAATAAGATAAAAGGATAGGATGTTTTAAAGTATGCCAAGGTGTGTCCCAGCGATACAATCAAAGAACGCAAGTATTAATAGGTTTCACAGGAAGCGCATTTACCTGCCAAGCGCCAAATGAATCATTAGCGGAATCCAAATTTGCATAGTACCATCCGCTAACGGTGTGTTTAATGACAAGTCTATTGTGCTGAATATATCGAGCGGTGAACATTACTGAAGACTTTAAGAAATAAAGAAAGAAACGAGTTCAAAAAAGATTTCTACGTATTATGTACTACAGGTGTAGTAGCGGCCATCTATCATACTCTCATTTATTACTTAAATATAACCTACTATCACTCTCTAATAGACGTCTTTTACTAGGTGCTATGTTGCTTTATAAACTTTGTCACAATTATATAGACTGCTTGCCTCTTACTAATACTATATGTTACTTTTTTCTACGACTTCCTGTCGTACTAACGCAGGACTTCGTGCTCCAATGTACCAACTCGTCAACAACTACAATATATATTTTGAAAACATCGACATCTTTGCACTTTCCTTGGGTGCTTTTAAAAAATATGTTATTAACGCCATTAAGGATCAGGCATTGTAATTTTCTGTCATTTTTATTTTTATTTTTGTGTCTCTGTTATCTTTATCACTTAAAAACAGTACTTTTCTTCTGGTTGAAATCCTATATCATTTTGTGTATGTACCCTTGACGACGTCTACGCAAAATTTCATGACAATCGGTTGAGTAGTTAAGGCGTGAATTCGTAACAATGGCCGTCTTTATAATAACATACATACATACATAACTTCACGCCATTTCCCTTGCGGGGTAGGCATGAACAACAGAGCGCCATTCAGGCTTATTCTTACATACCTCACTTGCTTCTTTGACATTCATAACTCTTGTCATGCTCGCTCGTCTGTTCTTAAGGCTCCTGACATCACCTTCTGCTAGTACACGATCAATTTGATCATGGAAGGTGTGTCGTGGCCTTCCACGACTTTATTCTTTATAATAATATACATAATAAACCCGCAGGGGGGCTTTGTGGCGAAGCCTTAGGTGAGTAGCGACACCTCGTACCTGACTACGGGGGCCAAGACAAGGCCCCCACCTCTGTGCTTGCCTTAGCCAGCCGACACGGAGTGGAGATCGCTAGAGCTAAGACTCAAGCGCCAGGGGTGGAAGTGATAAATGGCATCACGTCGGAAGTAGCTTCGGTGAACCTGCAGCCCACCTCTCTACACCCCTTAGCCACTCACACCCATGTTGCCCCTGTCTTTATGGCATTTTTTGGGGCCCATGCAGGGAGTGGCGAGTCACCGTCTGCTCATTTTTCCATGTTCCCTGAACATTGCGACGGGCAGACGCCATAGTCCCCATATTCCCAGACCCCTAGTACCACTAGCAGTTCACCGCAATAGCCCGGTACTTTTTGTCCTCATTTCCCAAAATAGTTCTACGCTGGCCGGGGCTTGTCCTTGGGTGCATTGTTATATGGTGTAGACAGGGATAATCGCCGGTCAGTGTCACGCCACATTTACATTAAATTTGTCAAAGGGCCTCTACTTGTTGGCCTTTCCATGGCCCCACACAAGCCCTCCAAATGTCCGGGCCATTTTTATCGCCTGTAGTCGCGAAAAAAATACATAATAATAATTTGAACACATACAATATTATTAGTAATGTTTTTCCTTATATCTATGTTAGCAATTAAAGACTAACACTGATATGGTCTTCTTAATAAAGGGCCAAATCAGTGGGCAGTCAAATTTATCGGCTATTCCTTTCAGGATGCTGCTACTGCTACCACATAATCTACTCAGGAACAAAGCGGTTCTTTTACGCCATATATGTGCGCTTCGGCGAGCATGTACGACGCACTGCAGAAGCGCGGTCGCCCCAACAGTAGTAGTAGTGTCCAATTTTTTTTGATTTCTTGTCTGTTTATGTGTATGTCGGTTTGTCTGTTTGTTCGGGATTCACGTAAAAACTACTGGGCCGATTTTGATGCGGTTTTCGCTGGTCGACAACTAATTCATAGAATTAAAATCTGCGCTACTTTTTCTCCCGGGAATCGTGCGAGAATTTTTCTGGGAATACTTTAAAATGGCCAGATTGAAAAAAAATATTCGTAATCCAATGCGATTATTTCACTGATCGATAGCAAATTTTATGTAATAAAATGTGTGATACTTTTCATCCCGGAAATCCCGCGAGAATTTTCCCGGGAACTTGAGTTTAGAGTTGTTCGGATGCGTAGAAATTGGCTAATTCCGACACAGTTTCCACTAAAACGATAGGTTACATTCTTTTTTTTAAATGCTGCGATACTTTGTGTGAATTTCAAGGCAAGCGTGGATGAAGTCGCAGGCATATCCTAGTATATTTATTACATTAAATTAGGATAGAGTAGTTCATTCCACGTACAAAGAATGGGGGAGGATCGCGCAGTGAAAAGAGCTTAGCTGGGCAGGCCAACGGGACGGCGCTCAAAACCAAATATCGCTGAAGTGACGTATTGTAGTAGTAGGCTGTTCTGCGCGAACTTCATGCCTATGACTGGCAGGAGACAGCGCTGAACAGAAAGGAGTGGAGCATTCTCATTTCGAAGGCCAGGACTCATTTTGGGTCGTTGAGCCGCAGCAGTTAGTTAGTTCATTCACCACCTTTGAAACGCATCAACCTTCACACGTCATAATAACAAAGCGGCGCGTACAAAACGTTTAAACAAACAGTAAGCATTACATTTATTTCACGGTTAATTTATATAGTTAGCGTTTGTTTAGCATATGGCATTGTGTCTTATATACCTACGTATTGTAAAAAAATACTCGAGTTCAGTGACCTTTTTGAAGTGAAACTTCTTTAGAATCGTTGTCATTTGAAAGTCGATGAAACGAAAAAGCGACAATAAATATTAGCTCATCATCTATATATTAATACGTGAAGCAAAAACTTTGTACCCCTTTTTATGAAAATCGCAAGAGTATAAAATTTCGCTCACTTATAATTTATATAGAGAAGGAGTGCAGAATGATAATATTTTTTTTAATTATGCTTAAAAATACATTAATTCAATAAATAAAAAAACAATACACACACTACCATGTATTTGACACACACACACGCATTTACTTATATACTCTTTTGTTTAATGTTATAGTCAAATTAACGGCCTCTGTGGTTGAGCGGGCTAACCCTTTGCCGGCCTACCTCACTGCAACGCAGAGGCTCCGGGTTCGATTCATGGTATAGAAATTTCAGAAACGTATTTTCTCCGTTATTTACTATGGTCTGGGTGTCTGGGATCGGCCCCAGAGTAGTCCGTTGTATATTACCCATAACACAAGCGTAACTTGCTTAATTTGGGGATATACAATATGTGTGTTTGTCTGCCGATTATTATTATTATTATGTATGTCTTTGTAGACCATGGGCCATAAAAATGGCCCGGACTTTTGGAGGGCTTGCGTGGGGCCATGGGAAGGCCAACACGTAGAGGCCCTTTGACAAATTTAATGTAAATGTGGCGTGACACTGACCGGCGATTATCCCTGTCTACACCATATAGTAATGCACCCAAGGACAAGCCCCGGCCAGTGTAGGACTATTGTGGGAAATGAAGACAAAAAGTACCGGGCTATTGGGGTGAAATGCTAGTGGTACTAGAGGTCTGGGAATATGGGGACTATGGCGTCTGCCCGTCGCAATGTCCCGAGAACATGGAAAAATGGGCAGACGGTGACTCGCCACTCCCTGCATGGGCCCCAAAAAATGTTATAGAAGGCAGGGGCAACATGGGATTATTATTATTATTATATAATTAACAGTGTAGCCCTGGCCAAATATGTGATTATAGAAGTTGTACTCTTTGATAACAGAACCGTAATGATGTTCGAACTGATAATTTAAATTAATTATTATGGTCGAATTTCGACCACGGGCGACCGCTAGTTTTGGTAATTTTGTATTATTGTATTGTTTGTACTATATAATTTTAACTTAGGTCATTTTGGTCACTTAGGTAATTTTGGTAGTTGTTGTAAGCGTTGCAGATATAATTATAATCGCCTGTATATTCTGTGAAGTGTCTGGCAAGCAAGCAGTCCCCCCAACCAATGGAAAATGGTTACCGTGTACACGTTTGCAACACCAGGGGCAAGCCAACACATTTTTTTTATTGCTTAAGTTTAGCAGACAGGCAGACGGCCCACCTGATTGCAAGCGGTTACTGACGCCTATGGAAAAATTTGTAACACCAAAGGTGCTATCATTGTGCTGCGGCTCTCTAAAGGGAGACTGGAACTGGCATGAAATAAGAAGGACGAAGTAATTCAAATTCAAAACAATTCCACTGGAGAACACTTTTTAAATCTACTTCTTATTCTACGTACACGTCATTACGACGCTGGAAGGTTTAGTGGGTAGTCTCGCAGTGCTGTGATTACAACATCTTCTATTATCAGAATTCACCGTCTTTTATAGGATTAAGTGCTCACAGGGTTGAGTTTATGTTACTTGTCGAATCGCGACACGGATCCGTCATAATGTCATTGAATATATTCTGTAGTATTGATCTATATAGTAAACCGCCACACGCGTAGTCCCCACGCCATTTCTGGGTTGTGCCCCATTTTAAAAGGTTATTTCTGAATTCTTGTTACGATGAACTTTTGAATGCTCGCTCTGACTCGTCAATTAAAAATTGGCGTTATTGCTGCTATTTCAGTTGATTATTTTCTCCTAATTGTATCAAACAAAGCCAGTCAATGATTCTAGTTGTCTGTTTATAAATAGATAGTCAGACACTTTGTTATATCAGGGAAGATGAATACTGGGAGCTATGGAAGAAGAAGGAAGAACAATCGTGCTATAAAAAAAAACTAAATGTGTGCTGGGACATATAGTAGAAGTGCAACTTCAACGGACAAGTGGAAAAAAAATCGCAATAAAATTTTAACTTGAAGTTTTACGAGCAGGGTTTCAAATTGGATAAGTACATTAACAATCTGACCGATTATTAGAGATATTTTTGCTTGAAACAGGAGTACCTAGTGTCTACAAAAGTTTGGGAACCAACGATATAACCAAATCACCGAAACGTATACCTTAACTTCAATATTACACAAAAAGCTCCTATGCTAACATAGCTACGTGTTGATCCCACGTCATAGATCAGATAAACCATGATAATATTTGTTATGTGTACAACCGAGATACTAGGGATCATCCTGTTTACCTGCCAACGTAGAAAAAATCCCCCTTACAGCTTTTTAGATAAAATTATGGCGAAATTAAAAGCATGTCCAACAGGCGAGCACACAGTCAAATCAACTGAAGAATGACAAAGCCCATCTTAGTATAAAGAACTGCCCCAGGTTGAAAAATTAGTTGCCAGTAAAGTTATGGATTAAATTAAAAGCATGTCCAACAGGCGAGCAGACAGTCAAATCAACTGAAGAATGACAAAGCCCATCTTAGTATAGAGAATTGCCCGAGGTTGAAAAATTAGTTGCCAGTAAAGTTATGGATTAAATTAAAAGCATATCCAACAGGCGAGCAGACAGTCAAATCAACTGAAGAATAACAAAGCCCATCTTAGTATAGAGAATTGCCCGAGGTTGAAAAATTAGTTGCCAGTAAAGTTATGGATTAAATTAAAAGCATGTCCAACAGGCGAGCAGACAGTCAAATCAACTGAAGAATGACAAAGCCCATCTTAGTATAGAGAATTGCCCGAGGTTGAAAAATTAGTTGCCAGTAAAGTTATGGATTAAATTAAAAGCATGTCCAACAGGCGAGCAGACAGTCAAATCAACTGAAGAATGACAAAGCCCATCTTAGTATAGAGAATTGCCCGAGGTTGAAAAATTAGTTGCCAGTAAAGTTATGGATTAAATTAAAAGCATGTCCAACAGGCGAGCAGACAGTCAAATCAACTGAAGAATGACAAAGCCCATCTTAGTATAGAGTATTGCCCCAGGTTGAAAAATTAGTTGCCAGTAAAGTTATGGATTAAATTAAAAGCATGTCCAACAGGCGAGCAGACAGTCAAATCAACTGAAGAATAACAAAGCCCATCTTAGTATAGAGAATTGCCCCAGGTTGAAAAATTAGTTGCCAGTAAAGTTATGGATTAAATTAAAAGCATGTCCAACAGGCGAGCAGACAGTCAAATCAACTGAAGAATGACAAAGCCCATCTTAGTATAGAGAATTGCCCGAGGTTGAAAAATTAGTTGCCAGTAAAGTTATGGATTAAATTAAAAGCATGTCCAACAGGCGAGCAGACAGTCAAATCAACTGAAGAATAACAAAGCCCATCTTAGTATGGAGAACTGCCCGAGGTTGAAAAATTAGTTGCCAGTAAAGTTATTGATTAAATTAAAAGCATGTCCAACAGGCGAGCAGACAGTCAAATCAACTGAAGAATGACAAAGCCCATCTTAGTATAGAGATTTGCCCCAGGTTGAAAAATTAGTTGCCAGTAAAGTTATGGATTAAATTAAAAGCATATCCAACAGGCGAGCAGACAGTCAAATCAAATGAAGAATGACAAAGCCCATCTTAGTATAGAGTATTGCCCCAGGTTGAAAAATTAGTTGCCAGTAAAGTTATGGATTAAATTAAAAGCATGTCCAACAGGCGAGCAGACAGTCAAATCAACTGAAGAATGACAAAGCCCATCTTAGTATAGAGAATTGCCCCAGGTTGAAAAATTAGTTGCCAGTAAAGTTATGGATTATTTTAAATAGGGTAACTACAGTAGCCTCCCGATAACTTGATATTTAAGGGATTATGAAAAGAAATCTGTAATTTTCTGTAGATTAACTTCAGCCTATCATTGTCCAATGAATTTTCGACAGTGGTGAGAGACGAGAAGAAATCATCACTTGTGTCGGTTCTGAGAACGTAGAAGCGTAGGGTAGCGCTTCAAATTATAGAGAGTAGGAAAGCCCGGACTTCAAATTATTGCATGTTGGCGGGCAAGATATTTATTATTTCTTCAATTTCAATTTACCGAGGGGACCAATTAATATTAATTTTATTCAATTTATCGAGTATTTTTCAAGGGACCGGGAAACAATTTCATATCATTGAGAGGTTCAAATTATGTCAAATTATCGAGAGTCGACTGTACAGGTGAATTTTCCAAGTAGCCTTCCAGGACCACACCCTAAACTATACGAAATATCGAAAAACACTGAAAGGAGTTCTGAGGCCGATTTTGACAAAAACGAAAGTGGTGTAGATTTTTGAATAATCAATTACCCTTGCCAGGAATCGAATAGGCTGTTTTTGAAAAAATAAACACATTTGTTTACAGTGTAGCTTGTAATGATCAATTTCCGTGAAGAAATGTCGAACGGCAAACCAAGGAAAAGGGTTGTTTTTGAGCAAAATCTTCCATTTTCCATACATTAATTAAACATCAAATTACACCGGTCATTTGACCGCACTTCATTTGAAAGCAATCAATTGACTGATTTGATTGATTGGGGTAAATAAATGTGCTTTCGAATATTAATTTATTATTTTTTAAATTGTACAGTCCTATCTTTTTTCTGCTTCACCTATATCGCCAGATTAGTTAAGAATTTCTTTTAAGCTAAGTTGCCTGGAAGAGATCGCTTTTAGCAATAAGGCCGCCTGTTGTTTTGCTAACAAGTATTGTAATTATACATTTTTTGTATTTGTTTATTTTGGTAAGCTATAAAGTGTTATCTATCTATCAATCTAATTTATAGACTCAACCAAAGGAGTATTAATTGATCTCTATGTATACAAACTGATTATACATATTACAGTTATTTATGTTTATATTTAGTTTATATAGTGGGAAAGTAGAATATAATAACAATTTATAATGTTTATGTTACGTAAGATATCATATTATGAAACATTTATAGGTTATACCAAAGAGAATTGTTGTCTCATGTCAGTGACGTGGCAATAGTAGACAATCGCTGTATCCGATCATATTCGATTAGATGAATCGATACACGTTGTTATGGGCAATATACATACAAGCATGTTACATTATAGACAAGCATGAGTTCTATTTTTTATTGAAATCATAAAATTAACAAAACATTTATACTGTTTATTCTATGTAGATATATATATTTATTGTTACAATTTAGGTTCCGACAAACACAAATTCCACTCCTAATCTGTAAAAACACATTTTATTACCTGTCGGCATTTGAACGAGTTGTAATTCTTTTATGATCTTCTTCTTTTGTTTACTGATTTATTGCCATACGCTTCTAGAGAACAGTCTATTGTTCTATTGTACTCGTTTACGACCGCTTGCGGCTGAATCATTAGTCAGGTGTTGCGGATTACGTCGACTACGATACGGGCACATTTGTATTTGGGAGGTATAAAACGACGGCCTGATGAAGGGGGGGGGGGCAGTTCAGCGACAGCTACGATCAAGCCGTGACGTGTGTACAATTGGGAAACTAATAGTGACGGACTTTGCGAGTTTTATTGAATGTCGACCTTCTGCATTACGTTTGGATTTGTTGTGTTCGGTTATATTTGTACCTGTATTATACGTGTTTGTATAGTTCTAATAAACTCTATAATAATTTCAACGGCATTTTATTTCGAGTCCCGCAACTCGTAACATTATTTACAAATTAAATTGTTTTTAATTATTTTTTTTTAGTATTACGCCAAAAGGAAGGTCTGCACTGGAAATCAGCTTTGTGTCAGATATTATGTCGGCACAGCAATAAGTTGAGTGCAAACCTTATTTGCTGAAAATGCGACGTACAAATTCACAAAACATATTTTTATTTTTAAGATACATGTCAGCAATGTAAGTACGTCGCTATTTATTCAAATATTTTTTTCTTTCTTTCTTTATGCGAACATAAATCAGTCGTTAATAGGCAAAATATTCGCACACAATTGATATCAACATAAAGAACTGTTTACGGAACAGTTTCTCATATTGTAACAATCAACACTCAGTCATACGACAGAGGCGTGTACAAAAATAGTCATAATACGACTGGATCGCTATATTCGTAAAGACAACATTCCCGAGATGGTTTCATGTTGCTTGTTAGTACTATGCTTAATAAATGCTACATTTTTAAAATGTTTCTTTCTTTTTGTTCTAATATCACGAATCCCGGACAGGATATTACGACAAAATTTAAAATTATTGTCACCGGATCTTAGTACGTAGTACTTTAAAGAAAGAGCCGATAAATAAATGTGAAGTAAATTCATTTTTGTTTAGACATGTTGCTGAGTAGTTTGTTGCCGCTTCATATAAGTACCATAATTAGTAACACGTTGCGAAGCGGTGTACATAGAATAGGAAGTAGAATTAATTTTAACTTATATGTATGATCTTTAAAAGATATTCTTCAGTCGAACTTAGTTTGACTCAATTATATAGGTAAATAATAATAAATTATTTGTAAATGAATAATAATGTTATTAAGTTATAATATTGTTACGACCGAGGTGCCGACGAAAGTAGATTCACACCTGCATACCATAAAAGCACACTTTATTACCTTTCCGCATTTGGACTTCTTTTGTATACTTCGTGTTTAATATTTGTGATTAGAAAACAGCCCATTGCGTATTGTAAACTTTTATGGCAGGTATTAGCCAGGTGTGTCGAACTGGTTCTAAGAAATTGTGTCTACGCGGTCGGGCAGCCATATTGAATCGATGCAGTATAAAGCAAAGGCCCAATGAAAAGATCGGCAGTCGAGCGCTAACGAGCCGCGAGGCAAGACTTGTGTACATTCGATAAAGTCCTTTTACGTATATATTAGTGCATTATATCTATTACATACCTAGTTATATAACGAGTTTCTGTCCATCCAAAGGCTGTCTGGAAGAAATTGCTTCCAGCGATAAGACCACCCGTTGTACTTATCATTGCGATTGTATGTATCAACAGGGATATATCTGCGACTTCGTCTCACGCTTGAATTGGAATTCCCGCGGGATTCCCGGGTCACAAAATACCGCAGCATTTTAAAAAAGAATGTAAGCCAGCGATTTAGTGGAAACTGTGTTGAAATGAGCTAATTTTTATGCATCCGAACAACTTGAAACCTCTTCTGGGAAAATTCCCGGCATACAAAATAGCACACATTTTATGACAATAAATTTGCTATTGATCAGTATAAAAATCGTACTGTAATTCAACTATATTTTTAATCTGGCCATTTTAAATCATTCCCAGAAAAATTCCCGCGAGATTCCCAAGATAAGAAGTAGCGCAGAGTTTAAGTCTAAGAATGAAATGTCGATCAACGAAAACTGAATCGAAATTGGCCCAGTTGTTTTTACGTGAACCCCGAACAAACAGACAAACTGATAAAAGTACAAGACAAAACAAACAGACAAGAAATCTAAAAAAATCGTGTTCTCCATCGTTTATATAGTCTATACCAGTTGTTTTTTAAAATAGCTTCAATGTACAGACACGGCATGTTTAGAATTTTATAATATTATTAGCTGTGGCCGCGACGCCGTCCGCGTGGAATTTTTTTTCAAAGCTCCCCGATTTTGAAACATTTTTCATTGCTGCTCCGCTCCTATTGGTCTTAGCGTGATGATATATATAGCCTATAGCCTTCCTCGATAAATGGGCTATTCAACACTGAAAGAATTTTTCAAATCAGACCGGTAGTTCCTGAGATTAGCGCGTTTAAACAAACAAACTCTTCGGCTTTATATATTAGTATAAGATAGATTTATTTTGTAACATTGTGTGCAATAAATAATATTCTATTCTACTTGTGCAAATTTTATAAATTAATCAGACCTTAATTTTTTTTATATTTGCACCTTAGAGCTTTCAAAAATCAATGAGGGAGGGATCATAATTTTCTCTGAGCATATAAATCTCGCCCCCTGTTAACTTGAATAAAAATTGAGAAGACTCATTTTAAAGTGATGAAAGTGTATGAAATTGAAATACCACCTATTATACTAAAAGGGTGGTTCGGGCATGTGGAAAGAGTGCATGATGAAAGAATGACTAAACAGATATACAATGCACAAGTGGATGGATGCAGAAGTCGTGGAAGGCCACGACACACCTTCCATAATCAAATTGATCGTGTACTAGCAGAGGTGATGTCAGGAGCCTTAAGAACAGACGAGCGTGCATGACAAGAGCTATGAATGTCAAAGAAGTAAGTGAGGTGTGTAAGAATAAGCCTAAATGGCGCTCTGTTGTTCGTGCCTACCCCGCAAGGGAACTGGCGTGAAGTTATGTATGTATGTATGTATGTATGCATACTAAAAGTACATATACTCGGAAAATGTTTATATGAAATATTAATGAAGATTCGAAGTTATTTATAAATATGAAGTTATACCATTGTTGGCAACCTGTCCAATTTATTCAAATTAATAAAAAATCTTAATAGTTGTTATTTTGTAGCCATACAATAATATTGTTATTGTATGGCTACAAGAATGTATTATGTGAAAAATGAGTAGTACATAAGGGAATGTTCGAAAATTGCACCAATCACTGGATAATGAAGAGGAAGGTGACTAAGTTGGTGTGGGTATGTAATGAAAAGGTATAAAATGAAAATCACGTGAAAAAAAAAGATAAAACTGGAAGATTGAAGGATAACGTCAGGATTTGGTGTGACAGAGGACGTTTTTTTTTTAATTGCAGGAGTTCAGCAGACAGGCAGACGGCCCACTGGATGGAAAGCGGTTACCATCGCCTATGAACATTTGCAACACCAAAGGTGCTACAAATGCGCTGTTGATCTCTTAAGGAAGACTGGAACCTGGTCACTAATGCCGGAACACAACTCAAGGTTGTTATGGCGACATACTTTAGACCAGGGGTGGTAGCCATCCAGTCGGGCAAATGCCCTACCACCTGGCTGTGGGTTGTTTAGTCGCCTCTTACGACAGGGCGCCAGGCCGCAGGAAATTGTATTCTTTCTCCGTTCCTGCATGGATAAAATATAGTAAAGTATGCCAGAATAGAGGAGTACGGAAGGAAAGTAAAGTACGTATTGTGCCGACACCAGGTAATTGGGAGAAGGTGAAAGAACAGAATGACTTAAATAAAAAGGTCATTTAACATCGTTACGTGTAAATTAACAGGGAAGGTACTTATTGTCAATAAACCTAACAGCTTCATAAACAGAACAATTTACCCCGTTATCCCCTACATACACGGCCAGTTGAACATACTTGAATAATTGTTACCTTTACGAACGGAACATAGATTGTTATCGACAACAATTTAATCCATGAGTCATTAGAATGGTTTCCACGGTTAGCAGAACAAAAGGATTGAGGCAAACGTGTCAAAGTAGTTAAATTGAAAATGACAAATGTTAATATATCTATACTTTTATACTGGCACGAATGCATGCACCACTTAGTCAGTTTTCTGATCTAATATGCATATCATTACAAATACCACGTGCTAACAACGGTGGAGAAAACATCGTGATGAAACCTGCACATCAAGATAACCGATGTGTCAAACCTGCCAAGCCGCCTTGGACGAGCGTGGCGGGTATGCTGTCCGTTTCCCCTATAATGGAAGGCCTGAGCCCAGCAGTGGGACATTTATGGGCTGATATTATATACTATACTAGTATTAGAAATACGAAAGTTTAGATGGAAGTTTGTTACTCTGTCACGACAAAACAACAGAATGGATCTGGATAAAATTTGGCACAGAGATAGATTGCAGTCTGGAATAGAGCATAGGCTACTCTTTACCCGGGAAAAATGTGCAGTTCCCATAGGATAACGTTAATACGAGCGTATCTAGAAGGTAGTATAATAAAACTGTACAAGAGACGAGTTTGTGCAATGGAATTAACGACAGGGAAAAATCAGGAGGTTAATTAAGATCAGCATATATACTGTGTAAACTCGAACTCCATTTAACGTCACTCGATTTAACGACAACAATTAAGTAATAAAAAGTACCTTTTAAATTGACAAAATTATTAAAAACTGCGCAGCTGTGTACGTTCTTTTATCGCTTTATTATCCTAGCCCGTAATAAACTCGACTGTCGGCATCATGCATACCGAAATTGTCTAAAAAAATTCCGAAATACCGAAATTTCTAAGTACTTCCGTTATCACCAAGATGCCTCAATATCGCAAGATACGAATAAAATAAGTAAAAAAATTACTGGTGCAGCAAAAGACGTCACACAAAAATAACAGACTTCTCTCCATTTAACGACAACTCTCTATAACGCCATAAAATACACAGTCCCTTCATACATACATACATAACTTCACGCCAGTTCCCTTGCGGGGTAGGCACGAACTACAGAGTGCCATTTAGGCTTATTCTTACACACCTCACTTGCCTCTTTGACATTCATAACTCTTGTCATGCAAGCTCGTCTGTTCTTAAGGCTCCTGACATCACCTTCTGCTAGTACACGATCAATTTGATCATGGAAGGTGTGTCGTGGCCTTCCACAGTCCCTTCAATGTCGTTAAATAGAGTTTACACTTTTGGAGGTCTTCAAGTGGAAAATAAATACTGTTGTTTGAATTGCAGTTCAGGAATGCATGTTTATTGGTTAAAATACCGATTAATATTTTATATTACATCACACATTTAGCTGCTAAACAAAATATAACATTTACTAATAGTAAGCGCATTGGAACGATTACACGTGTCGCGGTGAGGAAAACACGGGGGCCCCGACTAGAAGCTGCGCGCTTGCCGATCATTTGCGAACGACCGCCGTGGTGATCGGACGTCTGCGGCTACACACTGTATTTAAACATTTTGTCTAATCTGTCTATTAGAGCATCATTTGAAAACTCCTACACGTATTTTAATGAAACTCGACACAGAGCCAGCTTATATCCCGGGTCAACACTTAGGATGCTCTTTATCCCGATATTAATGACGTCGTTATCGTGGGATAGACGAACATTATCAATAAGATGACTCTTCGGTCGCGTTATTTTGTACCGCCGTTGCAATTCACTACCAAATACACTGTCATCGCAACGCGAACGAAATGTCGCTGTCAATGCTAGAAGGTAAATAGTTTGACAGGAGTTTTCGGAGATCAGGTCTTTAACGAGATATAATATGTGGCAACCGAGGGTAGAACTTTCTGGCAGCGTAAGCCGGTCTCAAGACTTCTAGAAAAAAGTAGAAGATTCTGGAAGGAAAGACAAGGACGGATATATTTTTAGAAAGGGATAGACGATGAACGAATGTTCTAGAATAGAAAGTTCGGGAAGGAAAAGACAGAGATAGATAGATGTTTAGAAAGGGACAGATAGTAAATAAAATAATAACGAAATTATGGGTTCCAGAAGATTTATCCAGGTATATAAGCAGCGTAGGCGCGCCTATCGGGCAGTTTTAGAGTTGAGTTCAGTTAAAGACAGTGAAGCGACAAGTGCGATACGGAAGAGTTGGAAGAGAAGTTTAATAGAAGACAGTGACGAGTTAAGTGGTGAATTTAATGACAAGTTTAGTGGACAGTTAAGTGAAGGAGGAGTGTAGCATAGTTCGAGAGACGAACCAGAAGCGAGCTACTCGCGGTAATATCGTGGGTGAGCACTGCAGTAGCATGAGGTGGTCTACGCAATATCGGAGACGGTATTATGAGTGAGACACCTTATCGTCGGGACGGTGCATCGTTAGTCGTGGTGCGTGCAAGTCAATAAAAGCTTTTAGTTAAAAACTGGTGTTTCCTTTCAATCTCAAGTGCGTACCCCCGCTCGCACGTAACAATATCTAGCTGTTTAGCAGACACTTATCATTTAAAGAGGAAAGAAGACAGTCTGATGTAAATCGAACCTTTTTCTCGAATTTTTCATGCTCGCACCACTGAACTTACATGACATCTCAAAGCATCCAACCGTAAAGTAAAAGCAGCTGTGACGCCAAAAGCATTGTCCCTACATCCATGACAATCGCTGAACCTTAACCGAAGCTGGTAATGTAATTTAGATATTGGCGAATGAATTTTAGACTTTAGGTTGTAAACAATAAGGATTAGTAGAAGTGCTTGTTATTTTGGGTATAGAGCGGCGAGGTCAACGACGTGCCTTTTGAATGCTCAAAAAATCTATATACAAAAGTAAACGAGAGTCGGTGTGTTCCGTGTTCACAATACTTTTGATATCCAACTGATTTTCATAAAACTTGACTAGCAGGAAACTAATTCCCTAGAATATAAACCCAAAATTAGGGGGAGTGAAGCTGCGTGGAATGAAATTTATTTGTTCTCATATTACGGTTGTGGAGATAAATCTTTAGAGGATACAATTTATATAACAAAAGTAAGGATTGCAGAGGGTCATACGGCTGAAGTCGACGAACGTAAAACTCGTGAAACAAATATTTCATATTGACCTAATGCTTCAGAGAATTTAATCATTTTTATTCGAATTAAGTTCTCACAACAAAGGTAGCGATAATAATTAAGTTTAACTTTAACGTACTTTTACAAAGTGATATCGCTGTTCTAAATCATAAACTCCGGCATACACAACAATACAAATTCGCTTCAGATGCTAACCTCTCTAAATTAAAACTTTTTCGAATGAACGAAGAATTAGTTAACTGAGCGACGTTTCAATTTTACCGGTTATAACATCAATCAGTTGAGGAATTAGTTCTTTCAGAATTAGAAGCATCTGGTGAACGGGACAGTTAAGACAAAAGACCACGAATTAGAAACCTCTAACTCTGGTGTGACCAAATTTGGATCGACTGTAAGTGAGTATCTTACAAAAACTAAAAATAAAACTCGCGCGAAGCAGCAAGGAAGAGAACAGGGTCTCCAAGTTGAGTTTTGAAAAACAATCTAGGTGTCTTTAAGTCTCGAGTGAACAGGTATCCTCTATGTAAGCGTGATCCACCTTAGACTGCATTTCCACCTGACATCAGGCGCAATGTCAGTGAAACGCGAACCTATACTATATTAAAAAAATACATTGTGCCAGAAATAACGTGACACCCAGAACGCTATCATTTTAGTGCTGAGCTCGAATTTTTATATACCAGACACAAAAAAAATTACCCATCACCTTTTTTTAACGCCAACCAAAAATTATTGAGGAAAAAGTTCCCCAACCTGGAGACTTGATATTGTTTTTAAGTCTACTTGTAGGCAGACAGTAAAAGGTTACCATCGGCCGCTTTATTTGAATGGAATAATTCGATTGCAGCAGCTAAAAACTCTGAACCCACCGAAGAATCCTTAAAGTCCAGAGGCGTCGCACGATGTAAAAAATAACGTATCAAACGCGCATGCGTTTAGCTCTTTCCCTTTTTTTCGTCGACGCGATGACGCACGGTCTGTGAACTTCCTTCCATTGTGAGAAACTGTTAGGGTTACCACGATGCCAACCAGTCTAAAAAAATGGGGTCAAATATTACATCTAATACGCAAAATTAAAAAAGAATTGTCTTAAGAGAGTTATTAAAATAAGTTACTAATTACGTAAAATTATCGATCGATTTTATCGCTACTGACAGTACTGACAGTACTGACAATCACTTTATTGTGTGTATATACAAATAGTTGTATATACGCATACGCACTATACTGTATATATTGTTGTTGTTATGTGTGTTGTTGTATTGTCCACCGTGACTTCACTTTATGGTCCCAGACGGAAGAACAGCTCTGCCGCTCTACCCTCGAATCTAATTCCGACAGATCGGGATTGAAATTTGAACGTTTCTTACTCTTGATTTCAACACTAGCGCCAAATTGATTTGAGATTGCGTGTCAATTTGGAGAACTAAACGAAATCGGAATCGGGATCTTATCGCTACTCTCGAGTTGATTTTGACAGCTGTGTATTGCGACAATATTGTGTTGACTATTGTGATTTTTCCAATAACAAAAGTGTAACTTTTTAGAAATTGTTTTGCGTTTTAAGTGGTTTTTAATAAATAATAAGTTCCTAATATGGCTAAATTAGTACTAATATCGCACATTTTACGTAAAATGCACAATAAAAACTACAAGAAAGAAGAAATGAGCCTCGTATAATGCGTTATACAAATAGCGTATTTTCAATGATTGAAGACGAATTTATAGCGAATTATAGAGTGAGCTAGGACTTATTTGAGGAAGTTTATGAAACATAAAACCCTTTTTATCAACTCCGAAGTGAAGTGATATACCGCCAAGTAGGTTTGTTGTCCTTGTGTATGAAGTACGAACACAAAGCCCACATTGTAGTTTATCTAATGAAACAAAACATTCTTTGCATTTAATACAGTACTTATCCTGGTTTGTAAGTGTTTACTTTAATATTATATATGTTTTAGAATTAATAAAGAAATAAAATACCGCGCTTAAATTAAAATGTAGTTTTATTATAGTAACTAGTTTTTACCCTAATAAAGAACTTTTTGAATGGATTCAACAATTCCAGAGATTATGTTATACGATAAAACAAAAATATTTTTCAATTTCAAAACTATTACTCTAATCACCTATTTATATTGTCATGTCCCTTACGGGGTAGACAGAGGGGATTATGCTACTAAACTTTAACTACTTGTATACAATTAAATTTAACACGTCCTGAACATTATATTATAATTGAGATAATTCAATTATTTGTATTTTTATTAAAGTATAAATTAAACTACCTATTTTTAAATAATTATAATGAAACAATATATAGAGTTATTTAAGATAAAAAATATATTTAATTAGCAATTATCAAGGCTCTGGCATTTTTCTGGCAATTTCCAAAATGGTATTGGAGATTAATACGAGAGCATTTTCTACATTGCCCAGATTTTCAGACATTTGTAGAAATTCCTGTGCAAACTGCTTCATCTTCTGTTTTCACAAATTGCAGCACATTATCTTTATCTAAATATCTGCACGGGGTTGAAGGGTAACATCGGCAGGATTGTGGTCTTGTGCCTCGAAGCGGAGTGGTTGCTGGTGTATCTAAAATATAAAAAACAATAATGTAGAATCTTAGTTGGTTAACTTATTGGTTAATACAAATCAAAAGTTCAGTAAAAAATACTAAAGCGTATTTTTTTGTTACGACCTAAATATTTATCACAAAACACTTCAATTATGCATACTTAATTGGGTTCTGTGAACGATGGGTTGTTATTTATGTTTGGCATTCCCAAACATTTTAACAAAAACTTTCTTGTGTAATGTGCTCTCATCAAGTGACAAATAAACAATAAGATCGGCAAAATAAGAAAGAAACACAAACAACTAACAGCTGCTTTGAAGTACGATATTAGTATTACTTTAATATATTAAAACGGATTGAGTTTGTACTTACGACTTATTAGATAATTGATACAATATCCTTTATTACAGTTGGATTCCACTTGTATAACTGTCTTAAATCACGGCTGGCACACAATATATTCCTGAAAATCTAATTCCACTTACATTTGGAAATTCGACAGAGAACTGAGAGAACTTTGAGTATTATGATAGTGTAGGCAACGGTCACAACACATACAGTTAAAGTCATGAATGTATTTATGATTTAAACAATGTTGTTTTTCAGATTTTAATTTAAAATGCTACAATTAATCAGTCAAACAATCTTTACTAATATATCTATTTATTACTCGTGTTATTTAAAAGATTAACTATTTTAAAGTCTTACTAGCGAATTATTTTGATGTGTTGACCAACACCAATGCGACGCTTTATGGAACTAACTTCACGCGTCCTAAACAATCGCAATCTAATCTTAATTTTAATCCAATGTTGCTTCAGTAGTACCGAATCACGTCACTTCAAAATTGACATTGGCATTGAATTGGTCAGTTATTCTGCAAAATCATAGTGCGCACTGTAAATATTTCGTGTCGAATTATTCTACAAAATCATAGTGCGCACTGTAAATATTGCGGTTCGAGTTATTCTGCAAAATCATAGTGCGCACTGTAAATATTTCGTGTCGAATTATTCTACAAAATCATAGTGCGCACTGTAAATATTGCGGTTCGAGTTATTCTGCAAAATCATAGTGCGCACTGTAAATATTTCGGTTCGAATTATTCTGCAAATAGACACAATGAAACTCTATAGAAGCGCGCGCACCACGGATTTATTCAATTCCGCACCGAATTTAAATTCATCAAATGCTACAGATTTTTTGTGCGTTTTAGGCCTTTCAAGAACACCACAATATTTAAAATCACTTGAAATGCATACAGGTTGTTCAATATGTATATTCAATATCCTCTTTTTTCTACCAATATGGTCAAGGGCTGCATCCTGTGCTTCACATTATCTCAGCACACTCATTTCGCTGTGCCCATTGAATTTTAACTAAAAACGGTAATTGTTACTGTGGCGGCCATATATGGCAACCGGCACAAGGTCGTAACGGTCGGTTACAACTTTTATGTATGTACTGTTGTCAATTGTGAAAATTGCCTCAAGATATGTCAAGGTGTGATTTTGAACAGCGATTCAAATTGACATCATCATCATCATCATCACATCACCCGAGCGTTAATTCCCGGTTGCGTTCGGAGCGTTCACTCCGACGCCCAGGGTCCGCTTTCCTACTTTTTCTACTCTACTTCACGCGGTCTTCAGCATCCCCGGTTTTGAGACCATTGGTACGCATGTCATCCTTCACAACGTCAAGCCAACATTTCTTGGGCCTTCCCCTTCGACCGGAACCTGGCGGAGGCGGCATGGCTAGACATTTGTTCCCCACATAATTAGCCGGTCTCCGTAAAATGTGGCCGTACCAACGTAAGCGACACTCTTGGAATTTGTCTGCTATGTCACGGACATGAAGACTGCCGCGGATGCGGGAGTTCCTGACCCGGTCTTTCTGCGTCACTCCACACATCCATCGCAGCATATCCATCTCTGTGACACGCAGTTCTTGCTTGTGTCGCTCAAGTACAGGCCACGCTTAAGCGATTCAAATTGACAGTGCAACACAAATTCAGTTGCACAGAAATTAAAACTAGTTAAAAAAATAGTTTTAACTCAAAAAAAATTGGGTCGCTAAAAGGAAGGTTTACACTAAAAATCAGCGTTGTTTCGGATACAATTGGGTTGTTGAATAATTTTTTTTAATAAAAGTTTCATAACAAACTACTATTATTCTATTTTTTCCGCTATAATTAAAAAGTTATATCAAATTAAAAGTACATTTTTGAATTCTAAGTACCCGAGTACCGATAACATGCCGACGATTCCCGAACAAATCCGACAGCGCGTGTGACGTCACTATGGTAATAGTGTTCTCATACTAACTCTACTTGACACCAACTTCTAGATGTTGTAAAAAGAAGTCGGTTAAATATTTATTTTTTGGTTTTTAGTGTGAAGCCGGTTTTGTTTTGTTAAAAAAAATGTTATATGAGTACAGAATCCTAATAAAAGCATACAATCGAAAATACCTATATCTTGAGTAGTATTTATTTGTACGCTAGCTTGTCGGTATGGTATAATCCATGGCTATATCTTATATGTTATTATCGGTTAAAATTTGACATAAGCTCCATATCGGCTAAAATTTGACAAGTAATGTCAAAATTCAGTAAGGCAAGTGAATTAATAGCAAAATAGAGGAACCGGCCATTAGAACCTGCTTCCCAGCCACTAGTCGGTACGGATTCGGTAAATACAAACCAAAAAGAATTTTTCGCCTGCAATATAAGGGTGCCAGTTATATCGCTCTCACTGGCTCCATGGGGAAAAATACACCCAGTATGAACAACGTCACTGACCTTCTTATAGCGTTGAAATGTGACAGACAAGACAAGTGACAAGTGTGAGAGGATCCTGCAGAAGACGCGCCGCGGAATTTACTATTTACAAATATTTCTTTCATGCTAATGGAGGCTATGTCTAGAAAACAGGGGCCAAATTAATAGCCTGGCTATACAATAACAACCATTATGCAAATATCCAGTCGATCACGACAGCCGTTAGTCCGTGTTGATTGTTATTAATCGTGGAAAATGATTAAATAGACAATAGACTGTTAACACTGCATATGCAGTTCACTGCCATGGTCACGATTTGATATCGTCATACACAGGAAATGCGGGAGGAAATAATAGTATTGTTCAACAATTTTTTTAATCGTCTGAAGCAGGTAAAAACATACGATTGTCCGCCTGACTACTAACGCCTATGGAAGTTTGTAATGCTTATTACAGACATTATGCAGATGTGGCCAAGGTTTTGAGGGGACATTATTAATAACGCTAAACGCTAGATGGTAAACTTCACTAACGTAGCTAATCGTTGGTGATATTGTTTAACATACATACATACATAACTTCACGCCAGTTCCCTTGCAGGGTAGGCACGAACAACAGAGCGCCATTCAGGCTTATTCTTACACACCACACTTGCTTCTTTGACATTCATAGCTCTTGTCATGCACGCTCGCCTGTTCGTAAGGCTCCTGACATCACCTTCTGCTAGTACACGATATTTTTTAACGCTTTTAATAAGACGCGTTTGGACACAATGATAAATATTAACACAAATGGAGCAGGAGCATAAGAGTTGGAGTAACGCATTAATGACCTCGAAGAAATCATGACCCTCTCTTAATTAGTCTCTTGTAGCGCAAAACGCCTTGGCGGGAAGATCTCGCTAGATCCTTATTATACGAGAGAGAACTCTTGTAGAGAACCGCAGCGTAGTTGAGCGTGACTCGAAACAATTCAGATGAACAACCCGCCAACGGTGAAAGCTGGCACGCGTAAGTGTTTCAGATCAAACAATTACTCGCTGCGCTGTTCATGCGGTAGAATACGCAAAGCATTCTATCTTACGCTGTGAAGATATTCAAAGTACGATTGAAGTGCGATAGTGTCAAAATTCGTATTCTACTAAATCCACAGTATCTTATCGATATCGGCGCCGTGGAATAATATTAGAAAAAAAATGGTATTACCACCAATAGAAATGGCGTTAGCCGAAACGAATATTGAAAAATTACAAACATTTGAAAGACGAAAGAAAAAGATTTATTCACTTAAAAATGACGACGCTATACATAAAAACACATAATACGTCCATATTAAATATTAAACAAAAACAAAAAAAATCATTTCGTCAGTTTTCGCTTATAAATATTTATGAAGATACAGTCCTGTGTCACAGGCAAGTCATTGGAATTAATAGAATCATCGAAATCATCAAACCTACGATTGAGACGATAGTGTTCGGCGATTTTAAGAACACAGTACTAGCAGAAATGGGCCCCTGGAATCTAAACGATTCGAAAACTTCTATTGATATTTGTTAATGCTTCGGCTGTTTGATTGTGTGAAAAAACACAAAGTCTTATCATGTACCTATAAAGAAATTGGAAACTGGTACATAATTTCGCTAGTTAGGAACAGTTCCGAAAGACTGACCATATTACAAAAAACACGCAAGCATTACTTTGTACTGCATTTCTTTTGGTTTTTGTGGGAACTAAATAAATAAATTTAAAAAACAGTTAGATATTACGTCACGTACATGGAATAATTATTACTATATAATTAGCAAGGTTAAAACTGAGTAGTCCATGTATGTGCCAAAATTTGTCAATACAGAAATCTGTAAACCTTCGGAGATGATCCACGAAAATGTTTAGGTTTTACATATTGACACGTAGCAGTTAAGATTTTTGTATATATAGTCTTAAGTTTAATGTTAAATTAATTAAGCAATAATTACATAGGGAGTACAACACACATCATCGTATTATTTTGTACTCCCCTCCAGCAGTTGAGCCTAGCTCCCGCATGGCGATTGAGCCACGGGCTCTCGCCAGTGGTGCGTCACCCTAACTAAGGGGGTAACATCGTCGACGCACCATACACAATAAAGTAACAAACCCCCCCCCCCCCCCTACACTTATAAAGAAACGAAAAAACTATAAGACCTAAAATTTATATAGAGTTAATTTCATCATTCACAAATTCTTCGGCAGAAGACGAATATTTCAGCTAAATTGTAAATTATGTGATAAATGTCATGAAAGTATATACTCTTACCCGTACTCTTGATAACGTGGATGAGTAGAGGATATTATTAAAACCGAATAAAATGGGATAGCAAATGCAAACGAAGGCGCGTGAAAAGCAATAACGTATTGTTTAGTAATCTATAATATGAAAAAATTCTAAACATGCCGTGTCTGTACATTTTTTTAATTTTTGTTATTGCATGAGTTCAGCAGACAGGCAGACGGTCCACCCGATGGAAAGCGGTAACCATCGCCTATAAACGTTTGCAACACCAAAGGTGCTACAAATGCGCTGCTGCTCTGCCGGAACACAACTCAAGTTGTTATGGCGACATACTCTAGACCAGGGGTGGGAGTCATCCAGACGGGTAAATACCCAACCACCTGGCAAAACGTTGAATCTATAAAAAAAAGAACTGGAATACACTATATAAACTTTAGATTTCTTGTTTATTTGTTCGGGATTCACATAATAACTATTGGGCCAATTTCGATGCGGTTTTCGCTGATCGACAGCAAATTCTTAGACTTAAAATCTGCTATACTTTGCGTCCCGCGAATCCCGCGGGAATTTTCCCGGGTATGGTACAAATTAGTTAAATTGCATAAATGTTAGCTGATTTTCGATACGACTTCGCTATAACGATAGCTCAAGTTCTTTTTCAAGTGATGTTATATAATACGTTATATTCCGGGAATCCCGTTGGGAATTTTTCCCGGTAGTATTTTAAAAAGGGGATCTTAATCATTCATGTATTTTCTTACTAAAAATTCCGTTGCCTTGGTGAAAACACCTTTTGAATTTAAAATTTTAAATACTGGCAAAATAACTGTAATCTATATTACCCTTCAAACGTGGACGAAGTCGCGGGCAAATAGTAGTAAATAATATAAATCTTGTTATATCAGATGTCATCAGTAAGTTACGTAGCAGGTGCATGAAACCGACAAAGTACAAATCACCTGCCACACGAGAGCTGCGCTTCGCAACGCACGTGTCCGGTGTTGCCAGAGATTTCTATCCGTGCAGGAACGGAGAAAGAATACAATTTCCTGCGGCCGGGCGGCCAGTCGTAAGAGGCGACTAAACAACCCGCAGCCAGGTGGTAGGGAGGGCATTTGTCCGACTGGATGGCTACCACCCCTGGTCTAAAGCATGTCGCCATAACAACCTTGAGTTATGTTCCTGTATTAGTGACCAGGTTCCAGTGACCCTTAAGAGAGTAGCACCTTTGGTGTTGCAAAGGTCCATAGGCGATGATAACCGCTTTCTATTAAGTGGGCCGTCTGTCTGTCTGCTGAACTCCTACAATAAAAAAAAAATGCGGATTTTGAAAGAAAAGAATAAATTTATTTAGACATTTCATGTGTAATTAAGATCAGCATTAAAACACTAAACAAACGGACTAAACTTTTCATAGGTCAGTGGTTGATGGTTGAGTCAATTAAGGCTGTTCTAAACCGTTTTAGTAACTCATGGAAAAAGTGTTAATTGGAATATACTATTTATTGGTATAAAGAGTATATTCCATTATCCAGTTCCAATATATGTACAGATAAATAAAATTGAAGTATCTGTTTGTCAAAATAAAAATGTGAAAAAAATCACGGATGATAATTCGGACCAGGAGATTCCAGGTAATCTCTGAATAGACTAAACCGTTTGACGGGACTTTCACTGGCTTACTACACTTTTTTTAAGGTTCCGCGAAAAGAAAACCCGCGCCGAGAAAGTCGCGGGCAGAGCTAGTGTCTAACAAAAAGAAAACAATTGAAAATTTTAAACACTATTTTGGTCTTATTACTTATAGCGATCTCTTACAGACAATCATTGGATTTATAAAACAATTTAACAGAGACAGATTACGATTTTAGCACTGCTTGTCATTTTTCACATATAACATACATACATACATAACTTCACGCCAGTTCCCTTGCGGGGTAGGCACGAACAACAGAGCGCCATTCAAGCTTATTCTTACACACCTCACTTGCTTCTTTGACATTCATAGCTCTTGTCATGCACGCTCGTCTGTTCTTAAGGCTCTTGACATCACCTTCTGCTAGTACACGATCAATTTGATCATGGAAGGTGTGTCGTGGCCTTCCACGACTTCTGCATCCATCCACTTTTGCATTGTATATTCACATATAACAATATGAACTTTATCATAAACCGGCAACATTGAACATGTCGCATGCAGCACATTAAAGCTGTACAAATCGCATTAGTAACGCAAATCCGATTCATAAATGAAGGGGAGACGGTTTTTCAATAAATTATTAATTACATTTTACTTTACGAGTGGTTGATAGTCAAATCAGCTGAGGTAATTTTTATACGATACTAGCTGTCCCGGCAGATGTTGTCCTGCGATGAAGAAATAAAATTTAGAACCCGATCGCAGCGCCACCTACCGGATCCAATTGTGAATCTACACCATTCTCGAATTCACCTGAACACAAACAAAAAATTCATCGAAATCGGTCAGGCCGTTTAGGTGTAGTTCAGTCACATACACAACCACAGAAGAGTTTTATATACTATATAAACATTATATATAATAACAGCCCATAAACGTCCTACTGCTGGCCTCAGGCCTCTCACTATTGGGGAACGGACAGTATACCCGCCAGGCTTGTCCAAGGCGGCTTGGCAGGTTTGACACATCGGTCATCTCGTTGTGCAGGTTGCATCACGATGTTTATCTTCACTGTTGTTAGCACGTGATAATTGTAACAATATGCACATTAGGTCAAAAAACTGCCTAAGTGGTACATGCGTTCCGGCCAGTATTCGAACCCATGCCCTTTGCGTTTGAGACGGGTGCGCTAGCCATTACGCTACCACGACTCTACATATAATTTTTATCATCTTACAAAACACCGGAGCCGCCTAGACTTTGTACGAGCATTGCAAATTGTGACGTCATTTCTTTAACGGGTCAAATAAAAATTATCTCTATTGCGGTTTTTTAAGAGTACTATGATAACAAGATATAATATAAAGGTCAAAATGTCCTTACTTCACAGAAATTGAACCGTACAAGCTACACTATGATTTGGTTTAATAATACATATTTCTTTTTCTTTTCAAAAATCGGTCTATTCGATTCTCGACTAGGGTAATTGATTTTTCAAAAACCCAATGGTACCGTTTGAGTTTTCATCAAAATCAACCCAGTGACTCCTTTGAGAATTTTTCGCTAAGTATATTGTTACATGCCGACAAAGATGAATGCACACCTGCCTGCCATAAAGCGCAGTTTATTACCTTCCCGCATTTGGACTTCTTTTGTTTACTTTGTGTTTGTAAAATTCGTAATTATAAAAACAGTCCCTTGTGTATTGTCATCTTTTATGGCAGTCATTAGGCAGGTGTGTCGAACTGTTTCTAAGAAATCCGATCTATGCGGGCTGGCAGCGATATTGTATCGGTGCAACAATAGCCCAATGGAGAGATCGTCAGTCTAGCGAGAACCACGATCAAAGCAAGACGTGTACATTCGATAAGCTATATACTGACGAACTTTGCGCGTGTTATTGAATCGTGCAGTTTGTACTGGTTGTATTCAGTTATATTTGTACCTGTGTTATACGTGTTTGTATAGTTCAAATAAACTCTATAGTAATTCCAAACGGCATTTTAATTCGAGTCCCGCACTCGTAACAATATCTTAAACTTGACTCACTTAAAATATTCAATTGCAAGGATTTTTTTAAGGGAATGTAAAAACATCTCAGTTGATCTGGTGTATTTAGTATTTTGACGTACACAAACGATCCGCGTGTAATGTTTAAACTCATTAGCACCTGAGATCGATTACAGAATCACCTGCGCGGGCGCACGGTTGAGTAATCCGAGTAATGAATGAAATGACTCACAACAGTCTTCTTAGGAACTACTGGTTTCTTAATAAATTCTTCACTTACAGTATGACTGTTTGGCGTTTACTCAAGAAAACCTAATTTGAGTCAGTCGTCACATAGTAAAATCGAAATAACACATAGAGATGCTAATCTACACTTCGATTATAATTTTTTCAACAGATTTGCTCAAGAAAACTATTTAATACATACAAATGTATACAACGGAACGTGCGGTAAAATATGTGAAAAAAATAAATAAGAATTTCACCAAGGAAACTTCTTACGTATTACGAAAATAAATAAGCTGAATAATCGAACCCCCTTGGAAGCGTCTTTGATCAATATATTTGTCTCACTTTAACACTATAGAGAAATGGGGACGAAAGTAGTTCTAATTTTCACCACGCGCATTTGACGCCATTTGCAAATGCGCGCCATTTTCATGTTAGAAACGTCAAAGATTGTTGCGACTTTCCTACTGATATTTATGTTTGTCTTATTACCTACTGTACTGTTTTCTCGTAAATGTGATACAAATACTACATATATATACAAAAGCATATAAGCGATTACAAAGCAAGCATATAATATAGCAACAGACCATAAACGCCCCACTGCTGGTCTCGGGCCTCCCACTATTGGAGAACGGACAATATAAGTATACCCCCGCCACACTTGTCCAAGGCGGCTTGGTAGGTTTGACACATCGGTTATCTCTATGTGCAGGTTCCCGATGTTTTCCTACACCGTTGTAAGCACGTGGTAATTGTACATTAGGTCAGAAAAGGCCTAAGTAGTGCATGCGTTCCGGCCCTGGATTCCAACCCGCGTCCTTTGAGTTTGGGACACGTGCGCTAGCCATTATTACGCTATCACCACTGCCACGACAAGCATATAAATCTTATATATAAAATTCTCGTGTCACAGTGTTAGTTACCATACTCCTCCGAAACGGCTTGACCGATTTTTATGAAATTTTATATGCATATTCAGTAGGTCTGAAAATCGGTTACTATCTATTTTTCAAACCCCTAAGTGATAAGGGGTGTCCACCCCAAAAAATTTATTTTTATTTTTTGGATTATTTTTTTTAGGATACAGCATTAAAAAATACATACAACCCTAAATTTTCATCTCTCTACGATCAACGCCTATTTTATGTTTGTTAATTATAAACGTTAATTTTTTGGCAAGATAATTTTATTTTGTCATGACTTAGAATAAAAAAAAATATATTACTCTTTTAGATTCACAATTAGAACCGGTAGGTGGCGCTGAGATCGGGTTCTGGAATCCTCCTAATCACCTGGAGCGATTTTGGTGATTTTGTTTGTTTGTTCGAGTGGGTACCCGGATGGTTTAGATTCGCAATTAGAACCGGTACGTGGCTCTGGGATCGGATTCTAGAATTTTATTTTTTAAAGGCAGGACAACGTCTGCCGGGGCCGCTAGTAGACTATAAATTTAAATACTATTACATTTTGCAGTGAAGGGTTAGTAAGACTTATTTACTAAATTTATTGGTTTTTTCGTGGGTCGCGACATAAAAACGTGGATGGATGCAGAAGTCGTGGAAGGCCACGACACACCTTCCATGATCAAATCGATCGTGTGCTAGCAGAAGGTGATATTAGGAGCCTTAAGAACAGACGAGCGTGCATGACAAGAGTTATGAATGTCAAAGAAGCAAGTGAGATGTGATAAGTAAGAAGTAAGTAAGAATAAGCCTAAATGGCGCTCTGTTGGTCGTGTCTACCCCGCAAGGGAAATGGCGTGAAGTTATGTATATATGTATGTATGCGACATAAAAACGTTGAGAGACAATGCACTACGTAACTGAGTTGTATTTATTAGTGTTTTAAAACTACATATTGCTGTGAGAGGGCACTGATTCGCGAAACACAGGCTTAATGCTTAGCACGGGAGTTACGGACTTCGTTAAGTTGCTATATCTGACTTTTCTACAATTAAGATATATTATTATTTTATTGTTATTGTTAATTACTGTTTAAACAGTAACGAAGACTATTTTTTAAACGAAATTTTTAAAGTTAAGTGTTTAAACGCACGCTCCTTTTTCTGTATGTATATTGTTTTGGAATTTATTGTAATATGTGTCAAATACCCAATTGCATTACAAATACCAACCATAGTCAGACGATGACGGAAATTTTCTAAAATATACATATTGGTCATGAACTTGTCATGTGCAGGATATTTGTATAAAATACTTTATTAAATAAAATAACGCACTGAAAATTCCATAAATTATAAGGAAGGAAAAATATATCATTAATAAAACAGACTATTAATAATTTGATTATCCAGGAAAACATATATCTATACCTAGGTAATAAACGCACTTAGTGTACCTATACCTAAAAGCTTAATTGGGATGGAAATAACTTTAGGGAGGCCCCACACTAGTCGGCACGGATTCGGCAAATAGAAACCGTAACCGGTCAGGAGGACATCACTGACACCTTTATGTCCTAAGCGTAAAGCTCTTTGCCTTGTTTTTGCCGAATCGGTGGCGAATAGTGCGGGGATTCCTTTATATATGTGGGTAACTGAATGAAATTAAAAACTGATAATATCTAATAAAGAGTATTATGGCGTTGGTCACAAATTTTTAACGAATGTATAAATAATTTTTGACTAAATTTTAAGTGCAACAAATTTCAACTGAAATCATCGTTTATATGCATTAAAGGTGTCCCTATAATAATAAGCACAGATACGGAAATTACAAGCCAAAAAGATATTTGCACCTACGACATAAGGGCGTCAATGTTGTAATACTGGTTTGTAATATAACTCATTCTTTTATATTTAAGATATTTTTCTATTTTAATAACAATCTCTATTACATGTCTGTATTTCAAGTCGCCATGAGAAAGTAATCAATTTTTACTTGTCAAAATCACTGATATCGATGCACAATACGGCACGTGGAGCCCGTGAGAACGATATCATTGACGCCCTTATGTCGTAGACGTAAAGCCCTTTGGCTTGTATTTGCCGATACCACGCCGAATAGTGTGCGAACACCCAAGTCGAAGGATTGAAACTTATAAAAAAAAATGCATCGGGTTTATAGACTATAGAGACTTGCAAAGTCCCCATGAGTCATATCCCACATATAACATATTTAATTATAAATGATATACATATAATACACACACTTGATATAATTATATACCTACATAATATTTTATATACAAACAAGTAGCTTATCATCGCAACCGGTCAGCGGTTGCATTGTTTATTTTATCTCGCTAGGGTTATCAAATACCCCGTTTACATACAAACTCTTTAAACAGCTATAATGTATTAATCGTTTATTATTATTATTAAGAAAGAAAGAAAAATAATTATTTCTAAATATGTGACAACAATAATTAAGTAACAATAACCATAATAAACCTGCAGGAGGGCTTTGTGGCGAAGCCTTAGGTGAGTGCTTGTTGCGTGCTTGCCTTAACCAGCCGGCACGGAGTGGAGATCGCTAGAGCTAAGACTCAAGCACCAGGGGTGGAAGTGATAAATGGCATCACGTCAGAAGTAGCTACGATGAACCTGCAGCCCACTTCTCTACACCCCTTAGCCACTCACACCCGTGTTGCCCAAGCCTTCTATGGCATTTTTAGGGGCCCATGCAGGGAGTGGCGAGTCACCGCCTACCCATTTTTATTTTGTCTCGCTAGGGTTAACAATTGCGACGTTTACAGACAAACTCATTAAACAGCCATAGTCCCAGACCCCTTGTACCATTAGCAGTTCACCCCAATAGCCCGGTAATTTTTGTCTTCATATGTGACCACAATAAGTAAGTAACAATAACCATAATAAACCTGCAGGGGGGCTTTGTGGCGAAGCCTTGGCCGAGGGCTTGTCCTTGGGTGCATCACTATAACCAGCCAGCACGGAGTGTAGATCGCTAGGGATAATCTCAAGCACCAGGGGTGGAAGTCAGTATCATGCCACATTTACATTAGAATTTGTCACGGGGAACCTCTAGCCCACTGTTGGCCACCCCGTGGCCACTCACACAAGCCCTGCCAAATGACTTCTATGGCATTTTTAGGGGCCCATGCAGGGAGTGGCGAGTCACCGTCTGCCAATTTTTCCATGTTCCCCGAACATTGCGACGGGCAGACGCCACATTCCCCATATTCTCAGACCCCTAGTACCAGTAGCAGTTCACCTCAATAGCCCGGTACTTTTTCCCACAAAAGTTCTGCATTTCCCATAATAGTCCTACACTGGCCGGGGCGTGTTGTCCTGGGGTCCGGGCATTATTATAATGGTGTGCCGCACTTTTCTGTCACAGCGAACCATATATGCAACAATTTATAATATCCCATCGCCATCACAAAAGTCATGTCACGCCACATTTGGATTAAATTTGTCAAGGGGCCTCTACGTGTTGGCCTTCCCAATTCAAATTCAGAATTTTCCACTTAATAGTTCAAAAGTTAAAAAGGGAGAAACACAATTTAAGACTTTGAAAGCATGCAGTGAAAGTTGGGTATGGCAAAATGCATGAAAACAGGATAAACGCAGTTGAAATGAGAGCTTTGAGAAGTATATGTGCGGTTATAGCTTGAATGATAAGGGAGCGTTCTGGATTGAAAGAAGATGTAATAACAACAAGAGTTGGAAAAGGAATGTTAAGGTGGTTTGGACATGTAGAGAGAATGGATAAAAGTAGAAACACAAAACAGGTGTATGACAGTATTGTGAATGCTAGATTTGTTGTCGGTAGACCGAGACGAATACACCGTGATCAAATATCAGAAGTGTTAAAGAGAGGTCCGGTGAAAAGCATCTCAAATAAACGTGCATGTATGAAGAGCTTGATGAAAGTACATACATACATATATAACTTCACGCCAGTTCCCTTGCGGGGTAGGCGGCACGCACAACAGTGCCATTCAGGCTTATTCTTACACACTTCACTTGCTTCTTTGACATTCTTAACTCTTGTCATGCACGCTCGTCTGTTCTTAAAGCTCCTGACATCACCTACTGCTAGTACACAATCAATTTGATCATGGAAGGTAATGGTTAATGAAAGTAGATGAAGCGAAAGTTGTTTGTCATCGCAAGTCGAGATCCATAGACTCTGCCTACCCCCATGGGAAACAGGTGATATTATGTATGTATGTGTGTATGAAAGCTACATACATACATACATGTATATCCTTAAACATTGACTTAAATAAAACGCCACTAGAGAACATCGTTATAATATTTCAACATCTGACTAAAAATACATCTCTTCACCATTACGTACACTGGAGAAAATGTTCAAATTCAAAGATTTTATTTAAAACTAGCTGTACCCGGCAGACGTTGTCCTGCCCTTAGAAATAAAAATCTAAAACCCGATTGCAGCGCCATCTACCTGTTTCAAATTTGAATCTATACCATCCCGGGACCCACTTGAACACACACAAAAATAATTTCACCTAAATATTGGAACCCGATTACAGCTAAATTAATTATTTTACATGTATTTTATCAATAAAATAACTCCGACCGAAGCATCTGTTTTAAACGATATTCAGTTTTTTTACATCCTCTTTGACGATATTTGCAGCACGCATTCTGTCAATTCTATGTCAAACGTCATAAGGTTACATTAAAAAAGTTTATATTGTCCAAAGCGCTAAGGTTAGATTAGAAATAATTTTATATGGTGGTTAAGTATTCTTAAATTTTCTAATTTTCCGCACAATTTTCTTAACTTTTTCTTTAATAAGAACCTACTCCTGACAATAACAGACACAACAAAAAAGAATTAGCGAAATCGGTCCAGCTGTTCACGCGTGATGCCGTGACCAAAGGAAGTAGGGATTCATTTTTATATATATATAGATTAGCTGTGCCCGCGACTTAGTCTGCGTGGATTTCTTTTTCACGGAACCCTAGAAATAGGTAAAAAATAGAGTAGCTTAAGCTACTCCTACCAGTGAAAGTCCCATCTAAATTAAATTATTAGGGGTTTCGCGGTTTTCCTACACCAATGTGTAACGCCATATAGACTACTAGCTTTTGCCCGCGACTTCGTCCGGGTGGAATAGTTAAAAAAAAGTTTGGTTTTAGCGTGATAATATATATATAGCCTCGATAAATGGGCTATCTATATCTAACACTGAAAGAATTTTTCAAATCAGACCAGTAGTCGTTGAGATTAGCGCGTTCAAGCAAACAAACTGTTCAGCTTTATATAAAACTATACAATATATTCCTCTAAAATTTTATCCATAAAGACCTAATAGTTTCGGAGAACAATGATTGACACACTAAGACAGACGAAAATGGCCAGTAGTTTGAGTAAATAAAAAAACCGACTTCAAAAGCTAA
Organism: Dendrolimus kikuchii; assembly: GCA_019925095.2. Taxonomy (NCBI): domain Eukaryota; kingdom Metazoa; phylum Arthropoda; class Insecta; order Lepidoptera; family Lasiocampidae; genus Dendrolimus; species Dendrolimus kikuchii. The sequence goes on along the minus strand of CM034412.1, from coordinate 3,616,596 downwards.
AAAACTAAAAAGTATAAAATAACTTATTTCTAAAGCTATTATTATTAATATATACATACATACATACATAACTTCACGCCAGTTCCCTTGCGGGGTAGGCACGATCAACAGAGCGCCATTTAGGCTTATTCTTACACACCTCACTTGCTTCTTTGACATTCATAACTCTTGTCATTAATATATATATATATATATATATATATATATATATATTATCTAAAACATCTTAGTCGGTGCTTAGTAATTTTTATGTTTTACTTTGCACCGACTTCAAGATGTTTTAGATAATATATATTAATAATAATAGATTTAGAAATGTTATTTTATACTTTTTAGTTTTTCAAGTCGGTTTTTTTAAAAGAAGTTTTTTTTATTTTATTGTTACTTTTTAGTGTCTAGCTATGTATGGGTAGACCTACAAAAGGTGCCGTGCTCCTTAAAAATATAGGTCCCAAGAAAGGGGAACAAACAAAAAAATGATCGTAAAATGAAAACTACTGGGCCAAACTATGTTAAATTTTTAGGGGACCAAATGGAACTATTCGGCATCAAACTAAACAAGAGTCACGTAAATCGGATCATAAATCTCAGCGTAATTGGTGTACATATGGAACGGAATGGAAATTTTGTCATTAAAAATGCTCATAAAACAAAAACTACTGGGCCAAACTATGTCAAATTTTTAGGGGACAAAACGGCAGGTATTCCGCGTCGAACAAAAAAAAATCACGTAAATCGGATCATAAATCTCGGAGTAATCAGTGAACTTTAAAAAAAAAAGATCCCGAAGAATTGAGAACCTCCTCCTTTTTTTGAAGTCGGTTAAAAACTACTTGCCTGAGAGTTTATCGCGCCGCTACTTCTTCTTGGACAGTAACTAAAATTGTTTTGGAAGCAGTGGTATGACTGTAAATATGTAATCTGTAAGATTACATTTTGAAAAAAAAAACACGTTTATTATCTGGACGGACGGATAGGAGGAAAACATAAAGGTCTCGTTTATGCCAAAATGCGGAACCCTAAAATTAAAGACAATATTATACCATATATAACAGTGGTATATAATTGATATTATAATATCTGAAATACTTGGAAAATATACATAAAATCGATTGCAAACAAGGTTAACTCGCCTTTGTTCACAATTGTTTCAAATGCAATTATAATGAAATAATAATAAATTTTACTACTACTTTACCTAATAAATTAGCGAAATTACTAATTTCAGGGTTGCTTGTTTATAAAATTGTTTTTAACGTACATACTTCAAGTATGTATGTTGCTAACTTGATCGACCGATAAAAATGTAAGAAATGTATATGGCGAAATTATAAGTGATCCTGTACTAGCAGAAGGTGATGTCAGGAGCCCTAAGAACAGACGAGCGTGCATGATAAGAGTTATGAATGAATCAGACGTTGAAATATTATAACGATGTTCTCTAGTGGTGTTTTATTTAAGTCAATGTTTAAGGATGTACATGTATGTATGTATGTAGCTTTCATACACACATACATACATAATATCACCTGTATCCCATGGGGGTAGGCAGAGACTATGGATCTCCACTTGCGACGATCCTGACAAACAACTTTCGCTTCATCTACTTTCATTAACCATTACCTTCCATGATCAAATTGATCGTTTACTAGCAGAAGGTGATATCAGGAGCCTTAAGAACAGACGAGCGTGCATGACAAGAGTTATGAATGTCAAAGAAACAAGTGAGGTGTGAAATAATAAGCCTTAATGACGCTCTGTTGTTCGTGCCTACCCCGCAAGGCGAACTGGCGTGAAGTTATGTGTGTGTGTGTGAAATTATGTGTTCTCTTATAGGGTTAAAAATAACGCCGTTACATGTTATCTGTCAATATTTAACGTTATTATACAATATCGCATCTCAAAATACGCATTAAACCTTAGTCGCGCGTATATCATATTATTATATTGAAAATTTTTAACGTAACGGAACGAATAGTAATTCTTCAAATCATGTAAAACCACCTCCTGTCTTTTTTCCCTCTCCTGTGCATACCTTAGCAAGCGGAAGAAAGAGACGGCATGCGACGTCAACAGCATCGCAGTAGTGGTCATCTTAGAAAAAATACCTTTTGCTAACGAACCGCGACGCGTACGCATCGTTTTGAATATTGTAACCAATTTTTCGTCTAGATACATAATATACCATCACATTAGTTAGATTAGTGAAATTTGAACATTTGTGCATGTTTTTTTTTATTGCTGGAGTTCAGCAGACGGCCCATCTGATGGAAAGCGGTTACCATCGCCTATGGACATTTGCAACACCAACGGTGCTTTCAAATGCGCTGCTGCTCTCTTAAGGGAGACTGGAACCTGGTCACTAATGCCGGAATACAACTTAAGGTTGTTATAGCGACATACTTTAGACCAGGTAGCTATCCAGTCGGGAAAATGCCCTACCACCTGGCTGTGGGTTGTTTTGTCGCCTCTTACGACGGGCCGCCCGGCCGCAGGAAATTGGTATTCCTTATCCGTTCCTGCACGGATGGAGCGTGTGGAACGTGTCGTGCTAACTTCTAAGAAACAAGGAGAAATCATCGCTTCGCTACGTAAGGGTACGGTGCAATCCATCCTTTATATAACTGCTTGTATTTGCCTGTGTTCTATGCAGCTATATTTCCATCATTGTGGTTTTACATCGAAGGGGATTAAGTAAACAATTACCAATTCGCGTAACCAAACCTAAAACAACATCTGCTTGAATCGGTCAATAACTATAACATTATCCCAGATGGAGCAGTAGTATTTTATAGAGTAACTAGCTGCGCCTCGCGGTGTCACCCGCGTGGTGATGGCAAAATCGTTATATTTTAGATAATTCACGCTATATCTTTATAAATTATAGTCTGTGTGATTCCGATGTGTAAAATATATTATTGTAACGTTTCATCAAAATCCCTTCAGTAGTTTTTGCGTGAAAGAGTAACAAACATACATCCATACATACAAACTTTCGCGATTATAATTTTAGTAGGATTCGACGTGAAATTAAAACAAAATAATGTGACAAGTAATTGCAAAAAAATATTGGAAACAATTTGCGCAAAAGTATGATTTGTCTTGATTATTCAAACTTTATTATAGGTTTTTTTTATTGCAGGAGTTCAGCAAACAGGCAGACGGCCCACTTGATGGAAAGTGATTACCATCGCCTATGGACATTGGCAACACCAAAGGTGCTATAAATGCGCTACTGCTATCTTAAGGCAGACTGAAACCTAGTCACTAATGCCGGAACACAACTCAAGGTTCAAACGTCAAATGTGACAGGACAAGTCAATCAACTGATTAACTTTATTAGGCTCTCGTAGCGATTTTGGATTTGGACTCCCTTAGTCACCACACTAGTCGGCACAAATTCTGCAAATTAAAAAACATCACGGACGGCCAGTCTGTGATAATTGTAACTGATTAAATATGTCCATATCTCGGTAACATACAAACCAATGAGTCAAATTGTGAATAATTCGATGTTATACACATCTGCAGGATGCGCATGGGCGTTTACAATCGCGCTTCAGAATTAACAGCACCTATTGTGGTCTAGATTTCTTTATGGACTGTATGTAGGTCACAAGCATAGGGCGACAACCTATCGTTGTTAAGTATACAATCGACTTTCTTACTATAAAATTCATACAAATAGTAATCGAAATATGTCACTGGCAATAAAATAGCAGCTGTTCATGTATCTCTTGCAAATACCGCATTACTACTACTTAAGTACTAATAGTTACACGTTAAAGACATTTTTTTTCTAATTTACGGTTTTGGGAATGGAACATTCAACACGAAGCATGTAATTATACAGCATTATATAATTTAAGTGACAAGGAACACCCAGAGCAGGGATTCTCAAACTATTTTGGGCAAGCGACCCCTTTTCCAATATAAACTAATACTTCAGCCCCATAGTCAAATTACTTTAACCCTTAAGACAATTATCGATATACCAAAAAGCCGCAAGACTAACACTATCACTATCTCGTAATATACCAAGAAAATATACCCATTTCATACAAATCATACAACTCCTATATAAACAGAGTGAGACAACAACACAATTAACGATCACGTGCACAAACGCGATCTGCACTCTCATCGCGGACACATATGCGCTAATAGTGAGCTAAAGAGTTAAGAATCATATCTCTAGAATTTTTCATATGGAGACAAAATACTTACATTTTACTCGAGTTTTTTAAAAGTACAACAATGATACTTTCTATTAAAATAGTCATTCTTATAACAAGATAGCACACATAACACAACTTACACAGTATCTTGAAAGTTTGAAATGATAACTTGTATTAATGAACAGGGGTCGATTTTAGACCTCGTCAACCCCCAAAATCAGTTTTCGTTTATATCGACCCCTGGGAAACCGATTCCGACCAGGGGGTCGATATCGACCACTTTGGGAATCCCCGACCTAGAGTATACCTAGTCAGTCAATGTTGTCAAGATTAAGATATTAGGGCCTACAGTCTGCCCATCATCACTACCTCCATAATTTCGTAGAACGTCTTGCGAACAGATGGAAGCATCAAATTTTGTTACTTACCTGGAACAGATAGAAAATAAACATTAATGCAAATACAGTTGACAACGCAAACGTGACAACCATGATAACAATAAGCAACTAGAAGCGTACTCTGCACATGGAAGAAGAATGCAAAGGATGGTAACCGCGCAGTAGAAACTTAACTCTGAAAAGAGTCTAAATGCACACATGAGTAGGTGGCGCCACAAGTTCTCATATTGTTACTTAAAATATATTTTTATTTTCATTATCTGATTGTAGTTTTAAAATATTAACTTTGCTATTTTAATACAAGCTGAAACACAAAACATTGTCTACATTTAAGAACGCCCTCAGAAACCACTACTTTTTATTAAATAATTTTATAAGTTGTATTCACTATCGAGTGCTAATGAACTGAAGTGAAGTTATATATTTTGAAAACGGTAACCTTAAGTACAAATATTAACAAGTCGTACAACTAGTACAATATATAGCACAATGTGTGAGCGGGACGGATGATGTGCGAGCGAGATAGAGCAGGTATTAATATGCGCGCTCCCGCGTTCCGCGTTGCGCTAGCCAGTAATTCGTTGTCCACTGCGATGACTAGACGTATGCAGCTTTCATAGTTGTAACTCGACCCCATTACCAACAACTCCACCCAAAGGTGCAGAAAATCTGACGACGACCACTTTCATCGCGTGGGCCTTAAGCCTGTCTACTGACTTCATCTATAAATAAAATTAAAAAAACTATTGATAGCGTCCACACCGGCCGAATTTCAATAACAAGAAGCTAAAAGGGGAAAGTTACGCGCCGCAAGAAAAAAAGATCTGCACGCTCCATTAATTTCATTGTCGCATAAAAAAGAATAGACATCCGTTAAAAGTTTAATAGTATTTTCAAAAGATCGATTCCGTACATATTTTACATAGTGATATGATCAATGTAGACCTATTTTTCATTGTTAGTAGATGTAAACAGTAAACAAGTTATTAAAAAGGTTTATACTTCATTAAGGTGATCACCGCGAGCGATCGCCTGTAATGTTTGCTACAACTCCATTAGGGTCAGCGCAGACAGAACGGAGCGCAGCGGAGAGGATTTTATTAACGCACTTGAAAATAAAGTTTAAAATTATTACAATAAAATGCATAAATGTTTAAACCTGACAAACGCGTCCTCGAAGATACACGGGAATCCTCGCGCGGCGTCGAGTCGGCGCCCGCGTCGTACGCGTATTTTAGTGTTGTCACTGAGTTTAAAGAGGGATAACGTCATTTTTTTAGATTTTGAATTCGAAGTACCTACATAACGAATAATAAATATAACCATCATTATACATTTATGAAGTTGCTTTGTTTGTTAAAAATAATCTACATTTATACACTAAATGCAACAGTAAACGCCGTACACAGTGTATTAAATTCACCAAAACTACACCTTTCTTGCCAACATTCCTCGACCCATGCTCTTCGTCTAACTTTCTGACGCCTTATTTTATTAACATGTTCTTCCATTTCTTCTTCTTCCGCCAAAAGCACAATTATAGTCATATCCCAGTCCACCATCGTTGACGAACTTTCGCGACAAACTGGCATGTTTACTGTAGAGTGGTAACCCAGAACGGTGTGTGTACTCGAGCAGGCTCGCGAGGTCGCGCGCAAGCTCGAGCATACGCGATCCGTAAAGAAAATGCCCTAGACCACGCGGGGATTATTCCTCTCTGTCTGCGCTGACCCTTAATTCTTCGAAAAGTAAGATATATATCGCAACTTGCTATAGTTTTACAAAATGTAGGCGCTTTCAACGTTTTATAACCTGGTAAAAAATGTTTCAGTTTACTCGAATGTCAACTATTGCTTACTTATTGCATGAAGAACTGTCGCCCGTCACTGTCACTCGACTCCGTCTCGCGTTCGAAATGTCCTTCATACAATTGCATACAAAGCTAAAAGATTTTTCATGTGTTTCGGTCGCATGTGTCGTGTCTCGGTCGTGTACATTAAAGTCTAGTTTAATGCGGATTTTGCAATGCCAAAAATCGTATGAAGCAATCCTAAGCAAATACTTCAGGCAACAGGGATCTAACACTAGTATGATGAACAAAATTTACTAATTTAAACCACGGAACCCTAAAACAATCAAGATCTCAATCATACGCTGAGCACATGTAGTTGATACTAGCACATGACTGCTATAAAGAGTAACTAGGTAACTGGCACGAAATAAGTGTGAGTAAAGACATTAACAAATAACGCAAGTGCGGTACAATCTCCGTGATAAGACGCAGTGAGATAGCGGATGTTGTAAAATGCATTATCACTGCCGTTTACAAAGTTGTATTCATTTAAATTACAGTTTTATGTATCCAAATAATGTATAATGTTTTAAGGAATCTGGTTTGATAGAGGTTGGAACTGAAAACTAGAGCTGTGTCAGCTCCTGAGACAGACAGCATAACGCTGAGTTACCAGCCTCATAGCCGCGAATTTTATGTACGTACTTGTTTTTTAAGTGTGCATTTATTTCAGTTAAAAAAAACTTATTTCTATTTGCGTTGCAACGCGCGGCTGTGGCTCATTATGCGCATCCCTACTGGCCCGCGTTCGCGGCAGCACCAACAGCATGCTCACTCTTTTTGTAGATCGATGGGACTCGCCACTGCTACGTAAATGGGTGCAACTGCACACCCAGTTAAATGTATGAGTTTGTTTGTTTTCTGCCGCCTCGCGGCCCGGTGGCAGAGTCCATACTTGACATCATTTGGTATACATGTCCCTTTGACGCCGTGGAATAGGAACATTTATAATAATTGTAGTGACGCGGGTGTAATGCCCTAGTATTTTATTAATTGTTGTGCCGTGAACTAATTTTGGAATTTAAAATGTCATAACAATGGTATTATTTATAATATGAAACTGTATGATATGGAAATACTCAATTTCTGATAAACACCGTAGGCTGCGTACAGCGTGACGATGTACGCGACCGACGAATGCTTGTTGTGGAAATGCACAATAGTGGTTTGTCTCATATTTCGTACGCCGCATCCGCAGTCATTCTTGAGCATTCAGCGTAGACGTCAAGTTTTGACGCTAATTAATCTCACAAAAAAATCTGTCCAATCATACACAGTGCACGGAAAAACAAGTTTACATACTTCCAGAGCGACAAATAAGAGACAAGAAAGTGACGTCTGAAGATGCTAGACGCCGCTTTCACAGAGTTAGGGTATGGAGATTGACAACGCCGCGGGATAATATAAATATTCTTGAAATTACGGCGAAGAAATGCCCTAGCAGAACTATTTTTTTATTTTATTTTTGTATTGTAGGAGTTCAGCAGACAGGCATACGGCCCACTTGATGGAAAGCGGTTACCATCGCCTATGGACATTTGCAACACCAAAGGTGCTACAAATGCGCTGCTGCTCTCTTAAGGGAGACTGGAAGCTGGTCACTAATGCCGGAACACAACACAAAGTTGTTATGGCGGCATACTCTAGACCAGAGGTGGTCGCAATCCAGTCGAGCAAATACCCTACCACCTGGCTGTGGGTGGTTTAGTCGCCTCTTACGACAGGCCGCCAGGCCGCAGGAAATTGTATTCTTTCTCCGTTTCTGCACGGATAGAAAATATTAGGTATTTGATTTTATTTAAAAAAGAATGTAGAAGAAGAAGTATTTTATTACTAAGATACGCCAGCGACTTCGTCCACGCTTAACTTTTAATTCCTACGGGATTCTCGGGACAGAAAGTACCGTTGCTATCGTGTTAGTGAGAACTGTCGGAATAAGCAAATTTTTATGCACCCAAACAACTTCAATCCACTCCCGGAAAAATTCCCGCGGGATTCCTGTGATAAAAAGTATCACACATTTTATTACGTTAAATTTGCTATCGATCAGTAAAAAAAAATCGCATTGGAATTCGATTTTTTTAATCTGGCCATTTTAAATCATTCCCAGAAAAATTCCCTCGGGATCCTCAGGATAAAGTATAGCGCAGATTTTACGTCTAGGAATTTGCTGTCGACCAGCGAGAACCACATTGAAATCGGCTCAGTAGTTTTTACGTGAATCCCGAACAAACAGACAAAAACTCAAGAAATCTAAAAATACTTCCATCGTTTATATAGTCTATGCCAGTTGTTGTTTTTTAAATAGCTCCAATCTATAGACACGGCATTTTTTAAATTTTACAATATTATAGATTTAAGAAGTAGAAGCATTTGGTTTTTTAAAACAAACACGGCTTGTACAAATACAATAACTCGCACCAATAGAAAGAAAATCTACGCGTACATAGCAAATCCAACGCATTCTATTATATTGACCGTCCATATTGTATTGTATGTGACTGCTGTAAACTCTACAAGGCATAGAAAAAAATTTAATCACGGTATTATTACATATTATACGTTGGAAAAAAAAGCACAAACGCCTTATCGAACGATGCACTGTCTTGGCAACTATGTCGTTTAAGACAAGGTTCAAACTAAACTAAGCTTCCACCCTATTTAAATATGATCGCTTTTTCCATGTATCAATGTCGTATAATATTCTCATGAATATTCCGAACTCCATCGAAGAAAGTCGTAAGTGCACGTTTATAAAATGCATTGACGTTCCTTTAAATGATATACAACTTTATCGATATTAAAATACGATACATTTTGCAAATGCACTGCAGTACAAATTACATATGCCCTTTTTAGCAAGCTGCATTTGTTTGCAAGTGAGTCACTACAGCTGAATAAGACTAGACTTGAACAGTGTCTGAATAAATCCGCACTCTCGGTTTCGACTTGTATTTTTTTCGCAAATAAAACGGTAAAACTACTTTCGATTGTAATGAAACTTGTTTAAGCGGCCTAGTAATATACAAAATGTATGAAATCCGACCTTAAATTTAGGTAAAGTATAATCTGATTTTTTTGGTATATTGTATGACAGTTTTTCAAAAAAAAATCCTTATCCGAAAGAATGTACTCCTGAGGTGGTCCATTGTCACCAGGTGAGGATTTGAATGAATGAATGAAAACACTTTATTGTTCACCCAAAAATAAAACTACCTTCTTAAAAACTAGGTACAATATATGTTGAACAAAGGGCGGCGTTATCGCTTAAAGCGATCTCTTCAAGGCAACCGCCCTAAACTAAGTAAGACAGTGGCAGCGAAGACAATAAATAAAATGAAAATTCCAAAGATAAGCAAAAAAAAATATAATCTATATATATACAAAAGAGAGTCGTGTTAGTTACATTATTTATAACTCAAGAACGGCTTTACCGATTTGGCTGAAAATTGGTGGGGAGGTAGCTTAGAACCAGAAGACGGACATAGGATACCTTTTATCCCGTTGGAACCGGTAGGTGGCGCTGAGATCGGGTTCTAGAATCCTCCTAATCACCTGGAGCGATTTTATTGTTATGTGTTTGAGTGGGTTCCCGGATGGTTTAGATTCGCAATTGTTTTATATTTCATTCGCAATTAGAACCAGTAGGTGGCGCTGAGATCGGGTTCTGGAATCTTCCTAATCACCTGGACCGATTTTGGTGATTTTGTTTCTGTGTGTTTGAGTGCGTCCCCGGATGGTTTAAATCCGCAATTGGAACCGGTAGGTGGCGCTGGGATCGGGTCCTAGATTTTTATTTTTTCAGAGCAGGACAACGTCTGCCGGGGCCGCTAGTATACTATACAAACATAAAATATATCATACTATATACAGAATCAGCAGCATTTTTAGAGCTGAGAGGACCAAAGATAATTAGTAATCTTCAGTTTAAAAGACGATATGCATTTAGCTTGTCTGTTGTAGAGTGGCAGTGAGTTCCATAAATAGTGACAGTGAGATTGGGTGAGTGGATCCCACGGAAATTGAGAGCAATACTTATACTACTGTAACCCCTTTTAAACCATGTTTTAGGCAAGTAAATAAATTTTAATAAAAAAAAAATGTATTAGAAAGCGCTAAGCGCCTATACTCTACGAAACAACACACAACAATTAAACAATAAATTATAACACCACACAAAGTCACAAACCCATAACTAACAATAAAACTTATACACATACTCAAACCTACGCGCACTACCATCGCATTGCATTACACGCACACTCCACAAACAAACCAAGACACACAAAGAGCCTAAAAATTAATAACCCAGGCACAGAAAAGAAAAAAACAACACACACGGCACTAGATAGGACTATATATAAGTATAGATATCAGGCCAACACTGCACATGCACTTCCTCACAACACCAGCATGTAATGAGATACACTCGACATTAGTATAAGTTTAGTATTAAAATTAGAATAAATTAATATAATAAGTTATTCTTAAGGTACACCAAAACATAAAAATTATTAAATATAATGTCACATACAGTAACAAAAATAAACAATAAGCGTGTATGGAGTCTCAAATTTTTCATAGAAATTAAGTAGTAAAAAAGGGTACGGACGTCGTGTCCGTAGAGATATTAATAATAATAATTTAAAAAAATACTCTACGAAAGACAACGTGTATACGCGTGCCAGTAATACAATTTCTACAGGCGCTTAAAATATTATTTCTAAAGCAATTCTAGCAATTCAAACTAAACAGAAAATAATGTAAAACTTTTTCTCACTTTAATAACTAGTATATAAGTTTGATATTACTTACTTCATTAGCGGCCGGTTCTTATATCTCACTAACAGTTCATTTGCCTAACTATCGGTAAAAATTTGTCAAAACTCAACCTATTGTAATGGCCGGTTCCTATATCTTACTATTCATTCTGTTGCTTTATGTGGCTTGTTCCTATATTTTATCAAAGTAACGTCGAACATTCGGTTCGATTGATAGAAAAAATCGAATCGAAAAACACAACTCATCACTATCAAACATTAGTCCTTAAGTTCTTGAGTTGTAATTACGTACTGCTCGGTTTCGCTCGCATGCAGCTGTAAAAATACGCTTAATTGTCTGAAGAATGACGCAAAATACATTCGAGTTGGCGTTTTACTTTTTTCTGGTTAATTAATTTTGATGTAAATTAGGATATCCTTTTTCCAAAATGCATTTGGTGGTTATTATAATGTCACTTGCTACTCGTAAAACATTATGAGGATTCTCGTCGTCAGCCAATCGCAGTCCACTGCTGGACTTAGGCCTCTGCAAGTCGGCGCCACTCATCACGGTCCTCCGCCTTCCTCATCCAGCGCCTACCGGCGACCTTACGCGGGTCGTGAGTCCATCGGGCTGGAGGACGTCCAACACTACTTTTATCGAGACGCGGTCTCAACTCCAGAAATCGTCTGCGATATACATGACCAGCCCATTGCCACTTCAACTTTTTAATCCGAGTAGGAACGGAGATAGAATACAATTTCCTGCGGCCAGGCGGCCTGTCGTAAGAGGCGACAAAACAACCCACAGTCAGGTGGTAGGGTATTTGCTCGATTGGATGGCGACCATCCTTGGTCTATAGTATGCCGCCATAACAACCTTGTGTTGTGTTCCGGCATACTTCTCTTGGAGATTAATGTGGCCTTGGGTCACCACCAGCCAGGGCAGTTAGTTGGACGAATTTCCGCTTTGCCCTGGCATAAGGCGAAAGAAAGAAGGAAGGAATACCTAGCGGTATTAATGGGTATTGCGGTATGTACTCGAAGTGAACTTTGGGTACTCGAAGGGAACTTCGGGTACTCGGAGGGAACTTCGGGTACTCGGAGGGAACTTTGGGTACTCGGAGGGTACTTCGGGTATTTCAAGAGAAACGAAGTGCACGTCTATATTGCACAACGGTTTAATACAATCTACTGGATAAAATGATACAAAATAATAACTAGAGTATAATAAAACTACATTATAATGGTTTTAAGCGCGGTATTTTATTTGATTTTTATTATTCCGACGTTTCCGTGATCGTAGCTACTGAAAGGTGGGCGGGCGAAACTTCGAAATAATAAAATACAGCAGTGAAAACCGTTAAAACGTAATTGTATTATGTGTACTAGTCGCGAAAATTTAAGAAAATATTGAATAACTAGAGTAACTTAACCATTACAATATCCTTAACTCGGGCGGCAATGGTACTTTTTGGGGGTACTAGTGCCAACTGCCACCCCAACACGGCGAATCCCACACGCCCCCGCCGCGATTCACTCGCGGCGGTAGTCTTCAATTGGACTTACCCTCATTAAAAAAAAATGGGCAGTGCGTATACGCTACCTAAGTTGCGTTCCGAGTGTGTTTCGCATCAATTTGTACAAACTTTAATTTTTTATTAAAAAAAATACTCCATTGATGCTGTTCACATAACAGACATAAGTTATACATAATACACATTACATTATGATATATTTATAATTGTAAATAGAAACCGCTTTGAAAGTGAAACCCTTTGCATGAAGCAGACCATTTCGTGAAAGCATTATACGCCACGGTTAGTTAACATAGCACAATGATTTAATACTTTTTACTTTTAGTAATGAATACAAATTGTTTAAAATACAGTTTACTTATATAACAAAATGAAAAATATTTTAAATCTATATTATTGGAACGAAGTTCTTTTACAAGGCTTAATGTAGAGTGAATGGCAGAAATCGTCACATATATAAGCAAAAAGCGTTATGCCCCCCTTCCAGGAAACCTCGAACGCAAGGAAATTTTATACAATTTCGAACTTTAATACGAACAAATAAGATCTAAAATAATATTAATATCAAGTGTAACATGCAACTTTTTGAAATTAGAAGGCCTTGTAACCGCCCTTATTCGGCCGCATTCGGGCGCTGTCGCCGCACTCTTCCAGATGCTGAGAATGGTGTAGAGAATGTTCCAATCCAAGTGTACATAGAATAGGAAGTTAACTTACATATATGACCTTCAAAAAGTGTTCTCCAGTGGAACTTATTTTGAATAAAAAGATTTGAATTTGAAATCTCTTCGAGGCAACCTAACTTTAGAACTAATATGGCGACATAACTTGAATACACATACTTAAATTACGTTATAAATTAAATATTTAAATTTAACCATATTTATAAGATACTAGTAGCCGCTCCCGGCCTCGCACGGGAGGACATTTAGTGGTTTTAGTAGGGATCCCTAATTTTTTTTCTAGCAACAAATATAGCCTATGTGACTCAGGGATAATGTAGCATTCGAATAGTAAAAGAATTTTTGAAATCGGTCCCGTAGTTTTTGAGTTCATTCGTTACAAACAAAAAATACAAATCCTTCCTTCTTATAATATTAGAGAAGATATATTTTTATTAGATAATAAGACAAGAACAATAAAGGACAAGAAGTAGTGTTTTCTGAGTGACTTCTTAAATATAGGCAATGTTTTGGCCTCTCTGAGAGTAAGAGACAGCGCATTCATATAATGTAACTGTAAGAATTCCCGCGGAATACGGAACTGCGATTCGAGCGGTTAACAATCGTCTAACCGTATCAATGCAAACATTAATAAAAATAAAACAATCACGTATCAACAAACATAATATCAATAAAAGCAAATGATAGTAATAATAATTGTGATCGCAGTCTGTGAATTAATGAAACTGGTCGCCGGCGGCGCGCGCGCACTGGCGATGACACCATTGTCATATTTGTTTTTCTACACACAATACGATTTAGAAATATGCCAGTCGTATAGTATTATCGATGTTCGCAGTTATTTTGATAGCCACTTAATTAGCGGTAGATCACAGCAAAGTCACGGCAAAGTTGTCAACCGCTTTTTTTTAACGAGGGAAAATCCGTTCGAGGCCTGTCTACCGCGAGGGAAACACCGCGTGGAGTGTGGGATTCGTCACGTTGGAGTGGCACTATCACCGTAAGCAAGAAGTGATATTGTCACGCCCCACTAAAACCCCTCGGTGTTCCGACCGTGCCGTTCCGCTAAGCCCTGGCAAGCGGCCCATAAGGTCTCTTCCACTGCCACTTTCCACACCGGTGACTTCATTCTCTCCTTGGCGTGGGCATGGACGTTTATAACACGCCTCACGGGAATGGAGGGGAGCGCGTGCAGAACAACGGGGAACCCTGGCCTTAACGACAGGTGAGAACCCTTCCCCAGGGAAAGCTCACGGCGGCCGAAGGTCTAAAGACGCCCTCCGACGCCGACGCGGGTGCGGAGCAAGCTGGTACGTTCAAATTCTGCTCCGCCTCTTAAGTTATCAAGAACTTCGCCAACGAGCTAATAATTGTTGAATAAAACCCAAAACCGAAAACTGATAAGTTACAGCTTATGGCCGGTTCTTATATCTGACTATCTTGTCCCACCATCGGTTGAATTTATGGATTGTGTAGATTGATCGGTAGGGGTCTAAGGATGTAGGAGCGATTGGACGAAGAGGATGGCATAGGGAGGTACGATAGCGAATCTGAAACAATCCGAAACTATCGGATAATCCGAAATAATTTCATATCCGTACTCATAACTGAAACCAGTATAATATGTTTCTCTTGCCAATCTGGCAAACAGACATACGGCCTAGGAAATAGAAAAGGGTTACCGTCACTTATAGACGTTCGCAACACTAGAGGCGAAGACGACGCGTTGCCAGCCATAATATTAACCAGTATAAATTTTTTTTTTCATATCCATATCTAGACCCGATATATCTTATCCTTAACATGCTGGATTTCAACCTACTACAGGTCAGAGATAAGCTCACTTTTGAGTTATAAACACACATGAACAATCAAGAAAACGACCAGATAAGGTGAAACCGTATCTTCGAAACCGATGGTAGTTAATTAAGACCCTTGTAGGCCGGTCAGCTGTCCTCCTTTTCGCCAATGACTAGGGCAGAGGAAGTCTCAATTTGATACAATACGATAATAGGTGAGTTTCCTCAGTTGAACACAAATGTACGCCCGTATTCTTAGTTAACGTGCGGAATAGGGCTGGCAAAAGTCATCGATATTGTTTTTTGTAGCTTGGTGTTGGTCATTCAAGGTAGCTTTTGCCTGGATGTTTAAGGGCAGCGTTTTGCTGGGTTTTATTTTTTATTTAATATCTTCTATATTAAATAAAAAATAGGGTCCGCGGTCCGCGCTCGCAGACCGCGTTCGTAATACCGTAGTAAGAAAGAGAGTTGGTCTGAAAGAGAGTGTCGGGGTGAAGGTAAGGAAAGGAATGCTCCGGTGGTTCGGGCATGTGGAAAGAATGCATGATGAAAGAATGACTAAACAGATATACAATGCAAAAGTGGATGGATGCAGAAGTCGTGGAAGGCCACGACACACCTTCCATGATCAAATTGATCGTGTACTAGCAGAAGGTGATGTCAGGAGCCTTAAGAACAGACGAGCTTGCATAACAAGAGTTATGAATGTCAAAGAGGCCAGTGAGGTGTGTAAGAATAAGCCTAAATGGCACTCTGTTGTTCGTGCCTACCCCGCAAGGGAACTGGCGTGAAGTTATGTATGTATGTATCTTCTATATATTTATATGCACTTTTCTGCGCAAAGGATAACTGCCGATCGGAATTATAAGTTGCATAAACTTAATATTTATTACATATGTAGGTCATTGTAGGTATACATACTTTCTTTTATACAATACAATACTCTTTCCTGTACACCAACATTACCGAGAAGAACCTCCTCCTTTTCTTCATCTATATATGTATCTAATCTATATTACATATTATTATATTATATTACAATCTTATATACGTGAAGCAAAACACAGCAAGAACTTTGTACCCCTTAGAACGAAAATTGCGCGGACGGAGGAATGTGAAATTTCGCACACTTATAGTTTGTATACCTGAGAACAAATATGATATAATTGACTTTCATTTAATAATATTAAATTAATTTACAATTTATATGTATTGACACGACATGTAGATTTAGTTGATTGACATAGTACATATTATGTAAAAATAAATTATAGGTAATATATATACATTTAAAGGAATAATAATATTAAAATAATTAAACATTAATAAATAATTTCGTTAAGTGATTGTAAAAATAGATATAGCTGTGTTAAAGAAAACGGATTTTT